>JAODIE010000010.1:3153803-3285306 GCA_027575565.1 Diploeciton nevermanni
TTCATTATGTTAATAGAACTGTTAATAGATCATACTGAAGAAGGCAACATGCCGAAAACGTTCTACAAATCAATTTTAAGTAAGTGTTATAGTGCAGTTTTTCAACATAATCAATATATAAGTAGTATGTATGTAAATAAATTTTATTATTATTTTACAATTTATCCAAGTTTTATAGCAAAATAGACTTTAAGAAGTTGAAAGACTTGTATATGTATAATTGCATTGCACAATTGAATATGTCCAAAATATATTATTATTAGACTTTGGAAGCAATTGAAAATTAAAGAAACGTAAAATACAGTGAAATTTATATTTCATATTCATTACTACAATAAATAAATAATCCATCTTCATATCGTCTAAATTAGAATATTAAAAATGCGCAATGTTGATAATATTAATCTCTGTATTTTAACACTAATACACTATGCATTATATTCAATTTAACAATTTGCGCAATTAAGAAGTGAACAGGATGGAAATGCACTCATCGTAACCTGGTGCAGGTCAAAAATTAGCACCATATTATTCATTTATGTGTGCACAATGAGCAGGTAGGCAACTAAATATACATCAGTGTAAATGTATGCAATATGTGCGCCGCCCGAGAGTGGAATTAGCACACGTCGCATTTTCTGAAATTATTCGCAAATGTTTGATGTTGTTTTCTTGTCGAGCACAGATCGGCCATTTTCGCGGCGTATTTTTACGCACGCCACGCTTGAAATGCACATAATGTGCGCGCGCGCCCGCTTTAAATATTTATCAGGCGCGGAAAAGCTTTTGGAAAATATGCGCCGGTGATTAATTTACAAAATGTGTTTAATGTGTTCAGCGCTGCCAGGCATGCAGCGTGCATTGATAAATGTCATAAAGTCCTAACTTTGTCAGCGCGGTCTTATTGGCTACGCCAGTGTGCAGTGCATCATCGGCGCAATAAAATAATTGTGTGGGTGGTAATTTATGCAATTTGTCTGATATAAGTGCTGGGGAAGGGATTTTTATTATTGCTTTGGGATGCGACATTTGCATTGGCTGTTTTTCATATGGTTTTAGTTGCTCAACTTTAAGCATATGTTTTAAATATTGAAATGGATCTCTTGGAGGTACACACCTTTTTACGATATACTAGATGTTTCAGAAAATAATCATTTCGTGTAGAAATTATAAGAGATTAGAATTTTATTAGAATTTTGTTGAATAAATGGAAATAATAAAATCATCTCAACTTGATGTCGGTATTACAGAAACCTTTTTGACACACTATTATTTTTTTTATTGTCTAGTAAGGTAATTTTACTTATAAAAAACAGTCATTTTTGAAGACTTTGTCGCCTATTCAAAAGTTTACAACTGGACTATGCAGAATAGAATTAGATTCATTCGTTTACTTATAAGAATCTTGTTAATTATTCAGAAAACCACAAAAGTTGAGTGAAAATGTCCACTTTCAAGTATTCTTGGGAGTAATTTTCAAACCTCATGGCCCTAAATTCTGAACGGTCATTGATGATATAATTCATACATTCTGGTTATCCGTGTCGGTAATGCAGAATTCTGATTTCTACCCTTTCTATTTAGTCAAGTAACATAGATTTTTCTCGATCTTTAGTTGATTACTAAATATGTCAGTCATACTTCTTTTTCCATAAAGAAGACTATGAGTTTGTGTAAAGCTCAGTATACCCACCTGAGTATTTATAAAGATATATTAGGTCGGTGTGGCGCGGACGAGCCGCTGCCAATGTATTATCTTATGATAATTGCAGAACCTATAAACTTCAATTAATGGCCAGAGCGCGCGCGCGCGCGTTTCGGGCCAGAGCTTGAACACCTGAGTTATGCGCATCGCGCTCGGCGGGCTTCTGTCTCGGGCGGCGCAAAGGTAGAAAAGGCAGAGGCCGGACACGCCGCAATTAAGCCCACGGCCCAGACTGATCTACGACGACGGCGGCCGCGAGTGCACTCGTCGCCGCGAATCGACGCGCGGTTGATTCATTCCGCTTGGGCGAGACACAATCATGCGGATGTATAATGAAGCGTATTATAATTTAGATTATGGCCAGTCCGAGTATTTATTATTTATAATTATGATTTTCAGCGCTGCGGCTGGCGCAGGCATGCTGACGCACGCAAGCCGCACAACGATAATCTGGTGAGTAGTTTGCGTTTTTGCGACTGCATTTTTGTGCTGTGTAAATACATAAGATGAGTGTTTATGACTGACGAGGCATGGGATTTTTATAGGGGAGAAAATTTAAATAAGGATTTATTTATGCAACAAGTTATTGACTTATTGATGATGTAGAAATTTTCTAGAATTAAAACAAGAAAACAAATTGACTTCCTTTTTTATTGGTATGACAATTTTAGAGCCCATTTTTAAACTGTTTTAAGCAATACATATTATTTTGGTTGAACAATTTTCGCCATTTTAAAACATAAAGGCAGTTTAATGGAGCATATTATTTATCTTAATGGTATGTGGTATGGCTTTGATTGCAAACGCCCTCTATAAGAGAGTAGGAACAAAATTAAAGTAACTACGAAAATATTTCAGATTAAAGAGTATTACTCTTTAATTAGACGATACCACATTTTTGAAATAAAATTAATACAGTTTATATTTAAATTATAGCAAGCATTATTCTAACTCATCTTGCATCCATTGCCTAGATCAGTAATTCTCAACTTTTTTTGCTGCAGCAAAAACACTTTTAACAATTCCAAAATTTGGCGGCACGCTTCTAGAATTTAGCTGCTCAGAGGTGGAAAATGATTGGTCTAGATCATAAAATAATTAAGTATTATATTGGAATTCCCCAGAATCATTTCTCAGTAAAAAATGTATTAGCGCGTTATAAAAGCTGAAACAATATCCTAATAAGTAGTGTCTTTTGTCTTGTATATTAGGAATGTATCTGAGTTTTACTCATAAATAAATTTTAATTAAATTGTTATTCTAAATCTATTTAAGCATATTACAATCAAATTTATTGGCTTGAAATACTTGACAGTAGAGTTTATAAGCCAGATCGCTTGTTTAGGCACAATTTAAATTATTGTCTATATAAAATTAGAAATTTCTCGTGACTGAAAGACATTCAGCAACAACAATTACACTCGTTTTCGATTATTCGCCGATGCCGTGCGCGCGAATTATGTGCGCCGATAACGTCGTCGACATTATAATATCCCTGGTAGTCGCGCGACAGATTAACGCTCGCGATTAGACCACTCACTGTCGTACACCAAAGACAAAACGCAATCCACTCGCGCACGATTGATGAATCGATAATTGGCGCGGACTTTTCTTCGACTCCACTCAGCTCCATTCAACTAGACTTGAACTAAGCCAACTTGAATCAATGGAGTTGGTTTGAACTAAGTTGAGTCAAACTTGCTTCAACTTCTCGCCATAGATTTCTGCGTGAGTTCCGGCGCAGGCAATGGGCGGTGAATTTATTGAAAGAAACACCTATCACCGAACAGACCTCGCGCACTTCTCTGGCTCACGTGAATATTGCATATTAAAGCGTTGTCATTAAAGTCCTAATGGCAGTGCGCAGTTGAATTAAATATGCGCGAATCTTATAACGCATGCGACGCACGACACGGCCGACACGAGAGAAATTGCGATCGGATAATAAATCAGCTAGTGCGCAGGCGCAGCAGTAGCAATCGCGAGTTGGTCACTTTATAGTAAATCGTAAATTCGCAATAATTAAATTTCAATAAGACCGAGAGGCATGCGTCTAGCACCAGGGTCGTAAA
Source organism: Diploeciton nevermanni (assembly GCA_027575565.1). NCBI lineage: Eukaryota > Metazoa > Arthropoda > Insecta > Coleoptera > Staphylinidae > Diploeciton > Diploeciton nevermanni. The sequence continues at coordinate 3,157,581 of JAODIE010000010.1, forward strand.
GCATGGCCCAAGAGGTGAAAAAATAAGAAGATAACGTATGCGCATACGTGATTGTACTTATTAATACCGATTATGAGATTAGAGAATGATTCATAAATTGTAATCAGAAATGTCGTCAATGAGGTAATAAGAATTCATTGTTTTAATGTTTTCTTTCTATAATTCACAGATACTAAGCGGTATAACAAACATTTTAAAAATTACATCAAAGCTTAATCTTGCAAAACTACAAAATTTCTCTAAACTTTATTACGATGTAAATTTAATGAGCTAGTTTTTATAAAGCATGAAAATTCAACTACAACTATAAATATGAGTACAAGAGTAACATGAACATGGTAATGAAGTCTTTTTGAATTTACCCGAAGTGTCACTTGTGTTGGCTTCGGCTTTCCTCGTTTTATGTGACAATGGATGAAACCAATAGTACCAACCACACAACTGCACCAAAATGACATCACATGTTTTCCCTAATATTATAATTAATTATATTATAATTAACATTGAATTAATCGTAATCATTCTTTTATTTAATTTAATTCTGAATAGAATTATACGTTAAAATAAAAAAATAAAATAAAAAATCTTTTCAGCGGAATATTATCATGATTATCATAGGCACGTAATAGCACTCTCTATTACAAAGTTTTTAATGATTGCCATATGCTAGAGATGTTGGCATGATAATCACTAATTAGTTTTTCAATTTAATTTTTCGTTTTAATTAAACACAGAAATTCAATAATCTCATCAGTTTCAACTTTTTTTTGTCTCTCACGTAATTTAAATATATTTTTACCAATTTCCATTCGTCGCCGCCAACGGGCGCAGAGGGTGAGTGTGGGCGGCGCGCGGTAGGTGGAGCATCTAGCGCGCGCGCAAAAAAAACGCAGCGGCGAGAAAAAATCGAATTAAAATAAATAAATTGCACGGACGATTTTTAATTATTATTTGGGGGTGGCTGGCGGCCACTGCACAATTTTCGCGGTTCCTGCCGGCCGCCCCGTCCACCGCTGCCCCCACATTGACATGGACGCGTGTGTATGCGCATGTGGCGGACAGAAAACAACGCGCGGCTTGCCGACTCTTCTCCGGAAATTAAATGTGCACACGTAGCCTGCATACGTGCGGCGCCGATGGAGGCGGCAGCAACAACAGCGACAACGTTATCTGCGCGTATAATGCGCTCGGTTCGTCAGAGTTGCAAACGGTTAAAAGTTAAACCTAAACGTTCGAATGTGTTGCATTTTTTTACGCGTTTATAGGGGCTGATGAAGCGCATGCAAGAGGGCGGCGGATAGGCGACCTGGGGGTGGTCACGCTTTGCGTAAAAAGTGTGCGATGCGTCGCAGCACAAAAACGCGTAATGAAAAAAGCAAAAAACACAAAACGTACTCGCGCGTATGTATAAATAAATCTAGATGAGTATGCAGATAGAAATTTATTTATTATTTAAATAACAATTCGTTGAGGGAATTATTATAGGGCTAAACACCGACAGCTTTAAAACTGACTATTTGAACTTTAAATCACTCGAATGTGACCCCAATCTGCAGAAATTCAAAGATTAAACAACAATATTCATCTCAACACCTTTCTATTAAACTTCCTTATAACCAGGACTACACGGTATATCGTCCATCATTTAATTTTTTTTCTTCTATATTTTGATTGTAATTATTTTTATTTTTCTAAACAAACCAAAGAAATATTATAGGCTGTATACATAAATATGAAAATCTAGTGGTCTCACGTACACCTTCCCGTCCTCCGTGTATAATACCGCACCATTTATGATAGAAAAAACGTCGTAAAATTACAAAATAGAAAAAAATCCGTGCCAATCATATTCGAATCTGATCAACTATAGCAGTGGTTCAGCCACCAAACAACTCGGTACACTAGTCTTTCTCCTCACACCCCTATCGTTTGTAAAAATTCACACAAATAAAAAATAAAATGCAATATATTTTTCTACATTTTCTCTACTGCTCTGTAATGTTTATATAATGCGTTTCGATGGAGATAAATAAATAATAAATGCGTAAAAATCTAGCATCAAAAAAATCGTAAAAATAAACAAAAACCGAGTTAAATTTATATTCAGCAAAAAATATACATTTAAAACAACTATTTTCTATTTTTTGTTATATTTTCATACAAGTAAATAAACTCAAAGACGTATTTTAATCTATATTATTAAATTATTTCTTAATTTGTTATACTTTAAGCGCCCTCTCTTAGGTATGTCAGTAAGGTATATTTAGGTAGTTTACTTCTTCACTTCTTGAGGGCGACAACATTCAGTAAATCCTTTTTCGTGATCTTATTGAATGTTTTATAAAATGGTGAAAACTTTTAAATTGCTAATAATACCACTTAAAAATACTAGAAAGTAATAAAATATAGAAAATGCAGTTTAGTGTGCGGTTACCTTTTAGGGGTGTTTTAAACTCGCGCAAATTGCGATTGAAAATGCAATTACGCGATTAATACGTTTCCTGCGGTGAACACCGGTTGGAATTTTCGCCGACGATGAGTAAAAACAAAAATATCCAGCCGCGAAAACGTAAACTAAACTCATCGGCGATCATTATCGCGGCCGGATGCATGTAAAGGGTGCATTGCAGGTGCGCAGCAAAGGGGGTGGTAAAAAGGGGCGAGACAACGTGAATCAATGTTTCATTAAAAATGCGGTCAACTTCAAATTACATATTTTGATTGAGTGGCAACCGCTAGTATGTTCCGAGATCTGCGAGTATAGACTATTGTTAAATACGTGCGTATACAGTATGTTCAAATAAATGTTGCAATTTATTTAGAAGCAACCGACTTTAATAGCTTTGTAAAGTGTATGGTGTCTTCTATTGTAAGTTAGGTGGTAATTTATAATATCATATATATTGCGTTGCTATATGTTTATAAAATTTGACTTATGATCCTAAATGGTTGTAGATTTCATTCGCAAAACGGCAAAAAAAATTCTGTCTAGCATCGCATCCTTTTTTCCGCACTACTCGTTCAATGTTCACCGCCAGGCGCGTAGGCTTGCAGTCTCTCTCATACCACTCCGCGTCGCCGCCCTCATCGCCAATCAATCCTCGGCCAAATAATAAAATGATGGAAAAATAGAATATAACTTGAAAAACTGATTACTTTTTCATTTGCAATCGCACGCCAGCGAAAAAAAATACCTATTATGACGCCAGCACCGCTGCCGCACATCTATTATGAGCGCGGCGGCGGCGGGACGACCTAGCTTGCGCCCTAACTGTGGAACGGTCAAGCAACCTGCGGGGGGCAGTCGATCGAATGGCACTCCGTGATGCAGTTATACCTAAATTGCGAAAAACCGCAGAATCATAAATATTTGGAATTTTTGTGGGCCGCCTGTGGAAACGTTGCCGCCGGCGACGCAGCGATTCTCATAGCTAGTAAATGATGGAAATGGTTTGCGATTTAAATCGGATATCTTTACAATTGGATTAGTTTTTGGTTGAAGTAGAAATTATTTCCATTGCTACCAACCGAAATATTGATAATAACTGCTTAGTTAGTAGATAACGAAAGTATTATACTATATAGATTGACGTTCAATGTATGCAGAAATAAGTTAATCTTATTGCAAAAATGTTTTCTTCTCTTTGTAATAAGAAAAGCCTAGCCATAGACTTTATCTGAATCTTCAGCCTAGAAAGAATACGAGAAGGATTCGTATGAGATTAGCCAGATCAGGGATGGATAAGAACTTATCTCTATGTGCCCTTAATATACAAAGAAATATACACATCTGGGAATACTCGGCGTGTATTATAAACCATTCGAGCCGTCGTCGCTCAAATACTGTTCCATTGTCTCACCAATGCGCTACCTAACTCTTGCACTGCTCGTTATTATCTCCTAATTACATTTTAATAAATTTTTTTGATCATCATTATAAACTAATAAAAATAATAAATTTACAGATCTATACAATACTAGAATGAATTGTCTTTGTTGGCCAGAAAATTATAATAGAAGTACTTAAAATGTTTGTTTATATTCCTTGAATATATTTTTCATTCACCGAAAATACTTTGTGTTGGTTAGAATCTAATGTTTTAGGTTGGGTTGCAGAAACTGTGTGAAAACATCAATAAATTAATCAACTGCATTTTTGAATTCGTATTAAGTGAAAACTATGAGTTATTTACTAACAACTCTTCACTTTAAAAATTAATTGGACGAAATTGGATAAAATTGAAGAAACCTCTAATTATTAGAAAATACTTTATTCTATAAATAAGGCACGGTTATGCAGTCTTGAGCATTGCAGAACAAATCCAAAGACTTGACATTCTTAGGGATATTAAAGCATCATGTTATCACTTACTTGTTAATTTGTTCCCTAACAAATTTAAATAGTTTTATACGAATTAAATTGAGTAAACAATACATTATAATATCTTTAAAAATAAGAGACAAACTAAAAGAGGTAATGATAAAACTGACGACACAAAAAACTCAAATTAATAAGAAATTATAACCTAAATTGCAAATTTTTTCGATAAACTTATTCTAATTCTAACAATCTGAGATCTTCATTGTCTTTATTGTTAAACTATAGCATATTACCATGGTCTCCACATTGGTTCATTTGTATCATCCCCACCATCTTCTCCAATTTCATCTCCATCACTACTTTCTTCACTTTCATCATCGCTTATAACTTCATAGACTGGTTCTCGTTGAACACTCTTGAACGCACTTACATTGGTCCTAGCTTCATCTTCTGCAATCTCAATCTTTGGATATTTTACTGGTGCTATTGTTAAAAGACCATCTGATTCTGCTTTTCTCTTTAGACTACTCAATTCGAATTGCTTAATAGAATTTGATTGGTTGAAACTGCTGAGTCCTTGATTTCGATTTACATTATAGTACATGTTTTCTTCTTGGTTCCTGCTCTCTTCAACTCGTTGTGCTTGTCGGTAACGTTCTCCAATATTGGTGATAATAGATAGTGGTTCATGATCCTTCTTCATTGATGGCGCGTTCAGGTGGAAGTGAGATTGCTGAGGGTTAGAACTGATTGTGTTGATAGGAAATTTGATGCTTTGAATTTTATCACTGGATCCATTTGACAAAGCCAAACTAAGTGGCGCTGGTTTTTCAGCTTTGGGTTTGTGAATTGGTATCTTGGACATTTCAGGGCTAATTGGTGGACTTAGGGGTTTAGCGATTGTTAGCAGACCGGTTTGTACTGCTTGAGGTCGTGGCATGACTGTGACGAAGGCACTTGGTCTTTCTGACCTTTCAACTGGTCTATTAACTAAATTAACGTCTTGTCTATCAGTTCTATTATTGTTGACACCAACGTTGATTCCCAAATGTCCTCCGGAATTAATAATAGAAGAAAAGGATGATTTGGGAACTAGGAAAGCAAAGTCTCCGTTTGGTAAACAACTTGGTATCAGTTCAATTCCTTGCATTCCAGGCATACCCGTCATGGGTCTGCCGTTATTGTTTTGATCATCTGGTTGACTGTTGTTAAATCTGCTTTGTGCAGCAAAGGAAGCTAGAAGGGAGCTGGATGTGAAGTCAAATTGGGGACGTTCCATACCGTTGGCACATTTGTTAAGGTGCTTGACAAGACGTTGTTTAAGTCCAGCATCAATTCCTTCAATAGAATCCACAAAACAGGAAACTTCTGATGCACATTCTAAGTAACCAGATTTGTATTTTAGGGCAAGAGTAGGATCTGTAAGGATAGCTACTTCTTTCTGTTGTTTTTGAACTGATTTAAGGTGCTTGACTGCCATTTCTAAGATATCGGCTTTTTCGAGTTTGGAGTGACGTTCAGGCTATAAATGTGGATAAAGTTACTAGTTTATCAATATAAAATTTATTTTATTTTACTTAGTTACTAATTGGTTACCTACATCTTTTTTCATGGCAGATAAGATCAAATCTTTGATTTCATTAAGACAGTTATTGATTTTGGCACGACGCCGTTTTTCCATAATTGGCTTATGTGTCTGCGAAAGAATCAAATTTAGAAATATCATATTTTACAAACAAGTTTATAATATGTATTTTTATGTACGAGAATTTATTAACATCCGTTAATGCTCACCATCTTGCATTAAGGGTGCATTACAAATTCCGTTACACTCTGTTGATTACCCTGGGAACTACATATTTTCACAGTATACATAGTGCAATGTGTCATATAGATACTCCTATAATACACCATAATTTAGTGACTTATCAAATTAGATTGCAATTGTGTCACTTTTCAAGTTTCAAAAAACAACATTCTCTTCCCATGTTAAAATCAAATCATCTAGTTAATATATTTTCTTGAATTTTTTTCACATTCTGACTCTAATTATATGCTCCTTAGCAGCAGGTAGGAAAAGATCAAACTAAGATTAAGCCAAAAATATTAGTAACCTTTGTAGCAAATTAATTGACACGCCACGGTCATTTCTGGTCATATAAGACCCATAAAGTATTCAAAGTATTCGTGTTAGAGATTTAAAAGATTTTAAAAAATCTTTTCTTAATTTTTTTTCGACGGTATTTTCTTAGCGCATTCTTTACAAGCTTCACGGTCACTTGCCCTTTCGGCATGTCGGCAAGTATCAAATTCTCTTTTAACGCTCCGTCGCTTCTCGTATAAGTTGACGGCTGTCTCATTATCATGCTTGGGTGAGTTTGGAAATATTCTCATCGTAAAGCAGATTGAAAATGAGAGGATGTTAACAGAATCAACAGTGATTTAGTTTAAATTAAAAATTTGCTAAACAAATTAAAGAATTGGATACAATTCAGCCTAATCTTATATAACCTAACTTTTTAACTAAACTCAGTTACCAGCTATGTTAGGTTAACAACGTTCAAAAAGATATGACAGTATTGTTATTAATTATTACCTTTCTCAATTCAGCTTTGGACATCATTCTGTCGTTGTTGGCTACGTTGTTGACAGAGTAAGTTGTCGTAGAAGAGGTTGACACGTGTTGATATTGGTCTAGATCAAAGCGATCATTTGTTGAATCGTCGTAGGAGTAGTCACTCTCACTAATTGGCATATTAATTGCTATTGATTAGCTTGGAAAAATTAGCAAGGTGCTATTAATTTGCAAAGTGTTGCTCTGAAATAAGAACTAAAACGTAATTTCTTTCTTCAATTTAAAAATGTATCATGTCATTGTGACTTACAATTATTGTGTTGACAATCCTTAATGTAAATAGAGTTAATCCAGAATATGGTCACTTTATAACACTTTTATTTCAATACCACTTTACTATTATTATTTTTTAAGTTTCACGTTTGTTGTAAGTAAGTGATTGGAATGATGTGATCGATATGGTACCAAAACATCAACTGATCCATCCATCCCCAAGTTGAGTTCTCACGTCGATTCTTTGAGTGTTACTTCCTCCACTTCTTCGCCCTTGATGTACATTCCTATAGTGCACCAGCAAGTTCCACCTCCACTTCCTCGAGCAGCTCAGTAAATGTTAGCAGTGTGGATGCGTGAGAATCGCGCCCGAGAAACACAATTGCAGTTCCGACTTCCGAATGGGTTTCTTCCGATCCAAGAGAGAGGGGTGCCCGCGTGCGAACCGCGTGCCGATGCAGTCCACACGACATTCCCATGCATGCAATACATGCAGCCCCTTCGCTGCCTAAAGCTGACGACTAGGGCAACAACCAACAATGCAATACAGCAAGCGTGTGACCATACGCGCGTCAGAAGTGTGTCAGTGTGAAATGCAAAGAAGGGTGAAGAATGAGTGAACAGAGAAGCAAACGAGTATGTCTAGTCATAAGCTTCTTACATTGATGGGGTGGTTTAGGTAGAAACTCATTTCTCATATTGTTGTTGTGTACAAGTAATATTTTTAAGTAAGATTTCATCCATTCCCATGGAAGTCCCAAATTTCATCACGTGAATGAATTCATGTGAAGTTGAAATCTTTAAAATTTACACAATTCAGAATATCTTTTTCATAGGATTGGTTAAACATATGACAATGAAGGAGTTTGAAAAAAGAGTTTTGAAATGATCGATATTCAAAATGTAAATCTACTTTTTCAAACCAATGACTTTCTATTTACTTTTACCGCAAAAGGTGGAATTTAAGTCATTATATTAACCCTAAAGAAAACATACTTAAATTTTCTGACAGAGTCAGTTAAAATTGAATAACATTCAATACTAAAAAAATATTAGTTGCTAGAAGTAAAGCTTAAAAGTTGGATTGGTATCTATAGATATTGGCTGTCATTGATATTAGCATTTCAGTCCTGCATCGTGGGAAAACATGTTGTAGACGCTGGGTTGGTTTACCTTTGCTCTAGAGTGTGGACACCATTCCAATGTCGGAAATAGGTAAAACTGTTTAAGTTTGTTAAGCATTTAGAGCTTAACATGATCAGTATTTGCATTAGGGGCGCTTTACTGCTCATTATTTAAAGAAGTTCAAAAATTAAATACGAAATACAGTGTCAATAGAAAAAAACAATTATTTAAGATGGATATGTTTTTGGAGAAGACTGAAACATTGTAAATATTTAATAAATAACAAATTTTTCTTATATTTCATGCAAATTATAAAAATTTCCAACACTATTAGCAAAGAGTATTGTAAAAGACAACTTATTAGTAAAGCACAATAATAAAAAAATTGGAAATTATTAACATTAAATATTAGTAGTATTGTTAACTGTGGTTACAAAGTGTTTAATATTCATTATGTAGATCAATGATATAACTATAACACTTAGTTAATATTGATTTGTAAGTTTGAAGTAAGTGTTATAGTTAAGTTTCATCTACATCATTATTAAACATTAATTAAAATTCAATGTAAATTATGAAAAAAAGTTGCTAATCTTAATTTTTATTATTCGAACAACACCGTTATAAAAGTTTTAAAATCTCTGCTTTAAATAAAATTCTCCTTATTTTTTTATTGATTGGCTGAACGTTTTATTCTGTTATCCTTAATATAATTGTTTTCCCTTACCTTTCTTGCTAAGAGTCTCGTTTCAGTTTAAATCAGGTAAATCATAAAGTCTTATGCTTAACTTGATTAAAACTACCTTAAGTATAAATACGTAATCTTTTAGGAACACGTGATCAATTTACTTCTTCTTAAAGAGTAATTGATAAAAAGCAAAAAAGTTAAGTGATTACATAACTGTAGTTTAAATGCGTTCTTTGCTTTATTAACAATAAATTGAGCACAGAATAAGAGTAAGAAATAGCATGGCCATTGAAATATAAAATAAGAATTAAAGTGTAAAGCGGGCATCCGGTCACATCCCTCTTGGAACCATCAATGCTTCGGAAATTATTTTTATGCACACGATACGCACACGTTGAACGCACGACACGCATGTTCAATAAATTCCACTCATGCTCATCTCCTATCTGCTGACTGATCTCACGGTTGATGCTTGGTGACAGACCAGATGACAATCGATACAACGATTGCAAACAACAGCAGTTTTCATTGTTGGATGAAATAATAAATGTTTTATTTCAAGTACAACTCTTTTATGTTGCAGTACATGATTGGATATAATTTTAAAATTAAATCAAAAAGGTAGGACAGGTTGATGATGTGGCTCTTTCTGGTCGTCCTCGGAGAGATTTACTGATTGTACACAACTAAAACTAATCAGAGTCTCGTTGAGTGAAGTCACAGAGTATTTATTATGAGAATAAAACTTAATACTTACTAATTATATTTATTTATAAATGGTTTTATTGCTTGTTGTCTCCTTCGGTATCTATTAGTTATATAAATAAATGATTTGCTATAGCTAAGTTTTATGTACATGAAAAAACTAAACATTGACAAGGCTGAAATACAATAAGTATCGGATTAATAAATGTGACGCGCCTCTATAAAAATTGAAGATTCTTACGTACTCTGCAGAAACTGTTGGATAGACCTACACATGACTCTCGGGCGGCAACTTCGGTACATTATATGTTATTGCGGCCTTTATTGCATTTCACTAATGGACACATGGTTTAAGTAGTTTAAATCAATTAAATGAGTTTATCTATGAGTTTATTTAGAACAGGTGGACCACCATGTACAACTTCCTGTGTGTGCCACTATAGGAGAAATTTAATTTGCAAGAGTTTTCCTAAGAAATTTGAATGGAGGCAAATGATAATATTGTTTAGAGTGTTTTGCATTCCCTAATTGTTCGCTCTGTTTGTATTGGCATAGGAACACCATGAACATGTAGAAGTTTAGCAGCCGTGGGAACTTGGGGTTCTGTACGCATGCGACAAGGGCGTGCATCGGAACGCATATGCGTATCGCAACTTTCAGGCTTGGGAATATGAGTGCAATAGAAAATACTGTACAACCTCTCATTCTATTTTTTATGAGATATATTTCGTCATTTAGAAAAAAGGCATATTATTTATTTCTTAGATTTTTACTTATTTTAGTTAATTTTGTCTCTGGTGTCGTTACTTTCTCGAATTTTAAACTTTTTTAGCTTTCTAATACAGATAAATGTCGAGTTTGGAAACAAAGTGGTTTATTATAATCATGGTGCTTTAACTTTTTTGTTTGTATTTTAGCAATATTCATAAGAAATATAGAAGCAAATTTTTGTTCTTTAAATTAACCTGTTCCTGTTCCACTCTCTTTTCAGATTAAATATTCCTCTGAAAAACCACATAAAGGTAATATTAAGTAATCAGTATCCAAATTAAAAACAATAACTAGTTTAAATAATTTATTCCACTTATCATTACTATCCTTATTCCTAACATATTTACAAATAAAGTGATCCTTTAATATAATTTGTTATGTTAAAATGCTGTAACTAAATATATTGTGCATTGCATTATATCTCTTAGCTTATTTTTTTGATACCTGTACTAGAAGAAGAAAAGGACAAGACAAGGATAAGAAATACCTGTTTGTAAGCTCGTGTGAACAGTTTGAATCGACTTTGAGTACTCACCACAATCGGTTGGCTACCTTTTTGTAGCTTACCGACCCTTGAGAACGTTTTTGTGTCGCAAACAACACGCTTATTACCCTGTGCAACAGTAAATTTTTTATCGAGATGTCATTAACGGCACTCATCACTAATTATAATATGCTGAAAATACGATTTTCTCTTAATTTTTAAGTGATCAATTTTTTTTTTATTCTGATTTTAGTATTTGCATTTCGGTTGCGATTTGATAAATTGTCTCATAACTTCCGTAATTGCAATTAGATCATTTAGCTGCTTTTAATAACAATTTGTGAATAAAATGAAGTATGATATGAATGCCTAAACTGATTAGAAAACCAATAAAAAAGTGACAGTTTTTGGAGGATGTAAGAGTTGTTTAATAAGTTCAAATAAATTTTAAATCAGAATTTTTCTATCACTTTTTCTAAATTTACGTTTATTTAATATTCTATATATTACTTATAACTACTTTTTAATTGTTAATTTTAGTTATTGCTTTTTATGCATACTTAGAATATTATCTGTAATTCTTGAATAAATACATTTAATATTTTTAGCTTCTCTTAATTATATTCTTTCTTTTTCAACCCACCACAACTTATCCACTTGTCATACTACTCTGCAGGTTACAAATAAACTTTTTACAGGGTGCTTATGTTCATTAACTTTTTACAAAAAAAAATAATCATCACTTCTTTCTCATGGGAAAAAAATCAAAAGCAAAATCACCTACCACCCTCACCACTTGAATCTACAACATCACGTCATCACACATTTTTCCCATTCCCTTCATCTCTCTCGAATACTTTTCCCTTTTGCATGGTTTTCTTATTTGGTATCTTTTCTTGTTCAATCTGTTCCAATTTCTCGTTCGTTTCTGGTATTTTTTTGTTTTGAGATACAAGCCAAAAAAATTAGACCCTTGTAAGTGGTGGGCAGGTGATCTTCATCCGATAATAAAAAATACTTTTTGTTTCGTTGCTGGTCGCAAAAGCTCCCATCATCTGAATCATGTTGAGAGCATAATAAAGTGAAACAAAAAGTATTTTCCCATGATGCATGCGAAAAGGATGCAGTCCCATCCGCATCGGAACAGAAACAGGTTCATCTTTATTCTTGTGATGATGGCTTGAGAATCTTGTGGATACGAGGACGTTGAGTTGTGGGAGGCGAAAGGGCGCAAGGTTTTTACACATTCATTCAACACATGTCAGGCTTACTTTCTATTCATGCGACTTCACTCAATCAAACCTGTTCATTAGCATAAATAACACGGCTGAATTAATTTCTTCTGAACTGCGTGTGAAAAAAACTTGTTAACTTTTGTTTTTCTAATAAGTATTAGCTTGTTAATCTAATAATACTTTTGCAATCCCAAATAAAATAAATAATAATAATTTCGTTTAGTATATAACTTTTTTTTTATTTAGAAATAAAAAATACTGTAATTATTCAATCACCAGTTTCATGTTACTAGTATAGATGACGCCACCACAACTTATTTCTTATTTTTTATTTAATATTATACACACCATAGTATGCTATGCAAACAAACATTTATTTATTTTCTTGCTTAAATTAATGTTCAGTTTATGTGTTGTCATTGGAGCCTGTGAGAACGTGTTATCATTTTTTCATCACGTTGGAAACATTCTTGTATCACGGCATCACGGACCCCAGCAACAGTTACCAACGTTTCCAAGTCTTATAAACATTATTCAACAATATAAAAAGAATAACACTAACTAATTTATTGGTATGTATCTGAAAATAACTATTTAATTAACAAGTTTCAAATGTTATATGCAAAGATTTCATCATGATAATACAGGCTTTCGAGTGTGGTAATACGTCGCTCTTAAGTGTTTAGTAATTGGAAGGAAGATGGCCCTATACTCTTCACTGTCGTCGTGCTGACCGTCCTGCTAATCGATACAAATGTCGTCGCGATAACCACGATTGGGCGGCTCGAAAACGGCTCTGTTCTCGAGGAACAAACGTCCACGCTCGCTGTTTTAAAAAGATTTGTGCAACCGCCGTCGGCGACGACGTCTTTGGTGTCCAAGGAAGACCCTGGCACCACGACGCAAGTGCCTTCATCACGCGGCTGTCAAACGCACAGCCCGGCCTGGCGCACCGCTGGCCACTCGTATCCTTGGTGACTAACCAGTGCCTAGCAACCGATACAACAACACAGCGACAAAAGGTGAGAGCAGTTTTTCGGATTTTTCTTGATGCACCGGCTTTGAGGCATACATCCAATAAATAACACTATACATTAATCGTATAAGTCAAGCTGACGATTTGAACATAGGTTTACTGGTTTTCTCAGTGTTGATATTTTGTCGCCATTTGAGGGCGGCGCATTGCTCCGGCGGCGGTTGACAGCTCTCGATGAGCCTACACGCAGCGTGTCTAAAAAATCGGCTACAGTATAGCATATAATATAAAAACAGAATATGCTGCAACTCATATGTTGAAAGTGTACTAATTATGTTTGATTTATGAAAGTTAAAGAAAAACAACATTTATTGCGTTACAAGGACACAATATTTATTTATAAGCTGCATATTGCAGCTCATGACTTCCAAAATATTCCACATTAACTTGATTTCAACTTGAATTTATTCAAATGTTAACCTTGTGAAAATCTTATTAAAACTTGTGGAATTACAAGACTTTACAAGTCACATTATTTCTTGCTACTAATAACTCTATATGATGAAGAAATCAAGATGAACATATTTCTCATGCTTCAGGAAATCCATAAACAGCTTAAAATTAATTTATCTCAATCTCAGATAGAGCGAAACAGACAGGTATCATATTAAATTCCACCTTTATGGTTCTTTATAAAACTCCCTTCAAGGCATGTTTTCTTCCTGCTGACTGGGATATGTGAGTGTTACTATGGAGTACTCTCATCAGAGAGGAGCCAGGGAGCAGTGTCTCTATAGTGACAATGAATCTCAGAAGGGACAAACAAGTCCTTATTACATGATCAATTCATCTATACTTCCCTCCAATTTTATATAAAAATGGAAGCAGTTGTTTTGTTCAATATTTCTTTCATTGTAGGTCTGCTTTTGTAAGGTTATGGATTCCAGCTGGAGTCAATTTCTTGCATTGCTGTACAGATTGTTTCAAATATGCTTTCTGTTGTAATTGAGCCCAAAATTTGAGTGAAAGGTAGTGTAGCTGATATCCTAAATAAATGCATCATCCACCCTTTATGTACCAGTTTGTACCAGTTTTTACGTCAGAACATGCGCAACCGACACAACGAAATTATCGTAGTTGCGATGGGTGCATTGTGTGGGCTGCATGCAAGGTAACAGTGCGTTAACTTGAACCCTTCGCATTATTATCATGACTCAACAGTCACAACAAACGCACCCACGCTTTTTTCGCCAGGTGGGTCGTGGTACGCACCATGCACAAGCAACGCAAAAATGGGGGCGACATTCATCAGTTAGTAAGAGAATTGTTTAAACATAAATATTAGTGTGTTACTTTGTGTAGGTATTTTAGTTAATATCAAATAAATGATACATATTTTATTTGCAGTGCCTGTGACTTTAATATTATCATAGTCTAAAGTATATCCAAGGCACAACAAGAATCTGGATTCCTATTGAGAACAGGACTATAACTCAAAGCAATATACAAGTGAAGTGTGGGATCTTTACCTACTTATTCAGCAGGAATTGTCTACGAAGCAACCTAGGAGGAGAGGAGATTGTAGCTGTGGTAACCAGCCATGGCAACAGCTGCTCGGTTTGCTGGAAGCACAGCTGGTGGTGGTGGCAGTAGCCCGCCCACGCCATCTCCAGCTACTACGCCGCCAGAGTCTACAACCACAACGACACAGCTTATCGTTCTCCCAGCAGGTTTGCATCAGGTGAGATACTTGTGGACTGTTCACTACTACTGGCAGAGTTGGTTGTACCTATCGTATTCAATATAGTAATCATAGCAACACACTTCATGTTCCCTGCAACCTTCACTGTTGCATAGCAGCCAACCGAACAGCCTCCCTCAAAGAGTGGAGGTGGTGGTAGCAGATTATCCACAGCAATACTGCCAGTGCTTCATTATCATTGCAGTCATATTGATTTCTGACATTCTACTCTTCTTTGTTAGAAAACTTGACCACTTTCACTTTTAAGGAAAGTTTAAATTTCGGGAATCTGTAAAGTTTAAGATAGATAATAAGAGCAGTTTGTTTTTATTGTTATCTATCCATTTTTAATTCAGACTGGGACGATTATAAACGCAAACGGTGTGCCAGTGATTGATGTGTCTGAGCTAGAGCACGGTGGAGAGTCCAGCAACGAGAGCACAGCAACCACGGAACCAAGAGGTGGTGAATCGCATGAATCAGATCCGTTGGCACTTGGGGAAGAATCGCCTCATTTTATTACCGTTACTGGTAAGTATACTGCGACGTATTAAACAATGCTATAAATGATTTACCCATTTGTTGAGTTTCAAATTGGATACTTATGATGATATAGTCTTCATTCATTCTACTCAATCTGTTAAATATGGTCTGTTCATTTTTGGATACTGATTGATTTGTATGAATTGATGACTCAATCTGGATTGATCGTTCAGTGTACAACTTTTAATCTTCTGTTGTTGCTCTCTTGCGCGTTCTCCGTATCAGAGGCTACTGCGCGTTCGTATGCTTCGCTAACACCTGTGCAGCCAGTTGTAGGTAAGACTACTTTCGGTAACAACTTACAAGTATATAATCTAAATCTTTGTTTTATAGCAATAAAAATTTGTATCAGTAATTGATTTTGCGATATGCATAGTCTGGTTCAAATCCATTTGAACCCGGTGGGTTATTATTTAATATAATATGTACTCCCACAGCATTCAGTTCCAATAATTGCTGATAACCCTGGTGGTTGATGCGGTATAATGGAATGGTTATGTACGGTATCGGTATCCGGCATGGTTGCAGTACGCTTCAAAAATTACAATTAATTTATACATGATCGATCTTATTTTTTTCGTTTGATAAATTTGTTAGGTCTCTTTTAATTCAGAGTTTAACAATGCGCGATTGATACTTTGTACGAGGGTAGTTTATGGTTAGCTTAATTAAGGTATCACCCTTTTTAATTATTAGTGCACGTGCTCAGTAGTTTTTATATATACAAGAAACTCACTTTTTAAATTGTTTTGTGGCGTTAATTTTGTCTTATATTTTTCACTTTATTGCGAAAAAAATATGTATAATATTTGTGAATTCATGACTCATTCAGGTATATTTTTCATCCGTATTTTCACAGGTACTCATTTAACAATGCAATACTTGTATGTTTGTAACTCTGTTTGTACCGCATGAATTAACCCGGATTTAGATGTGCCCCTCTTGTGACTGTTGCTTATTGCGGCCCCTCTTGAGCTTGATCCCCATTTGATTTGCTGCTTGATTCCGTACCTGGTATCTCCTCCGGTTTTTACTTTCACCTTCACAGGCAACTTTTACTCATTCACCGCGGCCATAGTCCACCCTTACTGTACTAGATAACAAGTACAATTGTTCCTGTTGACCACCTGCACGCATCCTGCTCACCTACGCACTTGCAAATGCATCCAGGCGGGCATTCACGAAATTGATGGGGCACACACGTGCTTTGCCAATTTATTATCTGAGTCCGACTTTGATCCCTGATTAGGGCTCGTAATAAGTTGCACTTCTTTGTCGGCAATTGGTACGCATCGTCGTTATGATCCTGCTGCAATAAAGGCGTTAGGAGGTGAGGGTAAGGTGGGTTGAGAATGAGGTGATGTGTTGAGCTGATTGATGTGATGTGCATTGGCGGGGTACAGGGAAAAGCACGGGGTAAAATGCAGCAGGATGCGACTCCGTGGATTCAGTTGCCATCGATACATCGCAACGATCTGTTGTATTGTTACATCTTCTTTGAGTTTAGTTTTAACTTTTCCAACGAGAAGATCGCGCTTTATCATCTTAATAAAAAAATTACATTCATTTTCGAAACCTTAATTGACATTGAAATGTATTGCAATAAATATAATAATTATCACAATTATGGTATTTTAAACAAAATTAATGAATAAAATTGTGAATTATAATTCTAAATTTGTTTTAGACGGTGAAACTGTGGCTTCTCATCAGAGCTATCACGTTCAGTATGTGGATCCGGAAATGTACGCGACTCAAGCGAATGGGGCCCAAACACAAATGTAAGTTAGAAATTTTTATTAATCATAAAGTTTTGTTACTATTTATTTTAAAATTCTGTTATCATAGGGCGTATCCGGTATACACAGTAGGAGAATCCGGCACAATTTATGCATCGAGTCAAGGACAATACTACGCAACGAACGCGTCAAATTCAGGTGCCTCTACTACGGTGGGTTATGCTACGACTACTGGCCATTACCTGGTGCAACAAGCTGTCGATGCTGAAGCTCTGATTGCTTCCACTCGGAATTCTCCACAGACTACAAATGCCGTAAGTGCCGTAACTATGTTGAAATTTGTTTCTGTTGATTTTTTTTAATATTTGGTATTTTTATTATTCGGCCATGAAACGGATAGTGTATTCATTGATTTTATTTTAATTTCTTTGTTTCAATTTAAAATATGTTATATTAGTTGCTTTATTTATTGTGGGGGTTTGTTGCCTGTTTTTTGGTTTTTGTTTAATTCTATTAACTGTATTTTTAATCTGTCAATGTTCTCTGTCATTTAATCTTTAACGTTAATGCGAAATATTAATGTGGCTTTGGTGTACTTTCTCTTGGAATTCATTCTTCTAACGCAAACGCACTCTGGGGGTATTGATAAAACCTAGGATACGAGTTATGTGGCTACAGCCACGGTGCATGCGACGTCGTCAGCAGTTGGTGAAGAGGTTGGTTCGGCTCTAAGTCACGCCACCCGTGTCTCACCAGCTACCGTAAGTTCTTCATCCAAATCATTAACAATTAGTCCCATTAGGAATCATCATCTTTACTACTATTAATTAATTACCATCTAAACTTGAAAATTTGTTAATGTGCATCTTTTCAATTAAGTGTATAATAATTTTATTTGTATTTAAAGGTTCAATGGTTGTTGGAAAATTATGAGACCGCCGAAGGTGTGTCTCTCCCCAGGTCTACTTTGTACTGTCATTATCTCAGACATTGCGGCGAAAATAAGCTGGAGCCTGTAAATGCTGCTTCATTTGGAAAGTTGATTCGTTCAGTCTTTTTGGGTTTGCGAACACGAAGATTGGGGACACGTGGGAACTCGAAGTATCATTATTATGGCATTCGCGTTAAGCCTGGATCATCATTAACTTCGTTCGATTCCGATTCACCTTCAAGGACAGTTTCATCCAGTAATCTTCAGGGAAAATCTGCGAATCGAGGATATAAACGAAGTGGGGATTCGATGGAGCAGAATTTTAATTCTTCAGTTACTCCGCAGCATTTAAGTTATCTTGGAGATGGTAGTAATGCAATTCCACACTTGCCAGATATTAACTTTTCTGCACCGCTTCCTGATGAATGCAGTTATGATGATGTTGATACTTTAAAGTGAGTTTTTTTTCTCATTCATTTATTGTAAATTGGTTTTTATTTTTTACTTCCTTATTCTTGTGTACAGATCTATTTATCGTGAGCATCTGGAGGCTTTTTTGGACGCCATTTTGAGCCTGGAATTTGGAACGATTGAGTCACTCTGGAGAGAATTCTGGCGGTCTCAGGATAACAACAATGGTGACGAATGTGAAGAGGAGAAATACCTTTCGAAAGCGAAATTGTTTGCCATGTGCTCTCAAGAACCAATGCAAGATTTTATACGTCAAGTGGATTTGTGCTTTTATCAGAATCTTATACAAGTATTGGTTCCTGATGTATTGAAACCGATTCCGGCCTCGCTCACTCAGTCGATCCGTAACTTTGCAAAGAGTTTGGATGGTTGGTTGACTAACGCAATGACCGGTGCACCTGCTGGCATGCTGGCTGTTAAATTATCTGCAGTTTCAGCGTTCAGTTCTAGTCTGAGGCGTTATACGTCTTTGAATCACTTGGCGCAGGCCGCACGTGCTGTACTACATAATAGCACACAAATTACACAAATGTTGGCCGATCTAAATCGCGTAGATTTCCAAAGTGTCCGAGAGCAGGCTTCGTGGGTTTGCCAGTGCGATAATGATGTCGTCGCTAAATTTGAAGCTGACTTTAAGCTTACGCTGCAACAGCAAAACTCTCTAGAGCAGTGGGCGTCGTGGCTGAAAAATGTTGTCAAGAGTGCGTTGAAACCTTACGAAGGGAAGCCCAGTTTTTCGATGGCAGCGAGACAGTTTTTGCTAAAATGGAGTTTTTACAGGTAACAGACTTTGTTGAAACTTAGTGAATACATATTAATTTTGTTTTTGATTCTGTGCTTAGTTCAATGGTAATTCGAGACTTAACACTTCGATCGGCGGCTAGTTTTGGTTCATTTCATCTCATACGTCTGCTTTATGATGAGTACATGTTCTATTTAATTGAACATCAAGTGGCTGAGGCTACAGGAAGTGTTCCCATTGCTGTAATGATAGAAGGAATTGTAAGTTATAGTTTTAAGTTAATATTACTCCTATTCTGATGCCAATCCTTATATCCTTTTCCCTGTTTGTTCTTGTAGATTTTGGGTTAAAATATGTTTTCGAATTATAGAAACAAGATGTTCTTTTGGATAATATGAGCGTCTATGGCAGTGACGCTGTTTGCAATGGAAGTTCTGCCACAACCGTCAAATTGGGGTGTCTCAGTCCCTCCGATCCAAGCAAACGCATGAAGATTAGCTAGCTCGATATTGGAAGCAAGTACATAATTACATTTCGCTAGGTTTAAGACGTGTGTTATACAAAAGTAGTGATTTGTTATGGGGTTACGTGATCCCAAATGGTTAACTGCAAAGAATGGTATTTTTTCACAAGTTCAAGTAATTTACACACAATGTTCCTGGTTTTTATAATGAGTACAATAAGTATTTATTTTATTTGACATACTATATTTAACAATGTATAGATTGAGATATCAACGAGAATGCGCGAAAGTTTTATTCAGTGCCGGTCAATTGTTTTCATTGGTGATCACTTTTAGTCATTTGTTATATCGTAATAAGTCGTGCAATTTGAATGAAGTCATTTTTAATTAATTTTTGACTGATTATATTATTAATCATTTGCGTAGTAGTTAGGTTCTCACAATGAGGGTATACTTATAATTACTGTGTGATTGTTTGGTAGGGATAAGTCCATTTAGTCAATTTTTCATGTTGTAAACCAATCAATTGTAATTGATGTTTCGAAATTACTATCTTTTGTCTATCTTGCCTTTGGTCGATTTCAAATTTGTGCTGATCTAGATGCCATTTTAAAATAATTACATTTGTTATATTTTGGGGCGCAAATGTTGTGCCAAACGTGTAAACAAAGTTTTGTCTACACAAGCACAAAATATTTAAAATTACAATATTAATTTTTGATTCTTGCATGCGGGATGGCATCTAGTTTTTAGTTTAGATATGCCGAGGAAGGGGTGTAGAACGCGTCGACGCTCAAAAGTGTAATCCATCCATTATAGTCTTAACTGTAAATGATATTTTGTCACGTATAATAAGTAACTAAATGACATTAAAGTAAGACCTAAAACAAATAACGCAGGGTATATGTAACATAGTTGATATATGAAGCTGGAAGCGAATGCCGGAAAGGCAGACATCGTTTGGCATATTTGTAGGATTTTTGTCAAGATACAATGATGTTAATTGAGTGCTTACAAAGGGAGTACAACTATATGTTTACTGCAAATATAAAGGTCGTATGTGTGTCATTTATAACATTTTTTTTGATAATGCATACACCCTGATTCTAAATGAAACAAATATATTTACAGGGTCTTATATAAAAACTATATCGATGCAAAAATATCAAAGCAACCGAAACTCGCATGCTAAAAATCCATACATTTGTAATATTGTGCGACTTATTCGAGCAAAATGCATTAAACTACTGACTTATACCCGATTGCCTAATAATGTACATTAAAATAGAGGTATCAATAGAAGTATCTCACATAATCAGACGCCTGTAAAAATACCCTTACAAACAGAGAATCATATATTGCCGACACGGTATTTTGTATTTTACACATAAATATAATGAAACCACAAGAGTCGCGCCAAGCATGACTTGTGTACTTGGTTCTTTGAGTGCTTGTATCAAATATCAAAGAGGAACAGTGGAATATAATAGTTATGTAACAATATTTATTGTATGTGTGTGGTTATGAGGATTTAAACACACTTGTGGCTGTTTTGTGCTTAGATCCAATGAAAAATTAGATGTGCTATATCATTAATTGATATTAATTGTATTTTGATGTCTATTCACTCAATAGTTTTGATTTGCAAATGCACTAGTTTCTTTTACATGATACGTGCTTAACCGGTTGCTGCTGAGTCAGTTTGCAGTTTGAGAAGTTTGCCAATGAGTATTTTGGTTTGAATATCCTTTATATTAATGCCACAATAAAACTAGTCTTCAGTTTAACGTAACTACAAATATTTTTTGTTATTTATAATTGTAGTCTGTGCTCTACGGTTTTGTACCGGCTTATCAAAATGTTACATTTTGTCTATTTCGTATTTAAAAGTTTTCCTGCACTATGCCTTATGATTTTTATATAGAAATTCATTCCAAGAAGTCGTTACAACAGAGTATTCCACCAAAAGATTCGATATTTACCTATTCAAAGGGATTCCTACTAAAGAGTGGGGCGAAGTGCAAAATACATATTTTTATCTTTGTGGAACCCTTAAATTTATGTGGTCCTCTGTATTTAACGATTATGCTTACTCTATCGAGTAGATGCTATTTACCAGAAAATTATACAGTGGAATAGAAGGTATAACTAACTTGTCTACATTGGTCTATAGATGCCGACATCAATACAAGTGTTAAAAATTAAATTATTAAAATAGTATTTCAATAATTATTAATTACGAGAAAATTCCAGTTCCAACAACTGCTAATAACAATAATTGTTGATGCAATATAATAAAATAGAGGATGGGTATAGTACGTTTTAAAATAAGTAAATTAGGACGACAATAGACATTATTCTATTTAAACAAAACAAGATACCACATTTGTATTCATAAACTTTTTTTTTATTTGAAATAATACGTTTAAAGAAGATTTTTTTTAACTTACAGACCTAAACAAAATAATAAAAAATTCTCTTGATTTTTCTACAACAAACACTAATTATTGTATTATTAGATACTCGGACAATAATAACTAAGCATTTGTTTACTTTTGTTAGAGCTCATCAATGCACCAAAACTGAATATATCAATTTGTCTTTATGTGGGTGGTACGCTACCTGTAGGGTTACGTCAAGGAGAATGCAATAAACCAGAATGCGGCAATATGTATCGCAACCTGCATAACTGTACCGTGCTAAATATAGCATTAATTAGGTAAGCTTCTAAATTTTACGCAAGAAACTCATTAATTTTTGAACATTTGTAAAATATACAACGCAAATAGTACCTAAAGAGAATATAATTAATGTTAGTAAAACCCCAGGTACACAAAAATTACTCTAATTAATTAGTGCACGCTATATTAATCGTAATCAAAAAATGCTTCTAAATTAAATGGAGATCAGATTCATTATGAATGAAGATCTGATTTTGACTGTTTCTGAATTCTAGTGGGAAAACCACAAAAGTGAGAAAATTTAGTTACATCGTTACATGGCTATAAAATTTAATTTCTATGGTAATAAAAAATCTTTTGAGCTTAATCTTCTGATAAAAAAATTCCAACCTCAATGTTTTTGTTGCAAACAAACTCTTTAAATCAAAAATTATATTTGTGATTTCTGTAGTATATTATTAGTCAATTAGAAACATATAATATCGGAGGATGTTTTAATACCACCAAATTGATGTATTCTGGTACTAGTTCTAATACATTTCTAATTTGTTTGTGCATTTATAAAATCAGCCATAATTTAGGAAAATCTTGTCTAAAACGTTACAAAATATTAGATTATATTTTTTATCAAAGGTATATATTTCAATACGATTGTTACGTTTGGAAGTTGAACTGTTGCAATCAATTATGAAAATTTATAAAGTGGTTACTGTACATGCTGCCATTATATACACGTCGAAACACTACGACCGAGATAAATAAACGTAATTGGCAGCGATAAAGGTAATAAAAACGTCGCGCTTTATAATAATGTGAGTTATGACTTACCAACAACCCCTTTCTCACCCAGTTCTGCAATTTTAGTACATCTCATATCGTCACTAAACTAGAGCAGGATTAATAAACATGTAAGACAGATTTTATCAATCAGTTATCTGATTTACTGATTGATGAAAAATATCATGCTCATGTTCATGCAACATTTAAATTAACAAATCGATTTATTTCAAATGAAATAAGTTCACAAATGTTATAGAGTCATTAGCCTTTGTTAAACAAATATTGTTAGTCATTGTAAGATATATGATAATCGTAATGGTTGGCAAGATTCAGTTGTTTTTGTTTTTTCCAGGAATTGAACTAGCACTATTGTTTTCATTGGAGTCTTTCTGGGTCGTTGTGGTGGTGTCAATTTTTGATACTGCATGTGTAGGGTTGACGTAAGAGTGATAGTAAAAACTACCAAAGAGATAAAAGAAGAAGATGGATTGTGTGCCTAACAGAAAGGCACAAAACTTGGGGTAGTCACATTGTCTGAAGAGAACTTGTAAATTATGTATCGCAATGATACAAAATTGAACCTAAAGACAAAAAACGAAACAAATTAATTTTATAAGTAATTTCCAATCAGCATAATAGTGTCTGAATACAATACCATTTGCATCGCAGTCAAATACTTTTTCCACCACAAATACTTCTGATATTCTGGACCCAGCGATGCAACCAAATAATATGCGTACATAATAATATGAATGAATGAATTAATCAATCCCATTAGAGTACCATGTCCTCCAGGAAAAAACTTCGATCCAACCCAAGCACAGACTGGCATTACCGAATGATGGTACAAGTGTAGGAAGGTAACTTGATTCATTTTCTTCCGCAAAACAAAGAAAATAGTGTCGAGAAGTTCGGTCAATTTGCAGATGAAGTAGAAATAAACAGCTCCTGCCATCTAGTCAACAGTGAAACGTATTATGTGTAATCAATTAAACTAAATGATTCAACATACACGTTTTGCTTGGGGATTCTCAGAGAAATCAATTGGCTGACATGCGAAACTATAGTTAATTGCCCAACCACCTTGAAGGCCTTCGTAGACGAGAAAGATGCTGAGTAGCACCTGTATCAGGTTATACAATTTAATTATGCCTTTCATCTCAAAGGGTTTGCGATCTTTCATGAAATTTGGTCCAGCCCAAACACAGAAGTAGAGGTAAGTGGCAAGGATACTTAAGAGAGCGCCAGGTGAAGACATTAAAAACCATTCATTCGTGCGTGGATCTATTAGAAAAAATCAATGAAAGAAAATGAGTTTTAAAGAGGCTCACTGAACCCAATTTCATACAGCATAGTTTATAGTTTTTTTTTTGTAATAAATATATTACCTCCTTTGGTCTCCATCACATAATAATAATATTCTAGTGGTGATGCCATATTGTGTCGTTACCACAACCTGTAATAGTAAAATCAATATTAGTTTATGAATGTTATATCAGTATTGGACACAAGTGCTGCTGGCTATTGAGTGTTATTCTGTTATTTGTTATTCTTCTATCAATTAGGTCAAGATTTAGTGATGCATTTGTTATAGCACTTACAGGTAAAAGATGAATTAAAAATTTTATTTTCTAAATCTCAATTTGGAACTAAATTACTTTCCATCAAAAACTTTTTTCTTATCTCTTATCTAGAAAATAAAATATGCAGCATACTTAACTCACACAAACATCACAGAATATCTGTGAAAAAAAGTGAAGTCTTCAATAAATACTTTAATGCAATAACAAAGTGAGGTATTTGTTATTGCACTAAAGTATTTATTTATGTTAATAAAGAAATAGTGAAGTATATCGTCAATTTTGTTTACGAAATGCCTGATATTTATTGTATTAGACTTAAAGTTAGTGTCAAAGTAAGTTTAACCTAATGCAAAGAAATAATGCCTTTAAATATTATTTCAATTTGTTGACTTGCAATACAATATTATATGCTTGTTCTTTCTCAATTAAAATATCAATTAATTTATAACTATTATTTAATTAATTAAATAGTGATTAAGTAATTAAAAAACGCATTGATAAAATGACTGTTTTACAATTGACTACTGTTATTGTTTCCATGCGCGTGTGATCTCCAAAAATGTGCCGCGTAACTTCTTCGATAATAATAATTAAATGAGTAAAATTAAATGCACTATAGTGCTATTCAATCCGACGTTAAATGGTTTACTGTTGTCTATTGATGTATTTATAAATATATTTGATTGTTTGTTATTTATATGTTAGTCTGTATGCTAAAATTTGACGGAGAATAAAGCGAATGATCCTGGTAGTTCGATTATATCGAAATAATTGTGCTGCGGTTAAAATTTGCACACTCATTTGCAATTAATTACAATGAACGATTGTTTACTGAATTTTCACGTATTTACAAGCGTGAATGTATTGGTTGATTTTATTGAAAACCACTGGAAGTTCATTTTATATTTGATTCCTGTATTGAAAATTTTAGAAAGGTAGGTGGCTGAAGAAATGAAATTAAGTGCATGTGCATGATTAAGCAATTTTCACTGTTGTTCGTATTAATTTTGTAGACTCGGGAAACAAAGAATCAAGATCAAAACAAATAATAAAGCAAAGAGAAGAAAAAGTAATTCACAACTTGCTTGGTAAGTATCATTACAAAGATAGGGTATTGCACAAAAAAAATATTCAATTTGATACAATTTTAAATGAGATAGTGATATTCTAACTATTAAAATAATCATTGATTTCGTGTGGGTTGACAAACAAGCAAAAAAATTTAATGTAAATGGTTAATAAATTTAAATTGTGTATCAAAATTAATTGGCATTCTAAATTTCAGTTACTCGCTTCTAAAATTTTGTATTTTTTAAACTTTCTACTGAATTCAATGTTTCAAAAGTTAACAAAACATAAGAAGCTATTCGTTTAGGAAGTAATAAAATTCTTTAAAAATGATTTTATATACATGTACATATGTTGTTTACTTGCCTGTATTTTTTCTTTTATCCAATCAAAAAATTTGTAGATTAATTTGATCTTATGTTAATAAATTTTTGGTGTCTTTTACACTCACTACTCAGTAAAACGCGCTGCAAACGACTGAGGTCGAAAGCAAGCACACTTCACGCTTTTGTCACTTATTCGATCCAGAGTTTAACAATCTACTGCATCCACAATTACAATTTGCTATCGATAATTCGGCCGCAATGATAACAAATTTTTAATTACTTCGCAATAAGTTACTTGAAATGATTTGTTCCTCTTACTCATTCTTTATACTTGTATTATGATTTATTTAATTAAGAATTATAACATTTTTTTATTATATTATTAGTTTTACTTGTCAATATAGTGAAGTAAACGCCGAACTGAATCGATGCTCATTACAATAATTTATCCATTGGCGTCATAAACAGGAATTGAAAATAAATTAAAGATATAGTAGAAGGTGAATCTCTAATCACAAATAGAGTGATGTCTTTTAATTAACAAAAATAAATTTATTCGCTTTGCGCTTGCAGCGCTGACTCGGATATTATCGAGAAATTATAAATTGTAACGTAAAATTCATCGCTAGTTCTTATGAGTTCACAACAGGTAATAACTCTTCTCCTGCTTTCATGAAAATTTGAAGAAATTCATACGTAAATAAATTTAAAAATTGTTTTCAAAAGCTCTAAGCGAAACTACTATTTTGCGCGCGACACCAACGTGGTGCGCGCGGCTGTAGTAGAGTAATTCAAATTTAATTTTTCATTTTTTTTTATTTTCATTTTGATCACAACTTTTTTTCTTATTTAAGTCTTTTCTTTTATAGTTATATTTTAGAGTATTGTTGAGTACGGTCACAAAGTGTTTAATATTCATTATGTGTATTAAACTTAACTATAACACATACTTAATATTGATTTGTAAAACGTGTAATAAGTGTTATAGTTAAGTTTCATATACATAACTTATATTTTATCTGCATTTTCCAATAACATATTGTTTATTGAATATTAAAAATATTATCATTTCTGTTTTATTACAACTTATAGAAGAGTTTACACTTTATGATGCATGATGAACCAGTGTCAATGTGTCAACATTAGCATAATTCAAATTGCACAATCTGCAATGGGTGTAGTAGGAATTTACGATGAAAAGTAGTAAGATGTAGAACGAGCAAAACGCAGTGAAAACCACACTGCGTAGTGCGTTTGCGGCAATAAAACGCCAAGTGTGCACAATGCGCCTGTTTAATTAATTCGGAATAATATGAACCGACCTAAACAATGCACCCTGAGTCAGTGGTGCACTCGTGCATTGAATTGAAGGTGAAGTACAGTTTATGCTTATTATAATAATGAAATAAACAATGATATGTGATTTCTTAATATTGACAAAAATAGGTCTTAAATGATACATAAGTGGTTTAATTAATTAGAAAAATTAATTGAGGTTCTAAATTTTCTTTTCTTGACCATTCGCAAAGTAATATTTATTTTCTTCTATCATTCGTGTATTTCTTGGTTTATTATATCTGTATTTGTCTACAAAAATGATTTAGAATGTTTTTGTGTCTGACTACGGAGTGTTTAATATTTATTATATGAATTAAACTTAACTATAGTACTTAGTAAATATTAATTTTTAGGACGTTTTCGGTTTCTTCAGTATGTTTATTTAATATGTTATTTGATTTGATATAGTTTGTTGATTGAAATATTTGGTTTCTTCCAATCTCTCCAATCAACAAATTGCTCAGATTGTGAAGAGGACAACAAATCGAAAACGTTTCACCAATTAACATTTAGTAAATGTTTTTGTTAACTTGGATTTCTATAAAAAAAGATAGAGAAAGAGTATTTTAATATATATTAGATAACATTTTTTTATTTGTGCGGTTGATTTTTAATTTAACTCCAAATTCGCGTTTTTGCAATACTGGATAAATAACAACAAAAATAGTTATTCTTGAGAGATTATATATTATATGATTATAATCAAACGTTACAAAAATATTTAGCAAACAAGAAACTAAATATATCAACATTAGATGATTATTTATTTTCTTGAAAATTAACTTTAGACTTTAATTTTGCCAAAGAGAATTCAATTCTTATTAACCTATTATCTTATTTACATATGCAATTTATTGAAGTTTTATATAGCAAAAATCACAATACAATACTATTTTTCTTCTTATTCTTTCAAATTTCTTTTTAATTTTATTTTAATACCTGGTCAGGTTTAATAGAAATTGCTAGTAACAAAATTTAATATATTTACTTTTTGCTCTTCTAACACTTTCAAAACACTTTCATATTGTGTGAATTCTTATTATTATTGCTGCAATCAATTAACAAACGAATAGAAATTTATTTTATGCTTGCTATAATTTACATACAATCAGTTGCGATATTTCCTGAATATAATAAATATATAAGCAGCCTAAATTGAAAATTTTCCATGTCAATAAATTTCAATAAATCGCATGATTTGCATCATTAGGAAAATATGTACGTCGTTAAACACAACACCAAAACGAAACGCCTCGTGAGTCCATTGCTCACCATTCCACACCCATCTCCTGCTTAGTCCTGCACACTCGTAACCCGCCACGACTCGAAATAAAGACGTCATCATAAAGGCCGCAATTTAATTTAAATTTCAAATATGCCTCTTGCCTTGCGCACGTTTTGCATTGTACAAATGTGATGCGATGAAAAACAATTTGATAAATCGTTTTTAACAAATTCCGGCCCGCGTGGAAAATCAAACCAAATGTACCGACACAAACGGCGAAAGAGAGAGCGGCGCAAAATGCAGCACAAAGACAGCAACCTACCAATTCGAGAATGTTCAAGTGTATGCAAATGGACTTTTTGCACGTGGCATGGTGATTGACACAGTATATACATTTTTGTTTGCATGGGCAACGACGGAAGGACGTGCACGCGAACGAGCTGCGCCGTTGGTGCATTGGCGATTTATTGATGTCTTTTCCGATCGATTGAATTAATTAAAAACAATTGGATACGTGGATTGTGCTTTCCAAATAAACGAATAAAGAGATAAAATTTATTGCGAAAATTTGCATTGATGTCTTTCTAGACCTATTTACACAAGGAATTCAGAAAGGAAATTACAAGCAGGCTGGGCGGGAATAATTAAAGCCTGGATGAAAAATCAATGATAGCAAGCTATATGATGGATACGCATGTGGTTGCGTTTCCAAATCAATCAAGTCAATATTTCCGGCTGAAGGAAAAACCTATCATTCCCGTCAATATTTATACGCGTCGTAAATTATTTTTCTGTTTGCGCGTTTCTTTTGTGAGCGCGGCTGCTGTTTGCGGCCGGAAAATGAAAAAAATGTAAGAGTAAATTGAAGGGGAAAAATTAATGACCGTTTTATCTTGCGCGCGATAAATAGATAGCACAATGTAGGCAAACGAAGGAAAAATTAATTAACCTAAAACATATTAATTAATGCCATACCAAAAAATTATTAGAGTATTTCCGTTCACTGATTTGATTTTTGATGCTTGAGTAACATCTATTCTAATATGTTCAATACACGAGTAGAATCCTGAATATCGGCTGGTTATTGCCGTGCCTATTATGCGACCTTATAACGATAGCATTTTAGGTAAAGCACTTTGTAAATGCAGGAAAACAATAAAAGTGTATCTTTTCACATTGTGTTGTTCTCTGAATTTTCCTCTCTTTACCATGCATACTTACCTGTAATTAAACGCTGCTAGCGTAATATATGTGATGAGGAATTTTAGTTCTTTTTTTTACTTGGTATTACTCCCACTCAATTTATTATGTATTTAGAAACATTACTATAATTGTAATCAATCTCATCTTTCCTTGTGTTTTAGATGTGAGTATAATTAATACAGTAATACTACTACTACTAATAATTTTTTTTGTATATATACAAGGTCGTCGACCAACGATTCTTCAACCATAGAAAAACAATAATTAATAGTTATAATAATTTTTCCTTCTCAATTGGGTCGAAGTGTTTCAGAGTGCGAAAATAGCGGTTCTTGATTAATAATAAACAGTAATAAACAAAACTAATTCCTTTAATTAGCAGTTTCGTTTAATAGAGAACTCTAGTAACCAAGTATCAAAAGTTTATTAAGTTCTTAGATGTTCATTATATTCAGTATCAGTTTTGACAACACATCAAAAATAAAAATATATATTTTTTAAATGTCACTATAATTAATGCAAGTATTATATTAAACATTATTTTATAAAGTGTAGATCTTTTAAATATTCTTCAATAAGGGTCGTTAGTAATTTAATAAAATAGCAGTTATTTTCAGTTGTTTTCATTGCTTATTGAAAGAAAAGTGTTTTTTTTAACCTGGCACATTGTGAAAATTGTGATTGAACCGATACTTTCACGATTTCTATTTAATTTATAAATAATATAAATATCTAAATCGTTAAGGTAGTGTTGGTTTTGCATCTAGTGCTTCATCTCAGCACCCAAAATTCACCCTTGTTTGTTAAACATTGTGCTTCTAAAGGGTGCGCATTTAGCCAACATTGGAAGCAGCTTAATATTCATAGCGTCATCGGCATGCACATAAATTCCGTTTTGACTAGCAGTATGTTGTAATACGTCTTAAATTATCATGTGAGTATGCGGCGCCACCACCGTTGGCGGTTGCACGGATTCCCGACAAGCGACCACGTGAAGAGCCGAAATGCGTTGTTGGCGAATGTAAGTGTTCTTTGTTTACCAAGCTAGAACACACATTCATTTGCAAAGCGGTATATATCACTTGAATATCGCCCTAGTTGCATTGAAAGTGACAACTTAATTATTCATTTAATGCAAAACACATCAAATAGTGACAGTATATGTACTTTTATTTTGATTCAATTATGTTTGATATGCCTTAATTTAATTTCTATGAAAAAAATCCCTATTTCCATTTCCATTTCTTCCTTAAATTGTATTCCATTCCTTACTCATATTTCTATTCATATTCATTGAAAGATTTCAGTCCCCTTACTCGAATGGCAAATTGCAAAATTTAATGACCGTCCTCGTCGAGTCCTTCATATCCTTCATCTTTCTTCGTTCTTTCTCCTCTTTACAAAAGTCAATTCCCTCTGCACATTGTTGCACTCTCTTCACCTCTAGGCATCTGGCCCCAAATCTCCCAACGCGCACTCAACTTTTTCCGGCGCATGCCTTTTATGCGCATACATGCCGATTGAAAAGTGGCGGCCTGTGTAGATGCCTTGAGGGCGTCTTTCAAATATTTGCCTTTTATTGAGAGAGAATCCTTCCTGAAGGCCTTCTTTCCGGTGAGGACCGTGGATGACTTTTAGGTTACAGAAGGAGAAAGTTACTGCGAGCAAAATGGAAAAACTTTTTAAAACTAAGTAGAGAACATGACAAAAAACTTGTGTTAGTAAGTTAAATGAGTTTGATTCTAAATTTTGTTCACAAAAAATGTGAACGAAAGCAGACTGAAGAATAACAACGCATAAATGAAAACACAGCGCAGTTTAGGTTTATTGCTTGCTGCGCGGAATTTTATTTGTTAATTAATAAAGGAAGAAAAAGGGGACTAATGAGGATTTACTTTTTAGTATACGTGTATGAACCAAGAGTTCATTATGGTTTGAAAAGTGGAATTAAAAATAGAATGCCAGACTTGTTTGATTTGAAATTTGTGCAGTATTTACAATTATTACTCTTATTAAATAAGATTTTTGCTTCACATACGTATAAATATTTAAAAAAATTTTTTTATAATTTTTAGTTTCAATTATAGGTACTGAATGTTTCATTAGTTGAAAAATTGAAAAACAGAATAAACTAGCAACGTGAATTAATATTAATTGTTGTATATCATGAATGTGTAGCAATAACACATTTGATAACCATATGTTCATTCTTATCTAATGACACATATGACACAATAATCATGGATTACGTTACACTAAAAAATCTGCAATGTAATAATGTGACTAATGATAATTTATTAGAAAATTGTATTTTTAATTGTTTTTTTTTTCTTTCTGGTTTATAGCAACTGAGAAAGAAAATACTAACATGTGTATAATGTAAAAATTAACATAAACTGGACACTCTCAGATTAAATCGCAAACACCACATTTTAGAGTAGTAATTTTTTTATTTGACATTACTTTAAACTTGTATCAATTTATTAGTTAACATAGGTTACTATGTTATTTGTAAATTTCAGTCGATACATAGATAAAATATTTCTAGTCGGAATATTTACACTCCTCTTAGTGTATAGAAAGCACTTAATTTAACCTTTCTACCATTGTATACAAGCATTTTTCTCGTTTCCGTCCATTTGCATCCTTTGAATATCTTCAACTACATAAATTCTCACTCAAACGTTTCCTAAGGATTTTTTAAGGATCTGCAAGCACATGCATAGTATCCTTATCTTTTTGCGCTTATTTATGCGGCCGTATAACCGTCGTGTGGCGAGAAGTAGCCCTATCTCCGGCAACACGTATCACACCCAAAATCACCCTAAAACCCAGTCCTAACCTAACAACTGCCATCCGTTTACACCATATGTTACGCTAAATGAAAGTCAACCCAAAAATGCTTAGACTCAATGTGTCATTTGCAATAATTTAGAAAACGTCAACATTTTGTCATAGTTTAATTATAAATAGTATAAATTGGTTAGATGGGATTCAGTAAGATGGCTATGGATATATTGCCATGACAACGAGTATGTTTTGTTTTACCTACAGAGGTGCAGTTATGACTACGTCTTCTTTGATAGATAGTAGTAAGTAGTAAGAATAACGAGTGGTCACGTTGATGACACAAGTCAAGGGGTTTTTAGATAATTGTTCGGGGGCGGCAGGGCGGTTTTAAGCGAGCTATTGAAAGTATTTTGTATTAACTACTAATAAATTCTAACAAATTTATGGAGTAATTTATATAGAGTAGTAAAAAGAAAAACAACAATTTCATAATTACTTTTATTTAAATAGATATATTTAAATTTTAGAACCAGTTTAATTAGTTTTAATAATGTCTTAATTTTTTAAAATGTATAAATTTATATAAAAAACATTGGGTTATATGTTAATTAAATAATTATTAGAGAGTAATTTAAAAAAAAAACATATCATAGTTACATAGTCACAAAAAAGAAGTTGCAAGACATTAATATCAAAATCAACATTATGTAAGTTATAATCTATTTTATTGAGTTGGCAAACTTATTGAAAAACAATCTCTTGTGGGAAACTTATCAAGAATGGATAAATGCAAGTACTTTGCTTTGTAGTTAAAAGATGTCTCGTTATTATGTGTTAATTAATTATCAAATTGTATTTATCTTACAATAATTAAGCAAATTTTGAAACTTACAGAAGACACATTAGAAAATTGTTTTTAGTCTAGGAGGAAGATTTTCATGGTGGTGTCATTTGGTTTATAACTTACCTTTCTTATCAAAATAACCATAAGTTTACATATGCATATGTAAATCGATATAAAGCTAATCATTTCATATAAGCATAACTATGTTAACTAATTAATTGTTATTTGTTTTTGTTCATAAACGGTAATCATAGAAATTAAAGTAGTTTCTCCATTAAAACAGCAGTTGTTAAGATAATTGAAATAATTCCGAATTACATTGGGTCTATAAGAGTTCCGCATGAGGATATAATTAGATATATAATGGGTTGCCAATAATATTCAAAACTAAGAAAAGATTCCAAATTCCCCTGTGTATTGCATATAATACAATGAAACAAACAAGATGGCTAATTCTGGTTTTCTCATGCTTGATTGTGAAGCCAACTGTGGTCCTTGCTGGTGCACCACATTCACTGCTATTCAGCGTTTAACGTGAGTCATCCGTGTACTGTTTATTCTTTAGATATGCAAGGAAGCACTGGTAGAAACAACAAGGTTTGTGCATGTAGTGTAACGTTTGACATGCCGTGTACCTACTTCATTTACTTTAGAATTAATCGAATTAATTGATATGCATAGCAACATATAAACCTGGCATCTGCCATCTCTCTTGCTGTCCGCATCAAACGTATATGTCCAGGTGACATGCACATTTAGTGTTTCACGTATATGATCTTAGACGTATTAATAAGTTGACAAATATTAGCAGTTGCTATGTTTTGATTTTCAATTATGTTATATGATATTTATATACATTACGTGTGTCTGTCAATCAACTAACGGTGTATAACTAATATATTCTGAATAAAGAATAATATAGAAATTTGTAATATAAAATTTAATGGTCTTGTTGAGTGAGGTTAGAAAGTGTTTAATATCTATTATGTTGATAAGATTTCAAGAAAGCAGCAGGCCGAAAACATTATAACAAGTAAATATTAGTAAGTGTTTTTAGATATATACTAATTTTAATACATTTTGCGCGTTAAAAGGTTATAATTTAAAAATGACCACCGAAAATGTTTGAATATTTGAATTGCAATGCAATATTTATACGCAATATGTAACAGCCAAAAAACAGCAAATTCGCCGCAGCAAAATATTCAGTCATAACAAATCAAAATAGAATTGCTACCACTCCCAATCACATAGGAATTAAAAAGCTTTCCAATTCTGCAAACTACATCAACTCTCCCAAAATATTGTTCGATTCCATGATAATATCCTTAAATCCGTGGCACTCATTACAAAACAAAATTAAAAAGCGGATTAAAATCTCCAAGCACATAATGCTTGAACCTTTCCATTATCAAACAATAAAAATCGCAGACTAAACAAGCACGATTATATTTACTAAACGCAAATCCACGAGGGTTTAATCCCCAAAGAGATCAAGATCTACGAAGGATGTGCGCTGTTAACCTTAATTAAAAACAGCCTTTGGGTCTTTTGTGTGCGAATTATGGCGCTTCGTGGCGCTGATAACAATGGAATCGGCGGGTAAACCACACCCGACCGCAGAACTACCAAGGACTCATTGTCTTTTGTTTTTTTGCTTCTTTTTTTGATATACACACTTGTATACAAACGGCATCTATGTCTATAGATTCTAAACTAATAAAACTCAAAATATATTTAAAATAACTAAATAATATAATAGTTTTATAATTTACATAGACTATTGTACATAGTAACAAAATAAAAATAATAATAATATAGTAATTTATTTAAATTAATTAGGTAGTGTAGATAATGGGTGGAATCTTTTTGGGTGAATTTTTGGATAGCTGTTAAACCGGCAGGATAATTAGAGAACAGCTGTGTTGTTAGTTTGTTATGTCGCATTTCAATTAGTATTATTTTAGTTATCAAGGTCATGTTTGATATGCTGTGTAATGAGTTATTAGGATGCCTTAATTTAAAAATGATTTGGATTGCTTATAAGAAAATGTATTTAATCCAAAACAAGTATTAAAAAAAATGCAAAAATAGAATATTTTTTAGTAGTATAATTAATAAATAAAGATTTACAGAAAATTGAATTATGTATTCATATATGTCTTGGATTGCCGCAATTTGGATTGTTAATAATAAAGTTGCTGTCGGATAGCGATACATAAGTTGTGATATGCTTATGTACACTACCGAAACATTCCCAAAACTGGTATCATCACTATGAAAAGTAATAGATTGATTAAAATTAGTTGTAAGATAAGAATATAAATGAAACTTGTAAATAAGACAAATTTTCATCATTTTTAAAAAATTTCGGCTTAATTTTGATTTAAACACTTTTATAATTATTTTATAAAAGAATTCATCTATTTTGTTCTATCTATCAACAACTTAATTTACAAATATATTTTATTTTAAAATAAATTTAGTAAAAGTTTAAAATTGTTGACAATTTACGAATTTAGTGGAATTAATTTTTATTTAAAAATAATATAATATATGCAAATAATTTTCAATTTATTCTTATCAAAACCTTTCCAAATGAATATCATTGACACCTTGGATTGAATCTCAATTAAACAACAGTTCATATGACTAACGATAATTTCTTTGCTAAAAAATATTCCTCCAAAATTGAATCATTTTCACAATGAGAAATGAATCCCCAAAGATTAAACCCAAATCCTCTTCAATCTGATACTTCTCTCCATCAAAACTCAAAAATTAATTTAATCCTCATAATGTCTAAAATACTAATTAAGCTTCATTCTACCAGTCGATAAAAGGCAATTATTGTTGTGATTGCCACATAAAACAACAGATCTCCCCTATCTATGAAGATTATCCAAGCAATCCTTAATTTGCAATTTTCTTTGTCTTTTATATCCAATATCTCTGCACAATCAAGAATTTTCTTATTGTCTTCTTCTAGACACATTGATAGTAGGCAAGTAAGAGATTACAGATAATTTCTTCGTGGTGACGCGTACTTCTATTTGAGCTTTAATTCCGGTATAGCTCATTGTCCTTCGAAAGCGCTCATTCTCACCGTTGGCTTAGCCATTTTCAATAAAAGCGCCCACTTTTGATTTCTAAAGTTTGAAAACTTTGCAGCTTTGCACTTGCGTCGTAAATTCCATTGGACTACGAAAGCGGAGTGTGAATGCGTTAATAAGGACGAGCGACAATGCGGACAAATGCTAGGAACGAGGAGAGGAGGCGGCGCAATGATGGCGTTGACGAAGCGTCAGGAACAGATTAAGCTGTTCTCATTATGGTCTTGTTTGACGATGCGAAGCAAAAATAGCGTTGTCGGCGCAAGGACGAAAACCAAAAGTGGCAATAATGACTGTACCAATTGCGCATCAGCATGTTGAATGAATAGATGTTGACAACAACAAACTACAGTTTCATTAAATAGAAGAGAATAAATAATTTTTTTGCCGTAAACTACTTTAAACCTTAAATCAAAGAATAATGGACAAATAGTTTAAAGAAAAATCACTGCACTCTTAAGATAAATTTACCAAGGCGTTGGCAGTCGTGCTAGAAGTTTAAAAAAACGGGTGAATATTCTCTCGGCGGCAGAAAAGGTCCTCGCAGGATGTGAAAATGGCGGACAGGCAATTTTTCAAGGCAACGAACCAGCGTCGTGCAAATGATCCGTTCAACGTCCGCTGCTTTCGATACATATCACTTTGCCGTTCGGAACGTTGATGTGTCAAACGTCGTCATTTGTCTTGCGTGCTGAGATTTTTTATCCTGAATGTTGTATTCTAAATTCAATTGGAATAGAAGCAAAACTAAACAAATTTACTACTCGTTAAAGTGTAAAATATAGTAGGTGCCATTTATTTCATAATCTACATGCTCAAACAAACAATTATATTAAAACAAATGTATAGTTACATAAAAAATACTGAACGCATCATATTTGAAAACACGAACTTACCCGATATGTCAGTTGCTTCGACTGACTTCGTTTTTTTGACAGCTATACTGTAATATCGTTGAGTGTGGTCACAAAATGTTTAACAATTATTATGTAGATAAAACTTAACTATAAGACTTACCTAATATTAATTTATAAAAAGTTTTTGACTTGCTGCCTTCTTCAGTATAATATGAAATTAAATTATACTACCATTATCATTTGTTCTTATAAGGTTGTTACAAATTAACATTATGTAAGTGTTATAGTTAAATTTCATCTCCATAATATACGACAATAATTAAAAATAAGTTAATTTAAACTTGTTTATTTTAGACTATTAGTATACAACAGTTATTGAAATTCCACTTCTTCATATCTATTGTGAGTAATAAACGTTTTCAGTGCTATGATAATGCATTCATTTGAAATATTTAATTATAGTGAGCATAGTTGAAATGCCTATGATTTAGTTAAGCAATAAGACGTCTAGTCATAAAAGATTAAATTATAATTCTTCTGCTAATTATACATCCTTTTCAGGACTGCGGCAGGAATTGCAATGCAAGTCGGCGGGGAATGCAGTGAAATGCGCAAACTTAAATGGATTCGCTAATAAGATTAAATAATGCTCTCGGATTTTTGTCGTCGTTGTGCTTCCGGCATTCGGGCAATCTGGCATGTCGACAATCCACTGTTTTTTGCGTCTGTTCTATTAACGCAGGACTATTTCTCACATGCGAGTTTTGTATCTTCTTATTATGATTATCGTTATGGTTCTAGACAAGTTCCGTTTGCTACTTTTACATATACAGAGTGATAGCAAATTATTACTTCTATAGTTATTAATCAATATAATTGAAATAAGTAATATAAGTATTATATCTCAATATTCATATTGATTCAAAAGTAGTTTGTGTGTTTGAGAATACAGTGTGAAAATCAATTGTAATTTTATTTTTTACAACAGCATCATTTTCAGGTATCCTTGAAATTTTTGTAGACATTTGAGTCGACGAAACTCATTACACAATATGACAACATCCATTTCTCTCCCCCCTTAAACATTAAGCGTTCATTACTTCCCGTCGCCATGTCGCTCCTATCCTCACATTTACCTCTGGAGCCAACTTCAAGTTACTCTTGAATCACACCGAAAAATTTGCGAACAAATCTACGCTCTTCACATTTATTTGCTAAGAAAATGTAAAACACGTAACGACAGAAAAAATCCGCTAGAGCGACTAAAGATGAAAGAGAGCTATAACAGAAAATAAGAAATAAATTCAATGCGGTGCCCCAGCTGGTTGAATCTTTTTCGTTTAAGTATTCAATTTTCAATACTTTTCCTTAAATGATTAATTGACTTCTAAGCTTTTAAAATGCTTATCTTAAAAAACTAAAATGTCCTAATAATGTTTACAGAAATTGTTTCATTTCAAGTTGAAATATAGTTTGCATAATAAAATAAAAAAATATTTTTAACTTATAAAACAAATGCATTGTACATAACTTCTAAATATATTAATGCACAGTTTTCTAACCAAGTTTAAGATGCAGATTTTACTATCATGATTGGGTTTTATTATTAGGATTACTAATTATTCAATAATTTAAGTATTTACGTGAAATAAATATTAAAATGTAAAATAGTGTATGATTCGACTGAGCAAAAACCTGACACTAAGATCCAATCCTGTTAATAATAATAAAAATGTTTAATCATTTGCATTTTGCAATAAATCAACAAACTCTAACTGTATTCTCTGCACTTGGCGTTGACATACATTCCCAACCATAAAGTTGTTAATAAGCCTTAACTACAAATCCCAGATAAACTGCACTTTGCAAATACCATTCCGAAGAACTGATGGTGATGGCAACGAAGAAAACAGAGCGTAACCAAAACATTACAGTGAAAATAATACACTGCGCAAAACGAACAAATCCTCGGAAGCTAGTAGTAATGCCAGTGGTAATAATGCACATCGAGGGCGGTTGGCAGACAGCACACTTAGCTTGTCCGGAGTAGGATTATGGAAAACATTTGTACTCGGCGTACAATAGAACGTCGTTCTACTAATGACTTATAAAAAATTTCTAGTTTTTTTTTGAAGAAAATTAAACGATAAAAAAATCAAGTAAGTGTTTTATGTATAATTAGTATATATTAATTTAAGTGCAAACAACATTAGGATTGATATTTAACATAGTAAAACAAATTGTAGTTGTTAAGGTTCTAAAATCAGACATGTTTAAAGATCATGGTTAAGATAAGAATGGATTAGGTTTTTCCCGCAAATATAATGATAATTGTGCTTCAATTTGAATATTTTTCATGTAAAATCAAACTTTGAGAATTACTTATTCCAAACATAATTGAGATTTAATACATAAAGAATGATTTTAATTAATTATGTTAATAGAATACAAGGATATGAATTAAGTATGACAAATACCTTATTTGAATTTCAAAATTTTAAAAACAAAGGGAATGCTCGACTCTAATGTCAAGTTCATAGCTTTACCTTGGTCATGGTAAGAAGGTCATTTACTTAGTCGTATATAATTTACATCTATAGCATTTATTTCACATAGATTAATTATAAAATTATTAAATTGGATATAGAGTACATTGATATGGAATCGAAATTTATATAAATAAATATGAATAAAACTGATGATACTGAAGAATACAACAAACCGACAACGTTTTATAAATCAATATTAAGTAAATGTAATAGGTTAATTTAATCCACAAAACGAATCTTAAACACATTTTAACCACACTGAACAATACTCAAATAATAATTAGATAAACTAAACACCTAGAGACTTTTTTTAGAATAAAATTAATGTCAATTATAATGTCTCAATACATTTTATTGTTGCAAATTGACTTGGATTACTCTTGTCATTCTGAGTCACATTCCCAAATTCAGAGATACAGAAGTTATTGCAAAGTTATTTTTATTGCCGCCGCGTGCCATCTTCAACCGAAGAGGGTCTCCTGCTCTGCAACGTCATTATAGTTTAGTATTATGATAACAACTGGCGTGGAAGGCTGCTGAAATATATTGACTACTTTTCATAGTTGTGCACACTGCTTCCGAACACTATAGGTGCCATCAAAATTCTACCCTCTATATGTGATAGAAAATTCTGCAGCAGATGTTTACAACAATAATACTCACCAACCAAGACATGAAAATCTTATTTAATGCCTTCAAAAAAGTAAACCTTAAAATGTTTTCATAAAAATCAATTCTTTATCTTTTTTACTATTAGTCTTACATTTGTAGAAATATTGTTTTCAATTAGAAACAAATTTGATGTTGGGAATAAATCACAAATTTAGGATAAAAGTATAGGTTATCCTTTAAAGAAATTGACGTTTTTGACTTTTAGTCTAATCTTTTTAAACAATATGCGAGCATTTCCAATGTCCACCACTTCTTAGTTTGTATCCCAACTTAGCTCATTCGGGCAGAATGAATGTTCTGCAAGCGGGAAGAAAATCGACTAGACAGCGAAAAACAGAGAACAAGGAAAAATGAAGGAGATTTACTCAATTATTTATATATCGACGGGCAGGGATTTTCTTTTGAAGAAATCCACATTCGAGAAAGGAAGGACCAAAATAAAGTGCCTTTTATTCTTTGCGATGTACTTATGTCTTGGACAAGCGCTTTATTTCTATATTAAGTCTACGTAGTGAACGGAAAAGGCGAGAGGCAAATATTGACCGACTGCGATGAGAACGACTATGATGGTTATGGTCACATAATGCAACCCATCATTTGCCTTATTCTATCCCATGGTATGTGCTTTGTCTGCATGTCAGAATAGAACAAAGCCCAGAAAAAATTGCAAAGAAAAAAGCAAGCAAGTTAATTTTATAAAGAAGATTGTAAGATGATAATTATTTTTTTACTAAAGCGTGAATATAAACTTGGTATAATAAATGGGAAATTATGTATCGTAGAGTGTTATAAAACTCATTATGTTTATATCAACATAATAATTAGAAAATTGATATAAAGGTTTCTTTAATTACATAAGATCAAAAATGTTATTTTGAGAAGAAAAAAGAATTAAATAGTTTTTTTTAATTTTCACACTGTTCAACTATGCAATTTTTGTTGAATATCTTATAAGTTGAATAAAGCAAAATGCATTTTAGACATGGTGGTTTAAAACGTTTGTCGATTATTTTATACCAAATTTTTGCAGATATCTCGATGTATTATAAGGTAATGTTGACAAAGATATACTTGTACATTTACTCGTCCTTAACTATCCCACAACTATCCTACTAACCTATTCTGCACTCCGGTCTGAGCTATCTGGACCAGATAAGGTCAAAAGTCACATCTCTCTCGTTGTGTAAAGAAGAAAATATATTAAGTAAAGATAACACCTCTTACGAAAGAAAGTAATTACTGAATTTCGGGTTGTTTTAAATTAACTTTGAAAACTAGTGTGCGGATTTAGTAACAGTCATCTCGTGTTGTCAGTAGTATATTTTACTAAACCATATTTTAAGCACACATAAGAACAGCAATCAGTAAGAAACAGCTTTTTTAAGAATGAAACAATGTCTTTTACAATAATGATTGGTTATTGCATTAGGTTTCTACTGATTTAATACGCTATATTCCAGTGGCTTACTATTTAGCTGTCAAATACTATATTATAAATCTAAAGTTAAAAGCTCTCTCTTTGTTTATCTAACGATTCAGTTAACATATTAGTTAATATTTATTTAGGCATTATATAATTAGGTAGGTATATCATCTTTGTATATTTCTATAAAATACAATTCTGTTTTATTGTTGAAATCTCCCATTCATTTTGTTTCCTTAGCACGTAGCTAATGACACCCGGCCGCCGCCATATTTAAGGGAAACAATGAAATCGCTTGCTCGTACAAAGAAAATGTAAAACGTCGTGAATGCACAAAGCATCAGTCTAGCATCGTTCCTATTCGAGTAGCTTCTTTTTCACATAAGAAAATGCGCACTTTGTGTGCACAAACGAGCGGCGGCAAGACCTTGTGGAAAGGAGTGGGAAACATGGCATTTCTGCGGCGCAATCGACGCGGATCATTTTGCAGCGATTGTCGACACAAAGCGGTTAATTAGGAGCACTGTGCGCACAAATGTTTCTGCCGACAATTCTTCAACCGCCCTCTTTGCAACACAACCTCTTTCACTATCGGGTCGCACGGAAGGAACTGTTGCTCACAGGCCATGAATTGCACCATGGAAATATCTCATCAACATTTATTTCTTTAAATCATCATTCTACAATGTGTTCAAAGTAGTGAATTTTTTGTTAGGCACATTAGACAGAAAATGCAAAAACATTAAAAAAAGACTTTTCAAATTAGATACTTTCTTGTTTGTTTTAATTACTTGGAAATTCCGAAATTGGAAGAGGTGGAATTTATGAGTTGGAGTTGTTTGTGCGCGCAAGAGTGACACGTGGCGCAGGTAAAAGATTTGAAACGACGGATTGTTTCCTTAACTGCTTCATCAATTCACTTAAAACTTTATTGCTTTCTTCCTTGGCGCGTATAATGGCGGACACGCCTTGAACTTTTAACTCGTGCCCAAGCTTCTTGCAACCGTCAAACCGATGTTGGGCTGACAGCGCGAGCTGGCAGTTTTAACACCTGCCGCAAATTTACACTCTGCACTTTGTACTTTCCGTTTTGTTTCAGCTTTACTTTACATTCTACCCTCAGGTTTGGGATGAGAATTTCTGCTCGGAAACAATTTACACTACAGTACAAGCGATGTTCAAGTTGCAACTTGGCAAACACCCTATAAAGCATAAATCTTTTGTTTTTAGAAGAATAAAGGGAGAAGAGGGGCTTTTGATATAATGCACAGAAAATCAATATCTTCTAATTTGCAATTGCAAAATACAAATTGAATATATTTATAATACTAAATACCTATTATTTTAATTTTTTATTTGTTTATCAGAACTTTTTGAAGATTTTTACCAGAAAACTATAGCAAAAAAAAATTAATAAAGCGACATCTTTTGAGAAGTAGGAGTGGGAAAGTTTGGCTTCAAGTTATTTAAATCATTTTAATTGAGACATAAAGAATTGTAGATAGTTGAAACGCCAACAGTTAAAAATAAGTCTGTTTGGTAGTTATTCATTTCATTAAAATATTTTTGCAATAAATCTACGTGTTTCTATCAAAATAATCATTTTTCTGCTGTTCTTAGCTAGAGCAAAATATTTAATAATATGCTGTAATTTTTAAGTTAAAGAAATGACTTCATATGTAATTTTATTGTTAATCTGTAATTAAGTTAATTTTCTTTCTTACAAACATAAACTTTACTATTCACTGAAAATAATTCCAGTGGAAACATTAACAAGACTTTTTGTGTATTATGGATGCCAACAGAACGCACATTACATTGTCCGTTAATTAATTAAATCTTGCAATTTAGATAATTCCTGCCTGCCAATGCTACCCTTGGCGCCAGCAGTGCGTTGTACACGCATGCATGACTCGGTATTTCTGGTATCGCGAACGAGGGCAAATATTACGCTTGCGACCGTTAAACAACTGTTCGGAGTACGTCTGTTCATTTGTTTAATTTATCTCAGCACGCGAAGTAATTCCAGTACGGAAGCCAAATTGTGCAATTGCTACCAAACCGGAAATCGCTTATTTCTATGCCCCAAAAGCCCCAAAATTTCACAAAAAATTAATATTTAAATCAATTTTATTTAATACTAATTTAATAATTTCTAAATCATTCTAGTGTACTTTATTCAAAAACATAAATTATTTACAATCAGTCGCGGTCACTTTGCGTACCGCACGTTTCTTAAAAAATTTTCGCTTGGCGCCGAGCGTTCTTATCGCTA
Source organism: Diploeciton nevermanni (assembly GCA_027575565.1). NCBI lineage: Eukaryota > Metazoa > Arthropoda > Insecta > Coleoptera > Staphylinidae > Diploeciton > Diploeciton nevermanni. The sequence continues at coordinate 3,202,091 of JAODIE010000010.1, forward strand.
GTTTTTTGCATTTCTCTATTTTGTTCCTTTACTTTCCTGGAATTAAATACAAAGTTTGATTGTTTTATATATTTGTGTATTTGCATTTGCTTTGGTATTTAGTATTTTTCTTTTGTATAGTATAAAAGAATCTTCAAGATGCAACGCAATTCTACAATTTTAATGCGTAAATTAAAATTGTTACCCTTCTTTCAATGTTTTTAGAACATACGTAGTACTTTTCCGTTTATTAGTTTTGGATATGTGTATAAATTGATGTGGCTGGACAGTCTGTTTTTCTGTCAGTTTTTCTCAGGAGCCGCACCATCAACGTGGTGTCGGCGGTACGTAAAGTGTAAATAACTACCTCTCAATTATTTTAAAACCACCTGCAATGGAGACTTTCAATAAAACCAAATAAAATTAATATCCTTTGCAGCCAGAAGTAGCCAATATGTAGTCTATTCAGTGAATAGAATCTGTCTCTACTATGTTTCTACAGTCTGCATCCTTATAATAGAGGAATGGCTATTGCATTGAAGGCAAATATGTTTGAATACATTCACCGCAAACGCAATCCGTACAATCGAAATGTGCAATATCTAAATATCACTCATTTGCTTTAACGACGCAGCGGGCAGTAGACTAAAACACTTAGTTGCTTCAATCTGCATGGAGATTCAATATGGTATTATATAATTCCAACCCAAGTTGTACACACTGTAGGCTACCTTCATTACAAGAGCTATAAATAGTTGGTAGTGGATTGTGATTAGTCATAGAGAGAAGCATATTGGGTGGCCTATTCACTCACATGTACCGCAATGCGCTCACCACCTGCCAAACTTGCACACAGTCCACCCGTCGACTGATCATTTCCCAAATCACACATAACAACCGTATGATTTAGTTACACTTGATGAAACTTTAACTTTACCGGAATAATATATTTTACTACCTCATAATTGAAATAGTTTGCCGATTACTTTCCGAGGCATAAATCAGGTCGGAATAAATGATTTTATTATGTTTATTTTAGTGGACAGTTTAAAAGTTATGCTGGTAATAATCAATTAATTCAATGTGAAACTTTACCTAATGTTGGATTTCGGCACCTGCAATAGAATGTCATTCAACGTAGCCGGAGTCACGTCGCTAGACGATCGAGGATAATAAACGATAAACAATTTATGTTAGGAACTTCTATTTGGTGCCGCTTTATTCTAGCGTGCAACGTAGGAGTAAATCGACGCTGGAGGCGGCTGGCGGGACGGTGTTTGAATGTTTTAATGTGCTATTAATTTATCGACGTCCGTCCTGCAGGCCAAGGAAGTCAGTTGTGATAAGGACACGCGCCGGTTTTATAGATTAGCGTTAGGGCGTAAGTGCACTGGCATCTAGATGATGATAATGGAATAATAATACTGAACAAAATGGAAATGCACAGATATGTTTAAATTTATTTCTACCTTCTTGAAATTAGTGTTTACATTTGTAAGTTAATTTTGTTAACATGTAATCTAAATCATTTTATGTGTAACATTGGCTGCCTACATCTGCTCACCGCAATTTCTTTAAATAGATTGAAATTTGATTGAATATCATGTTGAATATTAAACAGAGTTTCTTGAATTACTTACTCTCTAATTAAATATTTACACCGGGTATAAATTCCTTGCTACTTTCCTTAGAAAACAGAAATTTTCTCTGACAGCAAATCCCTTGACGTTTTGCGTAGTCGATTTGTATAAATGGTTAATTAGTCAAACAGCACGTAGCGCTAAAAGTGTGATTGACACTGGGTGGCGGCATCGCAGGCGGGAGGCGACGTCGAAAAGGTCCCATTGCCACTGCGCGAACGTGCGCTGATTGCGCTCGTTTTCCGGCCTGACGCGCCGTCACCCCCGGCTAACTCCACACCATCCCCGCCGCCTCGTTGTCAGCGAAATAATCAACCGAATCTACTATAGACCCCATCCATTCTTCACTCGCGTGCACGCGCACTTTCCTATTCCGGATCCGGTTCTGATTCCGCGACTCATTTGCAGTCATTAGTTCTTATATACAGAGTGTTTCACAATACTGCAGAGTGTATTTATTAAATATTCAACTAAGGAATAAATTACAATAGTATTTTAACCACTTGTAATATTTTAGATTTAGATCTTGATTTAACATTGCTCCAGGTCGACGTGGCTTAATGAGCGACGTAAAGAGGGACATGACACGTCCGCGCGTCCATAACTAAATCAACTCTAGAAAGGGTTCTCTGAATCCTGAGGGATTTATTTATTTATCTCCCCCGTAGAGAAAAGACCAGCGACAACCCGACAAACCCGAAATAGTGTTCGCACATTAGCGACATCAACACAAACCAAACTTGTTAAATTTATATACGCACTGCTTCAGCAAAATAAAATATGCTACACAAACATTCATTTCTGTAACACAAACAAAAATCTTAAATTTTGTTCTAAACTTGGTAGTTTAAAAGAAATGTTGCTTCAGGTCTATGACAATAGGTAGCGCTGCTATAGTATGTTTAACATAAAAATTACCAATTTAATTTCTTCCAATAGGTACAAATACAATCTGACGAGGCTTTTGCAATTAATTTGAAAACAAAAATTGTAATATTATTTTTCCGATATATAACATATAAGAGAGAGAGAGAGAGAGAGAGAGAGAGAGTTCAATTTAAACACTGCCACCACTAACCGTATTTGTCCAGCTCACTACAAAGCAAGAGTATTAGTAGATATTTTCCAATTATTGGTTAATTTGTAATGGCCACAGCCAGAGCGCAAACCACAGAGATATTAGCCGGCAAAAATACACCAGTCATTCTCAACAGGTGGTGCCAAAGTACACAAAGCTAGCAAACAACCCAAAGCAATATACAATCATACCACAAATAACTAAATACAATACACACAAAAGAAATAACTTTTCATTTCTGAACTGTTTGATATTTTCAGATTTAAAACAAAAAAAAATTTCATCTACCGCTTATCAGAAAGTTTCGATTAAAAATTGTTTTCACCGTGAGGCTGCCAATATAAGTTTTATTATTAATTTTCCTATAATCTGGCGCCGGCTACGTTGATGTGAAGTCAGTGTAGAGGTGGTAAAGCAGGAGGCAGTGAATGTTGCCGTATTCGGAAAAATAAACTTTTCTTAGGCGTACTATGAAACCGAAACCGCATTGAAGAAGACAAGCAATTAATTGTGCCGCAAATGAAACAATTAAACTGTTTGCTGCGCCATCCTAGGGCTGGTGGCATGATGGTAGAGGGAGGGTGGTGGTCTTTCATCTTGCTTGCACAAACACATACGATGCAGTTGATTAATTGCGCTGGTAAAATTGAAAATAATTTTCATATCCAGCACGAACGTTTTGGGAAATTCATCGCTTTTACTTTTATCTTTAATTAAAACAGATAGAGTTTAATTTCATTTTAAATAGAGTTAGTGAAGTTCGTTATTATATTGAATGCAATTATTACATTTTATAATATTAATAGGAAGCGAATGTAAAAGTTAATTTACGACATAAAGAAAATACAAGAAGTAACTTGAAATTAAAAGTTTTAATTGGGTGTTTTTATCATTTTTGTATAATGTTATACTTCATTTAAATTACTTAATTTCATTGTTTTGAAAAGATACGGTCTTGCAAGTTATATTGCAAACTATAGGCAACTCTAACTACTTTAAGAAAACTTTATCATTATCAATCATTAGATATATTCAATCATAACTTTTTTAAACAAATATATTATAACATAAAATACAAACCAAAATATTAAAGATGTTTTATATTATTATTATTGTGTTTACTCTTTGAAGAAAAATTAATCATCTATTAGAGGATGCCAATAGATAGCATGATTTCGAGTGCTTTCAACAAAAATTTTTAATCCTCTTATTTTTAATAGTAAATCTATTCAATCAAGTATTAGACAAAACAGTCAACACAGTTGACTCCAGTTAATTGAAGTCATATAGTAACAATTATTATTATTATTAATTATTAATTGCCCTGCTCCGTAGCGCAGGCGGTAAGTGACAGCGAGATGCATATTCGGGGGACACGGGTTAAAATTCTGCTGGGAGGTATATTTATTATAATGTATACTCTCATAGAATTTAGTTCCAATAACTGCTAATAACTCTGGTAGTTGAGGAATGGAGGTTAGGTACGGTGTCGGTATCCGGCATGGTTGCGGTACGCATCAAAAAAAGAAAAGAAAAAAAATATTAATTTCTATCGTTGTTAGATAATATTTTACCAACCTTTGTTTTTTATTTACTATGCATTTAATTAGGTTAAAATTTGATTAGGTTCAAACTTACATTCTTCAATATAATTTATAGTATCAAATTATTATAGTTGACATTGTTAAAATATAGTAAGAGAGTGGAAGTAAATCGTGTCCAGAAAAACATCAGATTACAAAATTTTTCTTTTAAGAAATATCCAAAAAAAACCAAAAATCATTCCGAGCACGACTTTTCCATAAATTTTTCTGTTTGAAAACAAGCAAACGTGTATTATTAACTTGCCATACGTGGTCCTGCATCTCAAGCCGCCCCTTTTCTATAACATGCTGTCTTTCTACCCTACACAGCACCACACTATGGAAAACGACGGCGTTTATTGTTATTGATATTGTTATGATTTTGTTTTATTTTGAGCAATTTTCGTAATACTTACCACTCGTGACTGCAATAAATTGTTTCCAGTTAAAACAATTACATGTCTTTTTTACAACTTAAGTCAAATTTCTCTATTTTATTTACAACAGAAAAACAATGTAATTAAACTAATTTTACTTCCAAGACCTTAAATGCCACGTTAAAAACGTGTTTGTTTTGATTCTAGACGACCCCAAAATGCTGCTGTTGCCGTTTTTGCAGCCGCCCCCAAGCAGCAAATCCGCGTGCGTATAGCGCCCTCAGTAATTATTAATAATTAAGAATTATTATTTCAATTTGGAGTTCTTGTCGCTTGCACTAAATAAACGCTTTTATTGCTAGCTGCGCCACCACCGACGAGTTATGATGCCCACGGCAGAGAACGGCGGCGCGCGTTTTCTGAAGGTGTTTAATGAACCCGAAACCAGCTTGAAAGTTTTGCGAGCGCATTAAGTTTTTCGTAATGAATCTAAATTGTTCGCACCTTGGAACAACTGAAACGCTTTATGAGTATAGTTAGAAACAAAAATTAATTAAAATAATTAGTTATTTATTACAAAAAAAAAAACAGGCGTCCATTTATTTTGTCTGCGTTACCTGGTGGTCTTGAAATGCATCACATTTGAGGTTATGGCGGAATGAAGAGGTTGAGATGGATGGTTTAATCTTAGAGAGCGTAAAAAATTGGCAGTACATGAATTATGCATTGGTGTTGCGGATGCTGCACACCATGACTAAGTTTTTACAGACGGTTTTTACAATTTGCGGGTTTGATATTCGCCTGAAATTTATCTAGAGGAGATAAAAACACTCGTGAAATTTAATATATTCATCAACGCAGCTAAAATATGACATTGAAACGTTGAATACATTTCTGTGGATATTAATTCAATTGAAACATTTTTATCTTTCCATCTTCACATCTGATTTTCCATTTTCCGATCTCGTGTTTTGTCGACGCATCTAATAGTCTCCAGAGTCCTGCGAGTCCTAACTAGGCAATTTATAGAATTGCACGAATACAGAATATAGAGGTATTCGGAAGGAATATGCGCGGATTATAGTGGTTGGGAGGTGGCGGTTGTCTCATGGGAATCCTTTCGTCCATCCTTCTGCTGCACCGCTCGGCTTTATCCCGGCGCGAGACCGGGAACCGTCGTGGGAAGCTCTCGTTTTACATTTAAACCCATCACGCGGTGCCGGCAAGTGGGAAGCGTGCCTTGTTCGGATGAATGGTTTCGCGGTGCGTTTGCCGTTTTCTCAGCGCGCTGCAAAACGTAGAGCTCTTATTAAACGAATCGAAGCATAAGCGTCTTAGCGATATTATACCCTAGATGCGAGCGGAGACCTCAGCTGGAAAACGCTGATGATTGTGGGCAATTTCGGCTTATTGGATTTATACTCTTTCCACCCCTTTTTCTTGACAGGAAGACAATAGATAATGCTTCTCATATTGACATATATTAGAAATATAATCATGGTTATTGCTTGAAATAATAATAATATTTAATATATATTTTGTTTTTGAGAAAACGATTTAATTATTTAGAAAATCCTTTTTGTATTTTATCTTCACACTTGGGCCTACGTTTAGATCAGTGAGATAGGCAACTAGGCGTATATTAAAGTATTTACCATAAATAAGTATATTCTTTATATATTCTTAAGAGACAATTGATTACATAGCAATAAACTGAATCTGAATAAATTGAATCTGGTGTTATGATAAGAATGTAATGTAATATTTATTATTGACTCATATTGATGGCAATAAATCAAGCTGATAACATACCCCATGTATCAGATGATTAAATAGCGTAGTTTAATAAAATAAAGGCAACATATAAGTCGAAATAAAAATGCTAATATTATAGGTTATAATTTCATTAATAACTATGTGTTTGAACTAACATTAATGCACAGTAATATTGACTTTATTTTTGAAGTAGCATTAATTGGTTTAGACTACTTTTAATCCGTTTAACATTAATGTGTTAGAGTAGGTTGCTGTCGCCATGATGAGCCCATGCCATAAACCATACCATAAACATCATTGTTTTAAAAATAAAAAATACGATTTAAAACATAAACTGCATTAATACATTCTTCCACGTTCTTCAACACATTTTTGATTAGTTTATTAGCGGAATATGGCTTAAATCTACATTTAATGCATGTATTCGTAACTGTCTTCTAATTTAATGATCCTCATTTAGAAAATGTGACTTATATTGTGTAATTTTGACTTATTTTCTTTTTTTGTTAAGATGCAATTGATAATGTTTGTAATATAATCCACACTTTTGTTTTTATACATTCTAGGCATTATAAGTGCATATTTATAAATGATAAACCGGTAAAAAATTATACCAATTTGAATAAAATTGATTTCAAATTGTAATCAACTCTGTAATAATCATTTAAATCGCCCAACCGATTCGTGTGTTCCATTTGCCGCCGTGCTCACGCGCCTGGTTAAAATTAATATCGAGTGGATAAAGCCTGAAAGTCGCAACCGGGTAAATTCATATACACGCGCGTGCGGGGATTAGCGTGGATGGCGGCGATGCAATGACCGCCGTCGTCGTCCTCCGAATGGAAAATGGCGCACGCGCGGAATGGAAACGCGAAATTGCATTCGATCGCGACGAGGCGCTTAATACGTTTGCGTACGCTTTTATAGATTATGCTGCGCATTAGTTTTGTAAAACTGAAAGGCGGATTATGCTTTTCCGACACGTGCACAAACAGAGAAAAATGCAAATTTGTGTAGAAATGGAAATTTGTTTTCAATGAGAAATACATTGTGCATTTCACTTTACTAAATTCTATGAATTAATAAAAGGAACGTTACAAGGTTATAAACAAGCCAATTAGTCAATAAAATGTTTTGCCAAAAGATCAGACAGTACAATTGAATACACCCGAATTGGTTTAGGTATTAGAGCAACTTTTATGATGCAATGATTTTTTTAAGTTGTATTTCTGACTAAAAGTTACTTACAATTCTTCTATATCCTCTATATGTAGTTTATCTGAAAACATCTCCAGAAGATAATTTTTCAAACCGCGTTTAATAAGAATTTTTTCATATAAAAATAACAAAAAAAAAACACGTAAAACCATTTGGAAGGCCTAACCCAATAAATCGATTAGTTCCAGAGAAACAAAGATCAGATTTGCACTGTAAGCAATTACTAGTTTTAGCTTCTACAAGTGCACAGTGCACAGTCTTGGATAAATTCTATAATATTTTAGATATCTACCTCAACTTAATATTAGCTGGAAATATAATTTCCAATTCCATCTAAGCACCCTGTATGGCCTTTTGACTGCGTGTCGACGCATCATCGCACGACATTTTGCACTTATCTCAACAGTCCGTCGAAAGCGGCCGCTTTCTCTCGGCGTAAACACATTTTATACATTTAGCCTGCTCGCGCGCGCACCTTAAATTACCATATCAAGTTTTATTGCATCGCCATTTCCACTCTACGCCTTTAACACTCGCAAACACCTACCATCCAGCACAATATCCTATAAAACCTCTTCATACTAAAATTTTACTCTCATCTACCAGGACGACTTGAGAGTAGTTGCCTAACTTTTGACGAAGCTAAAAACATATACTTACTTTAAAATCCGCCGGCAACACTGCATCAAATTGAAGCTGGAATAAAACATTCGAACGTGGCATAATGAAGTTTCGATTGTTGCATAATTAATTACGTCGCTTCTATTTAGAGTGCGCGCGTGTGCTGCATGAATGCTAGGAAAGTATAAAATATGAATGTGGCAAACATGTAAAATGCATTAAAGCGAGCGCTCAGCGACGTCTGACTTCAATACGTGAAATGCGACATGAGCCGATGCACGACAATGCATGCACCAGCTTCAGCTGGAAAGCGCACGACGCAGAGAACATTTTGCGGTGGGATTTAAGGACATAGCCGAGACGAGGTTTAACCAACAAGACTTCTCAACTTCAATATTTATTCCTGCTTTATAACGTAAAAATCAACGTCTAAATTATCTTAATTTTTAAGTATTTATCTTGCTTTATAGATTAAATGAGAAATTTAAAAGCATTGAAGTGAAAATATGTACAATAGCGAATAATAGAAAAGCACAGAAAATGTTTAACGCAATCTTTGCGCTATTTGCCGGTAACCGCTGGGAGTGGTATACGGATACATTGCTACGAAATATATTAATTAATTAAATTAATATTTGTACTGCAGCGACGTAGATGCAAAAGTAATTTTTATTTAAAGCTGGGAGAAGAATGTTTTCCCATAGGATGCTAGAAAATATAAACACTTTCAAATATTTATGATTTTTATTGCCTACACAAAATAGATTGTAATTCTTTGTTGCCCGCATATGCCTTGTTTTACTTGTTTATACAAGAAAGGAAATTTTCTAAAATAATCAATTACTTACTAAGAGAATGACAAATTGCACATCTGGCAAAACTTCATGTTCATGTTCATGTCAAGATAAGATTTGTTTTTATAGAAAACACTTATTAGAACACTATTTTTATATGAATAAGTTGATACTTGGATACTAATTGTTGTAAATAGTTGAACACAAAAAGTTAACAAAATCAGTAGGCTTATTTTGGAGAATTCGAAAATGACAGATCTGCGCGGATTTGAGACTAATCATAATCATTTAACTAATCATAAGCGCGATGGAGCACAAATCCCCGCAAATCTACTCTGACTCACTTAATGTAACCAAGAAATTAAAGTTAAAATATTCTGCATTTGACTAATCCACCCGAGTAAAAACAAAAAGTACTATTAGGAACATGGCCGATTTCATATACAATCTATCTTAGATAATACTATTTCATATAATCATCACTCTCAATCATCTGATTCCCAAATTTAGTGTGTAGGGTGTTGGAACGTACTGCAACCACAGCGGTCATAGACCGACGCCGTGCTTGACCCCCCACCACTAACCGCTCGGCAGCTGCAGTGTTTCTTAGTTCAGCAGGACGCAGTCCTCTCTATACTGGTTTCAACTGCAAATACAAGTATGCAAGCGATTTATTTCATGTTATGCAGATTGATAATTTAATATCTCAAGATAAAACAATATTAGTGTGCTTGAACATTTACTCAAAATGACATTTACATTGATTCTTTGCTTTTTTCTATTTTAAAGTGCAGATTGGAAAAACTAAAATATTTTCTCCAATTTACAATATGAGTAATTTATTATTAGTCTCAACAATATATGTACTAAATTGCTTTGTGTACTAAAGGAAATTGCATAATTTCATTCATTTTTGTATGCCACTATTAAGTTTTTTATTCTTTCTATGAGCGGCATAAAAAATTCACTCGATTATATACCCGGCGATAGGAAAAGTGCGTGATGGAAAATTTGTCAGCATTTTTCCGTGCCGCAAAGAAAAAGAATCTACTCATAACACGACAGACACAAAGCTCCATCTACACTGTTGCCATCATTCTCATTCTTCATTCTGCTCACATTCTCTCATCCCGTGCCCACAAAATGATTGACATCTCGAACATTGCAGACATTTGAAAATATAAATTTTGATGTGATTCAAACGCTTATGAGACATGAGAAATAAAGAATAAACAACGTTCAGATAAAATGAAAAATCTATTCATGTCGCAGTATCAATCAAATAAGAATCAATTGCATTTCACATTCATTCATAGCAGCAGTGAATTTGCCGAATAATGCGAAAGAATGCGCGAGGTATACCATACAACACAAAGTTGACAGGGGGTGGATGTTTTGAGTGGCTTAGTTTTAATTCAAACAAAGTGCGTACACGTCAAAATGCGGTGAGATCGCCAGTAATCCTGCGTAATTCCGACTGCCAGCATACCAACAGGCGGTCGAGGGGGTGGCCAACGACGGCAACTGATGCGGTTGGGGGGCGGTAGGCGACTTAATAGAAACAAACGCAAGTTATACTCGTCCGACATCTCATTTGTGTTCAGAGGGCATAAAATGTAGAAAACACAAAGTGTTCAAAAAATAAAACAAAAATTTTAGATAATAAATTCTCAATTAACAATATTTTTCGTAAAATTTTGTGTGTCTTAAGTAAAAGCAGAGCAATAAATCTCTTTTATAAATTAATTTTGACCAAACAAGATTATATTCACTGCACGAATAGCTCTGACTTGTCTAGGCATGTTGATGCTTGTTTAGCGGTGATGCAATTGTTTTGCTTTAAGCTCACTTGCTCTCTCTCCCGGAGATGATTATTTCCAGATTTGGCTAATGGAATAATCCTCTAATGCGCTCGCAGACACATCGCGCATTGCCCGAATTGCGGATTACGCGTGTGAAGCACCTCCAGCGCCATCTAGGCTGAGATTAAAACAATTTCCCAAGCTAGAGATTTGTTAGTTTGGGCATCTTTTCTGCCACGAAAAATAAATTACACAGTTCAATTCTACAACTGCACCAGTGTGTAACAATGTGTAATCACATGTTGTCAATGCCATGCCAGGAAAATGAAAAACATGTCAGTTTTGTCAATCTTGGCAGTTTTTGCTATCGCTGAATTTGCAAAGTGTCGTTTTACTGATATTTCTACACTCATCTGCTGGTTGTAGCAGCAGCTGCGTTTCCTCTGAGGCAATGCGAAGATAAATAAATAATACATGTATGAAGAGTATATATATACGAATTTCTGTAAGTTGCACTATATTATTCATTCTTTGGTAGAGATTTAATTCGAAATGATTTTTGTATTTATAGGTTATATTCTTAATTCTCATCACAGCTCATAATAGCAAAGTTAGACGTAAACGATTCGATAATGAGGTACAAATCAGAAAATTTCTATGCACTGATTATGAGACTAGAGCAACAGAAATGTGTCATAAATTAGCAGTCACTGAATGGGAACATGCTGTAGATCTAACAAACCCCATAAAAGCAGAAGCCGCAGTTTGTTTTATACCATCATCCTACACGTTGGTCTTAAATTTATGAGTAATGCTTGTTTGCAGTTGAATGCATCGATTTTAAGCGCTGAATTTGACCAAGAAGTCTATGAACTTTACATGAAGGATGTTAGTTTACCGGAGATAGAGAACCATGACATTGGTAGACAAGTCAAGAAGGTTGTTAATATAGGTTATGCTGCTCTACGGAATGAATTATTGGAGGAGCTTACTAAAATTCTTAGTGAAATGCAATCTATTTATAATACCGCTAAAATATGTCCATACAAGGCACCAAAGTGCAATATATCAAGTCAAGGAATTTCATTAATACCTGGTAATAGCTACGTATTTACATTGTCAGCAGTTTATTTACTTACTGAGATATTTTAAGATGTTGAAAAGATAATGGGAGATTCTCTTGATTATGATGAGTTGTTGTATACTTGGATTGCTTGGCATGATGCAACAGGAGTTCAAATCCGAAAACCTTTCGAGTTCTATGTGGTACTGGCTAATGAAGCTGCAGTAGCCAACAGTAAACCTAACCATAAATTTCTGGTTCACTTATAAAATTAATCTTGTATTGCTTGGTAGACTTTACAGATCGAGGTGAAATGTGGCGCAATGAATATGAAACTGACAACTTTGAAGAGATGGTAGATAACCTCTGGTTGCAAGTGGAACCTCTCTACTTGGAACTTCACACCTTTGTAAGACATCGCTTGAGAGAAGTTTACAGCAAAGAAGTAGACCCAGAAGATGACGGTTTTATTCCAGCGCATTTGTTGGGCAATATGTGGGCACAAAATTGGCTTAATCTCAAAGATCTTGTAATACCCTATCCTAACGATACAACGATAGACATAACAGAAGTCTTCCAACAAAATAAGATTTCAGTTTTGAAGATGTTTGAAATGGCGAATGATTTCTACAAATCAATGGGTCTACTGCCAATGGATGATGCTTTTGACACTAAAAAAGGTGCCATGATAGAAAAGCCTGCAGATGGTAAAAGTGGCAAAGTTGTGTCTTGTCATGCATCAGCCTGGGACTTTTGTAATGGAACCGACTTCCGGATCAAAATGTGTGCGCATAATACATTTGACGATTTCATTACAATTCATCACGAATTGGGACATATTCAGTACTTTATGTTGTATAAGGACCAACCCATTTTGTATAGGGATGGAGCAAATCCAAGTTTCCATGAAGCCATGGGCGATATGTTGTCTTTGTCTGTGCTGAATCCGCAGCATTTTCAAAGACTGAACTTATTACCAGCTGGGAAGATTGATAAACAGCATACGATCAATATGTTGATGAATGTTGCGCTAATTAAGGTTGCTTTCCTGCCGTTCGGTTACTTGTTAGATAAATGGAGGTGGGATATTTTTGGAGAGAAGATTGATCCGGAAAAGTGGAATGAACATTATTGGAATTATAGAATGAAGTATCAACGTATTAAAGCACCGATTGTCAGAACACATGAAGATTTTGATCCGGGTGGAAAGTTTCATATTTCAGCTGATACTCAATATATATCGTAAGTTAACAAATTAAATTAGAACATTTTAGGTTAGGCTAGAATTGCCTAGTGTACTACCTTGACCAACAATCAGTAATTCAACAAATTAAATTTAATTTATATTCAGCACATTATACTTATTCAAGTATCCTATCAAGCGGAAATTTGCTGTTCCTTTGTGCATTCGGATACTTTAAACGGCCAGCGACAATCTAACTATTCTGACTTAGTGCTACGGCCTCCAAGCGTCATTGTGTTAATAGTCAACCGATCACGTATTCCAATTCTGCTTACAACTGCGTTTAGTGCGTTGTAGTTAAAACGTGCAGAAATCTGCATCCTGCCGAATAAAAAAAGGGTGCAGCTTCTGAGTTGATCAACACTGGTCAATGGTGGGAAGTCAAGTACGGTGTCTATGGTGTCTACGGTGGCTCAATACGCTCACAGTCGCACACCATGACAAATTCCAACATTTACTGCCTTAATGTTAGGTTAGAGTACTGATGCTGATCAGTAACTTTACAACACAAACGTGATACTAGAAACGTTAATTTGAAAAATTCTCGAATTCAGAAACATTCGAAAGAAACGAACATTAGTGGAAATCCATACAGAACTGCTCCGGGCTATCACAAAATTAACTTAAAAAATCAATAAAATTAAAATCTTATGGTAGTTGAAAATAGCTTTATGAACGGAGTAAGCTAATTCACTAATCAGAAGTAGTCTTCTTGTAATGTCACAGAATCAACCAAACTTGTTATTCATTGAGAATATTTTATTCTTGTAGATACTTTCTGGCTCACATATTGGAATTTCAAATCCACAAGGCGTTGTGCAACATCCGATCAGTTGACAGCTACGATGCGCCCGAAGAACCCCTCTATAAATGTGACCTCCAAGGCAATCGCTTAGCTGGCTTGAAATTAAAACATGCAATGAAAATGGGCGGCAGTAGACATTGGTCCTATGTTCTCAAAGAACTCACCGGAGAATGTGACATATCAGCCACTGCTCTTCTGGAATACTTTGAACCTCTCAGCACATTTCTCAAAAAAGCAAACCTGATTTACAAGCAAGTCAAAATCAACGAATGATTCTCTTCATTTATACATCATCATTTTATTATAATAAACACAATTAGCTTAAAAGTAATTGAATTTGCTTTATTAAGTACTTTGCAAAGTGTAATATTTATTTTTTTCTCTAACGATAAGGTGAGTTGTTTGCTGCAGGAAATTGATGACTTTAGTCAGGGCAAATTACCAATATTGAAAGCGTCGAACGACACCCCCGAAATTGAACGATATTGCCATTATACCCTCTTGCAAGAAGAAGTTGCCAAGCGACAAAGTTAATGAACGCGCACCGTTGGGCAACCAAGCTGAACTGCGTATAAATGAAAATTGCCGGTGCGCAACTTGTATCTTGCCGCCACCCCTAAATGGGCTCTGGGTGTATTTTTACCAAGCATCATTACGCGCAGCGCCGGTGACATCGTAGCAGGTGCTTGGGAACTATTAGAAGCTATAAACTCTGCAAGCCATTTTCTTCTACCTTAGGGTTTTTCTCTGGCGCCTGGAAAATTTTGCAAAGTTTTTTTTCAAAGTCTGGTAAGTGAACTAATAGTCTTTTGTTGAGATCTAGACGATGACATTAGAAAGGAAGGAAAAGTTTTCGGATTGTCAAAAATAAGTGTAATACGGAAAATCAATGGAGAAGTTTGAAAAACTTGTTAATAGTTACAATTCAAAAGTTAAGATGTGAAATTTGTGTAGAAGAAAAGATATTTTTATTTCTAATGCAGCATTGTTTTTGGTGAAACTTTTATTTTTACGTTTTCAAGTGTGGCTTGAAAATTTCCAACGCCTGTCTGTAATTAAAAAGATGAAAGGGAACACGTTGGATACTAAGTCTGTTTGATGCGATGTGAGCTAATGCAGGAGTGGAAAGAAAGACAATAGGAAAATTGATTTTCTGTCTAACTTTGAAGTTGAAAAGTTGCATAGTTGGAGTATGTGCAAAGAATTTGTTAGGTATTTAAAAGTTTTACTTGTTACATGTTTGTTACTCTCTATTATAATTGTTCAATAGCTTTGGAAAATTTAAATACTTAATTATACTTAATATTTTTTTATTAATTATACTTAATTATACTTAACAAGGAAAAAAATTTAATTATTTTTTGTATGGTAATTAGATTTTTTGGGGCATTAGATATTATATTTATATTAGATATTATAATTACAATGGGATTATTTTACTTTAACTCTTATTTAACTACACTGATAATAATTTGTGACCAAAATTAACAAAACACGGAAATAAATTGTGAAGAGTGCTATTATTTATATATCATTTCTTAATATTTCTTATCGGCTAATGAAAATCGAAATGCGCTCCAAATAATAATTTTGCTTGATCTAACATTTTCTGCTGAATCTAATGGTGTAATATTTTTGATTTTAATTGTTATTTCGTTTAGTTATTTTTGAAGCGTACTGCAACCATGCCGGATACCGAGACCGTACTTAACCTCAATTTCATTATACTGCATCAACTACTAGACTTATTAGCAATTATTGAGATTGAATTCTGTAGAAGTATATATTTTATTGAATGTACTCCAGCAGGATTTGCACTCGAGTCCCTTGAATATGCACCTCGCTGTCACTGCTGCTGCCGACTGTGCTACGGAGCGGGGCTGGATTTTAATTGATAGTTATTTTTCTTATAAACAAATAAATTAAATTATGCAATTACTTACTTTTACAGAAATAAATTTTGTTGGAGATTAATACATTATATTTTCGTATAATATTAAATGTTAATATATGAATGCTGTAGGAGATGAATAATTATGCAAAGCTATGGTAATTTCAAGTTTCAGAAGGACCTATTAAAATATGCTTTGCATTGTTCTAATTAAACAATGGGTTTACTCAGCACTGAAAGCCAAATTTAATGCTTCGGTTTGTGATTTAGAATTTTTTAAAACTTAAAAATGCTCTTTGAGATGCTAATTAAAAAATTAGTTCTTTGGTTACAATAAATGAGATATAGAAAACAATAAAAATAATATTTAAATTTAAACAGACAAAATTTGTTATTATCAAAAACGTATAATGCAGTATCTGCATTTAACATAGATTTGTGTTTTAATAATAACCTTAAAAAGTGATTTAATTTTACTTACACTAACACTTTTTATTCTTTTATGACTCAACAGACCCTCACCTTTAAATATTTATAAAATTATAAAACACAATAAATATAGGTTTATGGCGGGTTGTCAGGATGACGTAGAATATTTTGTGGGCGGTGAGGAAGTGACAGTTGGTCGATGAGCTATGAATATAGTTCGCAATAAGTATATAATATATTCCATATTAAATAAATGTACTTTACAAACAACTTCACTATTAGTCCGAATGCATCTCTACTCGCAATTATTCACTCTTGAAATGCCTCACTTTGTCTCATAATTTCCAAAATTACAGATTTATCGGCACGCAACATAGTTCTACACAAATATAGTGACCAACTGTAAAATACCAAACCACACAAAATATCTCTATCCAAATCCACTACGGAAACATGTAGAACTGCAATTGTGAGTAGTCAGTAGTCAACTATTCGCGAGCAAATGCAAAACAATTGCAGCTTGCATAAATTGCGCAGCCGGAATCAAATTGGATACAATTCGTTAAACAAACACCATGGCATATACTGTAGTGCTCCAAGTAGCAACACACTGGAGTATAAATAGAAAAACGTAAACATAATAATTGCTAAAGCTGTGCATGTGCAAAATGGCGCATATTAGTGTACTACTGCTGGCATTAAGTCGAGTCACGTTACGCAATTATTGAAATTGCTTTGGTATTTAATTGACGAAGTTTAATTTTAATTTTATATTATTTTTAATATTTAATTTAATATTTTTAAATTATATAATAATTTTAAAATTTAACACTTTTCAAAAATTAAATTTAATTGATGATATTTTTTTATTATAACTTCGGTAATTAGTTTTGGGTTTATGCTGCCATCTACACGGAAGAGTGTGGGCTATTTGTGGTAAAGGTGGAGTTATAACTCATCGCATCCGTCATCCGCAAATTCGCGTTGTTAATCACACCAAATCGGATTTGTGCGCCGTGCGCAAAATAATTAAATTGTGTATTTTGTCAACCACCATTCTCTGGTCACCTTTTCGAAAAATCAAGTCAATTACTGTCGTATTTTACACCATAAATTAAGCATTTTTTTCTGTGGGCCTATAAAATTAAATAGAATGAGTTGAATTTGACTTTCTTCGTTTGCCAAATAGAAACTTTGGTGAAGAGTGAGAGTATAAAAAAACGAATCAAATAAAAGAGTTGGTGTAAAATACGACGCTTCGCTAATTTTTATTCACTGTTATGGGCTTTTAACTCCTGCTTAGTTTTTTTCATTAAATCTTATTAAGAACTCGTTTGCGTCGGGCTGCCCGTGCACTGCGGCTTCGGAAAATACCCTGGAGGTTGTACAGAATTTCCTCGTTTTGGCGAGTCTAATGAGGACCGAGTGTAGACTCTACTAAACCAATTCTTTACGCGTGTACATAAAAAAGCGATTATGATTTTGCTGCAATTTACCTTCATCGGCTTACGTAGTTGGCGTCTTATTTGGTAATAGTTGTAGCAAAATCAAGCTTTAATATTAGCACGTTAAAGTTGCAAAAAACGTGCATGAACTGCAAAATTTGCACATTTCCTCATCTCGTGGCGGGAGCAGAAGTAAAAATTGTCGCTCCCTTGGAAAGAATACCAGCGACGACATTCCTCTAGAGACTGTGATTGTGTGCTTGCGGTGGAGTTTAGGTTGAATTGCATTCGCAAAGTTAGCAAAAATATTTAGCTACAATACAATTTACTATTGCCGCCTTCCACGCCGCTTCCCAATGGCAGTACAAAGTCGCGCACTAGTAGAATGGAGTATTACGAATGCATACAGCGTGCGCGTCGTTCCGCAACTTCGTCATCGTCAACCAAAATCGTTCACTGCCGCCTCCATTGCCGCCTCCACTGCCGCCTCCACTGCCATCACAGTCTCCACCGTGCGAGGTCAAAAAAACGAATGCAATTTATCGTTTTGCACGTATTGATGTACGCTGCTGCAACCTAGAGCCAAAAAACTTTCCGCCCTCTATTCAAGCGCCTCCATCGTTCAACCTACGCCGCCGTCGACAGGCGATGAACTCTGAATCGACGAATTCAATTCCAACAATACATAATAGGCTGCATGAAGATCGCGATTTGAATGAAAATGAATTATGCCCGTTGCTTTTAAAATCACACCCGTGACCGTAAATTCGGGAGGCGGTTAAATATATACACTATGTTCAAAAGAGATTAAATACATTTTTAGATAACATACGAATATATTTTAAACGTGTTGATTTGTATATATATATATATACTGACTATAAGTAAATGTATAGTGGTAGTAAGCTGCCGCCTCCAGCAATTCAAGCCGCATACCTTGAGAGTCGCCTGAAACGGTCGTAATCCATAACTAACTAAACATGACGTTTCTATGGTTATTAAATACACCTTTGGTCCTTTATCATCAAGCCACCGTTGCTGCCGCCGCCTAAAACGCGGCCGCTTCCTGCCCGAACCGGCGTCCGGCCCCATTCAGCCATTATAATCATTGAATATCATCGCACACTATCATAACTATTGCAGGAACGCCGCGCGTGCTTTGTGAACCACCGAGGGCGGCTGTAATGGGAACAGCAAGAGTCTATGGGGCGAATTCTAATCGTTCCTTTTTGGGCAGCGTTTTCCACCACTATCGGTTGGTCTTAACCTAAAACAAGTAGAAGTATACAGAGTGTTTAAATAAAACTTTACAAAAATAGGAACAAAACAATATGTCATTTTGATAATAACTAGTCAAGTATTCCGATGAAAATACTATTTTGGTATCACTTGAAACACATTGTATATTCAACAATCTTATTTGCACTCAACGATGAATGTACTTCTGGGACGAAAGCCGAGCGTGACTTATGTAAACCAATCGGTATTTTCATTAACGTCTCTTTGGTGATTGTGAATGTGGCGGCAGTGGCGGTGGCAGTAACTGCATCACGCGCTTGACGCATTGACACAACACACCCAACCCAAATGTGCACAAAGCTCTTTGTTACACACTCACCCTCTGCACATCTCTTTCTCTTCTTTGCCACCACATCCTTGTCGTTCCCTTGCCGGTGGTTATGGATATTAATTAATACGGTGCTGATTTAAGTGCCAACACCGCCGCCGTGTTTTGTTTTCGCTTTAATCTAAATTCTAAAGTATCTATTACACTGTTCGTGCGCCAGGATTTGTTTCACTTCAGGGATGTTTAGGTGTACAAAGATGCCGAGACAATAAATTATACTAAAAGGTTACAAGCTAGTTGCTTTATGTTACATTGGAAGTTATTTAAAGATACTAGATTAATTTCGAAATTTTCTAAAGGATTTGTGTTTGAATATTTGAATAATGTTTTTAATGTTGAGTGGATTGGGAAGCCACTGTTTATTGGTATCAAATGTTAGAAATTGTTTGGTAATAATTAGTAGGAATGAATATAGCCGCTGAGTACAACGATGAATTAGTTTTAATGAATAAAGACCGTTTAAATAAGATGCTTTCAGGAATTTATACAAATTAGACTGCGGAGATAATATTTCATCCTATTTTATTATATGACTAAAGTTTAGGTTGATATAACTTAACTTTAACACTTACTAAATACTGAAGAAGGCAACAAATTAAGTTATATCATCATTATCAATTTCAACTTTTTTTATACCTAATTTTCGGGTGTGTCACTAGTGACCGTACTGCAACCACAACGGTCACAGACCGACACCTCAGTTGATCCCTTACCACCTGCCGCTCAGTAGCTGCATCGTTTTTCTGTTCGGCAGGATGCAGACTCTCAGCTGACAAAAACGGAGTTGTTACCAGGGATCGAAGCTGCGACACCCTCACTCGCACTGCTAAGTGTGCTACTGAGGCGGTTTAAGTTGTGCTAACTTAATGAATATTAAACATGTCGTGACCACACGATTCTTATTAGTACTGTGTCAAATTGTTATTTCTAGCTGTAAACAGTGTCATCACTCTTCCAAAAAAGTAATTAGTATTAACATTTAGTGCCTCCTCTCTTCAGTACATTGGCCTACTGTTGATGAACCTCGCTAGCTCTTGTATGCTGACTAGGCCGGAATTATATATAATAATTATAACACATTTCTAATACAATATGGTTATTCCTCCACGTAACCCTAACCCTAAAATCTGCATCAAATTGAATCAAATGTTAACTTTTAATTCGATTTCCTCGAGGCAGAAGCCACTTTCACCGTTAGTTGTCGCACGCCTTAGCCCGCCGTAGGCAACAAAGGAGTAAAGAAGCTTTTCATTCAATTATATGCAACCCTCAATTAGATAAAGTTTGCAACCTAATAGCCACTAAAATCCAGCACTTTGCAGCATATACTCTCACCTATCAACAACAATATGGTTATCTGGAATTACCTAAATTAAGCAGCAAATATAAAGAGTAATTTTTAGAGAGGTTGTTCCATTCTGATTTGCAACTGATGGTTTAAGTCAAGGCTTTCAAAAAAAGAGATGGATCTAACCTGAAAACTGAAACATGAAGTAATCTAATATTTTATTAAATCTGGATCAAAGGTATTTTATTCTTTCTTAGTAACTACCATCTTGTGATATATAACATAATATAGAAGGCAAATATATTCATAAAGTTGATAATAGTTTACGTGAGCGGGTGTAACTGTTGAAAACGTCGCAAATTTATGCGATAAAATTTTATAACATTTTGGTGGTGGATTCACCTAAATCATAATCCACGGAGAAGGGCGCCAGCAGCGAGAACGAGTGGCGGCGGTGAATGATTTTAATAATTTATGGAGCATTTACAGCACTTTTCGTACTCTGCATTCTTTGGCATATGAACAAATATAATACAGTGCTGTACTAAGAATTAAATTTGATGACGATCATTGGGACGATAAAAGAAAAAAACAAAATAACAGTTTAGTAAACATGTTTATTATTATATTCATTTATTTTATTTTGAAAATATGTAATTTGCAATAAATTTATCAATGCCTGTCCATCTTCGGTACCTTTCAAGTTTCTACGGTGGCGCCAGAGACACACTCGAGTTACGCCACACGACGCTCGTTTGTTTTTAATGTTTGAACTTCCGGGCGTGCTGGAATATGGAAGAATATGGAAAATATGTGTTAAGTTACTTTTACGAGTACCAAGTATCTCAGCGCTCGTGTTGAAAAGTGCTTTGCGAAGGACGTAAAGTCGCCGCAAAGTGCAAAGTTGTAAAGTGCAAATATTCATTCAAAAACTTTTTTGCTTCTTAAATCAAAAAATAAATCCCTTCCCGGATATAAATAATACCCTCACTATTTAATCCGACACGTATAATCGTTTGATCACGAACATATCACGCATTCAAGTATGTTTCTTCCCGACTGCTCAATGTGTGAATTGTGTGCTGTTCAATGTGACGTGACAAGATGAGACGAGATGAGTCCTGTTGGAACATGTTGAAGCACATTGAAATGTTGAGAGAGCGTGTGTGTCTCACATTCGTTTGCTTCTGAATTGGTATGCGATCGGGATGTTCAGAGGGCCAGCAGGATCCACTTGGTTGCTCAGGAGTGTGCACACGATCGTATTTATCATCCTTCGTTTACATTCACACATCACCTGTCACTTGAAGCACCTGAGGTGGAAATTGAAATTGAACATTCATCTTTGAAAGTTTAAACTACAAGTGCACGATGAAAAAAAGCTCTAAGCATATCGAACCTAACCTAATTGATTGACTTTACAATAAAAATTAATTAAATTCATCCGCATCATGTACTCGTATTACTACTGCCATCTTGAATTTCTTCATCATTACATCAGTAAATAAATGCAGCGTTAGCAAATCATCAATGCATCGATAAACTCAAGCAACGAACGCTAAGTAGTTCGGAATAAATGTGGAAGTAAGGAATAAAGGTGCAGGCTTGGAGGTGATGTACGGGTGTTGAAGAGAAGGTGCATGCAGGTAATATCCGCGATGATTCACAGTCGAACGACGAACACAACCGGTGTTCGATCCTGCAATGGTACACAACCACGTTGCTTGCAGCTCCCAGCACTAGCTGTACAATCGACCATGCAGAAGCAATAAAACAGCGAATGCTCGCAATTCAATTCGAGCTGCGCGGGTTTGTTTCACTTGTGACATAACCTCGACGTAATATCTCTGTTTACTAGTGAAACAAAGATTGGGCGAATGGAATAAAATTGAAGAATAATATTAGGAAACAATCACACTCATTATGGATTTAAAATTGAAAGTGTTGAAAGAGCTACAAAGTCAGGTATTGCGATTCACTGTAGGCGCAATAGGCCACCAATTCAATACTACTCACAGAGTTATACAAGCTAGTTAAGGCACTAGGTTTGTGTTCGTATGGCTTATTGTTTAGGAGATAAGATTATGTCATGAAGGTTATGTTGGTTGTTGACCGTTTTATCTTTACATTCAGAACGCAAGACGTGAAGAAATAAATGAATTCATATCGGAAACGATGACATCGTACTTGAACATCATTTGCTTCGAAAATGTTGCCATATGCCACAACGCCCTTGTCCCCATCGATTTGAACAACACGGCTGCATGTGCTCTGCCTGGGAGTATTTGACTTTGGCTGATAAGAGCACCGCGCACCACGTCGCCGGGCATAAGTTTAATAATAGTTCGATAATCGGCGTGAATAAATATAGTCGCGATAAGGCCAGCCATGCCGACTATCACTTGCTACGGCGAGGTTATAACGAGATTACAAGCCTTTCTCAACCATCTCAACTCTCCTGCTACTGATAGCAGCCGCGCAGTGTGGGCCTTACTGTGTTGTGTCGTTGACGTCTTTCTAAATAAGTTGCCACTTTGCGTTTTCTCTTCAGGCAAAACTAACTCCTGTATCATTTTTATGTTCAATTGTTCCGTTTGTTATCGCAATTACTGCACGTTCTATGTTCACGCGTTGTATGTTTGCTTTGTTTGTGTGTGTTTGTCAAGGAAAGTGTGTGTTTTGTGACGTTTATGTGTTGGAATTATATTCTCTCCCGGTGTTACCCATAACAGGTATGTAAATGGACTTGCAAATTGCTTTTTGGCTTCTCATCTGCAGTCGATTGTTTTTTTTTTTTATAAATACTTTCAGTTTTAGCCCAGATCGTGTGTGCAATGTTTTTCTATTACGTTTTTAGGTTTTGCACACAGCGCACAATTTCGCGCAATTTCTTGCTTTCTATTTCATGACGTTTGTGATTGTAGAAAGTGCATCGTCATCGCATTTTACCGCCTCCGCTACTACTGCCTCCAATCCCACTGAGCATGAGATTCGTCCCGGTGGTGTTTGCAGCGCGCTTCTCGTATGCGAGGCACGGATGATTGTGCCGCGTGCGCCAAAAATTTCCGCACATTCCGTTACCGCTCCCAACCGCCCACCTCCGGCTTCGTCATGGCCACCAAACCACGAGGAATGATTTAACGATTTTAAATCTTCCACGCGCGCTTGAACATCTCATTTTCGGAATTGATATTGCATCAATATCGACTCATATACCATTGTACTCGTATATATGATATACACGCATATGGTATATATGTCACTCATATAGCATTCAAATAAGAAATGTAAAATGCTAAAAATTGACTAGGTTACAGATAACATTCCTATCTGGTTTGATATGTACAATTTCCTCGTGCGATGAAAATTTCAATTTCCGTAATATGTGAGCGCATAAATTAGGGTTAACTAAGTTTAATCCAATTCAATTAGAAGCGCGCAATCGAGAAGCATCCAGGCGTCTGCTGTCCTCGCAGGAGGCGGTTTATCGCACAGCACACACATCTTGGCAAATGAACGAAACGCCGGAGTTCATCTTTTGTTACTGAACAGATTAGTCTTGATGACTTCTTCGTCTTTCATCTCTTGCCCTTAAGAATCACTGAGATACACTTTAGGATTTACAGTTAATTAAATTTTATTATGAGGTGGAAATAGAAATTAACTTGGTAATTAAAACATTGATAAAAAGAGAGAGAGAATAATCTCAATTTAGAGTGGCTACTACACTAACTTGCGTGATTCTTTTTCTACTGTATATTTTTCACTTGGAACCATACAACAATCGTGAAAATCAGCTTTGCAATAAATAGTATTGAGAAACTTTAAAGAGCA
The DNA here is from genome assembly GCA_027575565.1 of Diploeciton nevermanni. NCBI lineage: Eukaryota > Metazoa > Arthropoda > Insecta > Coleoptera > Staphylinidae > Diploeciton > Diploeciton nevermanni. Next base: position 3,226,584 of record JAODIE010000010.1, read on the forward strand.
AAAACGTATTTTAATAATTAAATTGCCCCGCTCCGTAGCGCAGTCGGTAAGCCGTCTGACTGTAGCAGTGCCTGCAAGGTGCTGATTCGAGGAACACAGGTTCAAATCCTGCTGGAGGTATATTCAATATAATATATACTTTCACAGAATTCAGTCCCAATAACTGCTAGTAACTACCCTGGTAGTTGATGCAGTATAATGGAATGGAAGTCAGGTAGTACGGTGTCGGTAAACGGCATGGTTGCAGTACGCTCTAAAATAAGAACAAACAAATAACAACAATAATTAAATTAATTATTTAAATGCCTAATTTTCAATTCAATAAAATGATTTGTTGAAATTAATGCTGAATTGTACAAAACATTATTAAATTATAATTGCATTAATAAAAATAAAACAGAAATGTTGAGAAAAGTTAGTAAACTGAATATTCTATTATTTATTTTATAAAGTTGTACTCTAATTAAAAAAGATAAAAATTTAATCAAGCCACTAACGAAAATGAACATCAAAATTCCCATGAGAACCATGTGTTATTTAACTGGAATATTACTGTAATAGTCAACATATTCATTATTCATTTTTGTGGTACTATTAAATTTTACAGGAAAGTAATAATTTAATATACTCTAATTACTATTTATAATTTGGTACATTCAATAAATTATCTATTTGAGACTAAAGAATGATATTTAGTTTGCCATAGCTTTTGAGTGATAGGTACATAATTAACTTATAAATATATTCTAAATATCACATCCAATTAAAACTTTTCTTCTCTCACAATTTGATAGTTTGATAGTTTGGCGAGCATCCCAAGTTATCTTTTAAAAGGGTTGGCACAGGTTAAGCGGTCGCTGGTTATTCCAAGCTGCGGTAGAATCGGAAAAGCTTAATATAAGTTATTAAACCCAGAGTAATGGTATTTTCCGATAGACGGCGCGTTTTAAAAGTGTCACTGCTCGTTCCACTTCGGTTTTAGCGCAAACTTCTTGACAACCACCACTTCTCCATCCGCAAAGTGAGTATAAGTTACGGATTGGTCAGGATAGGAAACTTTCTTTGATAGTTTTCCGGGCGATTATTGCTAAGCTCGTGGTGTCAGAAGCGGTGAAAATCCATTTTGGGATAAAATCTATAGATAGTAATAACGATACAATCTGTATACACAGTGTGTTCACAATAAACTATATGTTCATGAAAGGTGCAAAAATAATTTGTTTCTAATAAATGTTTAATGATATCAAACAGTAATAAACACATGGAATGAAAATAAGTGATCTAGTTAAAGATTAAAATCTTTTTTGTTTTGTTTCTTTTTCGACCAAAAACCTCACCGCCAGAGGCGGCTCGCAACCTTTGCAAACGAGATAATCTCGTCCTTCAACAAAATTCTAGACGACTTAAATCCGAGCACAGTAAAGCTGCAAAGCTGGAGTGAAGGAAAACAAAAAAAAACAAGGCCGGAAAAATTGAGATCACTGAAAAGTTTGCTTCCGTCCTTGTCGACGAACAAGTACAGCAACAAATGTGCAACGTGAAGCCCTACAAGTTGTGGCAGAGGTAAATAAGGGCTGAATCAAAGAACAAGGAAAACTTGTGTCGATTTTTAAACTTTCTAACAACTTTCAGCTAACTTTTTTTGCTCAATAGAAAACGAAGTGGAGTTGGTGCATGTTTGCCAACACACCTTTTCCCCTTGTTGCAAAAGGGTGTTAGTGGAGAAAGGTGCAAGCGCTGATGGTGGCGGCATAGCATTAATCTTCCGTGTGCACCAACCTTCCAAAAGTGGCAAAGCCCTGCACTCTGTTGGAAAAATACAGCGAATACACAATGAAAACAATCGATAACCATGAAGCGTATAAGGGAAAAGTCTAAACTTGAAACGGACAAGAAAAATATTGCAATATTTTTAAATGCTACAGTACAATATAGTGGAATTGTAATATGTTCATTTAACATTAACAATCTTTGAAATGTTTCTTAATTATGTTTGTGCATTTAATATTTGCTCGGTTTTCTATTTACATTTTCCACTTTCTCAGCTTGTGTTTTTGTTGAAGAAACGTGATTCTCGTCCGTAACGAGCTGGTTTCGTGCAGAAAACGTTGATTTAATTTCGGTTAATTAGGTTTGAACCCTTTTCTCTCGTGGATAACTTCCTTATTTCTACAATTCGCTCATTTTCGTCTGCTTTGCCGTCTCACGTCCGCCATTTTCTCATTTTACTCAATTTTCTTGGTTCCTTTCATCATCACCGCATTTGCGCTAATCATAAACAAATTACAGCGCAAACAAGACTAATATCAAAACATATAACCATGGATTAAATCACTTTTTGTTTAAATTAATATAAAGTGTTTAGAAAGTTATCTGATTATTATCAAAAGTTATAAAAATTTAAAAGAAAAACAATTTACCGTATGAATGAACAAGTTAATTGGACTCATACTTTTGCTTTAATGTGAAGATATTTTGTAGCAGAAACTTAAAGAATAATGCTAACAACGCATTTGTCATTTTATATTATTATCTAGATTATTATATTATTATATAGACATTATCTAGATCTGTTTCCAAATTCACTATACAAGTTTTATTTGATTACATTGGCAGTGAGCAACGTTATAGAAAACCATTGCAAAACTAAAGAACTTTGGAAATATAAAAAATTCAAGCTTGGTTTTGGCATTCAGGCAATATGCCTTAAGTCACAATTTTTGTACCATAGTCGTTAGCACACATTAGCCTAAGCACTAGCGTATGCGTGTAAACTCAAAATAAATGTTTGACGTAAGGCATAAGATCGGAACAAATGTTAGCAGCAAGCTCTTCCTTTATAGTCGTGTCGTCCTGAAATTTATGTTTTTCATATTTATTGCACATAGATAATAAGATTATAATCATTTCTCATTTTTCTAATAAAACTGTGTCATTTTAGTAATATTTGCATCTTCTAGACGAGTATTAGGCTGATGGTAATATTTAATTTTGAGATTGAATTTCATGTTGTAAGGAAGTTTCACTGTTGAGAAGTGTAATTATTTAAACAATGTATTTTTAATGCTCAAACTCGCTTATGCAATTCGCTTTAAGCGCGCATTACAAAATTGGTAATTTAATAACTCAGCAAACAACTTTCATGTTTCATGAATAATTCGATCCGCAGCAGCGTCTCCGAAGTATCTTGTTAGCCAACATTATTTAGCTTTCTAGCGCGCAGTTGGGATTTTTCATTTTTGGACATCGTTTTTGTATTGAGTTTCAGCGTTCGGCCGTAAATTACGCTCAAGACATGCTGCTTTTACTAAATTAACACCATCAAACAAATGTGGCTTTGTATTGTAAACCTTTATTATGTTGCATGCTAAAGAAACAAAAACAATTAAGCGCCCTGTTTAAACACGCTGTAAATATTTCCTATACTATCTAAATGCAACAAAGGGTGATCGTTTGCTAGGCGCCCAAATTTACTATAATCACCACTTGCAACGTGCCAGCGGTGAATATTGTCTTGATGTGGCTGTACACAAAGGCACACGACAAGAGTTAATGATAATTTTCATTCTACTCGCACCGAGTGCATCGCGCTCTCAAAAGTGCTGAGTGCGCTGGCGGCGGCGATAAACTTTATCGTTTATTGTTTTACTTCAAGATACGCAACCAAATATACTCAGCGCACCAAATTGCACTCGCAATTGGGCAAGTTCGGCCAAGTCTACCAAGTCAACCAAGTTAAATTAGTTAAGCGTGTTAAGATATTACGAGGAAACTGCACTTGTATTTCGATTGGTATTTTCATATTGGACTTTGTCTAGATATTGTACAATGTGTGTTGGGTTGCCTAAGTTTGTATTCGATGCGTTGGGCATATAATGTGTGATTGCGAGCGAAAAACAAACGAGAAGTCATGTCGGCGTAAAGAGCCATGGAGGCGACGGCTTCAGCAAATGCGAAACAAATCGCGTATAAATTGCGTTTGCAACTGGTGCGAAGGCGGTTTTGCAGACAGCGGCTGCGCGAAATGCAAATTTGAAATTCCAAATTGTAATGTTGCATTAAAGTGTTGCGTCTTTCCTCTTTCAGATTCAAATTCACCCTTGGAGCTTAGTGTTTCGCCGCGATTTTGAGTCGATTTACGACTGGTTGCAAACTGCCTCAAATCGTAACTACGATTCAATTTCGTTCTTATCGTGCCTTATTCCTTTTGCTGCGCTTCGATACAGATAGATTTTATACGGGTTTGTAAAGGTTTCTAGGCGTCTGAATTTGATTTGAAGTTATAACAAGTGTTATCCATTTTCAGTTTACTTTTCTAATGCTCACAACTCAACAGGCTGCAAGCTACCACTAACCATTTTACTGCAATACATGTTAACCAGACAACAATTACATCTAATTAACAGCTACAATAAATGTTGCTTGTTTTTATGAAATTTGAGTATAAATTGTTGAAGGTCAGCTGTTGGATGTCTTCAGGGTGCGATAATCGCTAGAAAATGCGCGTAAACTAGTTGCAAATGAACGGCGACGCGCGCGCTCACATATTGGGGAGGCAGGGTATACACCTTAATTAAAACTTTTTAATTACGATCTCGAGCTGTCCTAATCCCTGCAAGCTTGGCAGGATAGTGGCAAAATTGGATAAAATCCCATCTGTTCTAAGGCGACGAGAAAGACTTTCTTGATTAATTTCTTTGGAAGGACTTTCTTATGTTTTATGGTATATATTACTAATAGTATATAAAGAGTATAAAGAAGGCATAACAATTCAGACAAGATTAGCCTGCCGAAGTACTCCGAGGAACCCCGAGACGACGCAAAACTACCGACTTGATAACTAAATTGCGAGTCAGATTGCAAATAAGAATCATTTCATTTATATACGCAAGTAGTTCTAGGATCTGAAGCATTAGTCAGAACAACTGCAGGACAACTCGCATTACTAATTTAATTGTGGTAACAATAGATAATATAACGTTTTAAACGATTTTTAACAAAAGCTAACCTAAAAACAGAAACATTGTTTAGAAACAGTTGTCCAAACGTTATATTGTTTCTTTATTGTAATTTCTGTTCTATATTGTTGCTTTTCTATATCTTGGTATAATCATAACATAAGTAGTACACTTTAATCTATTGCAAATTAAAATTAATTTATTCAAAATTGGTTAAAACAGACCAAAATAATTAAATTATTTTCGATTTTATTTTGAAACAATTGCGGCGTCTCAATTCTGGTCAGCAGGGTCGGCACTAATTTGTTTCGAACGAGGCATGCAACTCTTCAACTCGCCTCTTCATCCCTAAAGCTGCCCCGGTGCCAACACTCGTTGCGCTTGTGTCGCGGTGGAACAAAAACGTGTCGACAGCTTGGCGGCGAGGAAATGTGGCGATTGGCGCTTTCCCAAAATTTCCACCCTGCCACACAAGAAATACTCCATGTATAAAAAAGTGATTGAATGTCACATTTGAGAAATCATGGCGAGAAAAATCAATTTTCATTAAGCAGATGACAAAAATCATATGACAAATGAGACACGTAAAAAATAGCAGGAACATTATTATATTTCAAATTTGATGAATTTAGTTAATGACTATTTGTTGTGCCGTATGTGATTGATCACTAATGCAAACAACAATTTGTCATAATTATGTATCCTTTATGTTTGCGGGGTCATATCAAATCGCAATTAACACTGGCGTTAATTAGAGTGTTAATTATGCATCTGGCAATCATTGCAGCCTTTTTGAGCCGCTAATTTTGTGGATGCATCCGCTAAGGGAGCTCGTTATCAAATATCCAATTGTCAATTTTCGCCGCTGCATTGGCTGTAATGACTGCAATTTGAAATACCCCGGACGCAAAAATCAACTCAAATTTAATTCAGTTGCAAATAATCAGCAACATTACCACACTATCAGTTACCAACGAGATGGCAGATAATGCGGAGGGTAATTATTAAATATTATGATTATGAAACCGCAATGAAACTAGTGTCATCTATCAATTCATTTCTGAAACTTTCAATTGCATATAAGTGCATTTCCTAAATATTTATAGCAATACGAACCATAAGAATTAATATTGCAAGATAATAAATGAGTTAAAAATAGTTGACATCATTTTACTACATCATCTGTTAATGAATCTAAAATAAACCGAGCGCCATCTATCAAGTAATAATTTAGCAATAAGATACGATTGAAACAATTTAATGTCCTTCTTAATATATAATATATTTTTACATGTTTTTTATCGCTCTCTTTCTTCCTTTTTCAATATTGCCTAGTTGGCCGCCCCTACGTGGTTCACTTTGTGTTCGCTAGCTCGCATGCTGTCAATCAAATGGCAGCCGAATGCACTTCAAACGAGTACTAGGCGCACGTCTGTCTTTGACGCGCCGTTTCCACTGCCGCCTCTGCGGCCCCCAACACTCACTACCACTCCCAAATCCTCGCTGCGTGGCTTAATATTTTATTACGCGGCGTTTCTCCGTCAGCACGTGCATTCAATTCACTTAAAATGTACTCGACTATTTGTGCACGCACCAAAATAGAGCCAGAATGTTGTATACAAAGTGTAAGGACAAAAATAATTCAAAGAAGAATTTTCAATTATATAATATATAAAAAGTAGTTTGTGGAGTGTAGAAATATGATTTTAATTAAATAGTGCTTAAATTTAATTTTACTACTTGGAATTACTTGTTAAAGAGAATTGTGTTGTTCGTTCATTAGTGTTGTTGTTAAAAAAGTTGTAATAGAAAGGAAAATTAACCGTATTTAATAATAGATTATAACTTGGGGCATATATAATTGCTGCTTAGTTTTTATTCTTTTAGAGATAACTTTTTTTGCTTATTTTTCCCTAAGGGTTGTTTTGCTATGCAGTAAAGGCAACGCGCGCTAAAAGTTTGATGTTGCTAATAAAAGGCTGCTAGCGTAGCTATTAAAGCAATCAGTGCCCGCTAGACTTTAGTAGTATCCTAATGAAACTTAAGACCTACAGTGTTTTTATTAAATGTAATTAAATAATTCCGTAATATTATATGTTTATGTTTCTGTAATAGAACTACTGCCATCTATCAATTAAAGTTCAAAACTCTCAAGTTCTTATATTGCCAAAAATTCGTACAGTTCGTATACCAGAGAATCAAAGCTTAAACAATATGACAAGACTGATAACATTCCACATCTTCTTTATCGCTCTACTCACTGCTAGTAATCATGTTCTGGTCACATGCCTTCAAGCCCTAATAAAAACAACACTTTTAATAGAATACATTCTGAAATAAACATCATAAAACCTTTTCCACAAAAAATCATCCACTCATAGCCAAAGGTGTAAAAATGCGAAAAAACGCTTTAACCACGAAATTAATTGCCGCACAGAGTACGCTGGAGTCGCCCACGGCGAATACGTGTGGAGACATTAAACGCTCATGTCATCATTATAAAATCCAATATTGTGAAGCAGACACGTTTGCTGAGGCTTTATTCGTCGTTGGAACGACAACTTTGTTTCTCCTAGATGGGGCATAATGTTCAGATGTTTAGTTTATTGTCATCAGAATGTCTACATCCTTTAGACGCTATTATTATCTACTATTACAAACAACACATAATCAAATTATATTCAAGATTTAATAAAATAAAATGAAAGCCATCCTTGGACTGTTTTGAAATCTGATTCAAATAATTTCAAGTTTAATTTGTACTTGGATTTGGGCACCATTGTAAACATTGGCATCTTGTTGAAATCGAGCAAGAACCAATCTTTGACTGTATAATTACCCTAGGAAATTAATACATAATTAAGGAACGGTTAACCCAGTTTTTGTTATCTTATTAATGACACTGTATTTATGAATATGAATATCGTGATTTAGTAATGAGATAGATAATTCAAAAAATTAATTGTTATAAGTTTATACAGAAGGACAAAAGAAATAAAGAAAAATATTAAGAGATCAATTTTTAGAATACCTATGCAACCAAGCGTACACATAATTTCAATCTTTATGCAATTTTCTTTATAATGTGAAGAAGTAATATAGAATAAGACTTCATGTTTATTATACCAAATGAGATTTTTGTTTTTGTTAGAAAATAGTTTATAGAGTGCAAATGCTGGCTTGGGTATGGGTAGTGTTCAAGTTTGACTTGCTATGAACATAAAAACACAGCTTATATTTACAAGTAGTACATTTCGGTTAAATGAAACGTTCTAGGCCTGCTACTTTGTAATAATTTAAGTTCACATACCGCTGGTATAGGACATTCTCCCGGATTAGCTACTCCAGCACGTCGTTCAAGGTCAAGCCAAATTGGTCCAATATATTTACTCAATGAACTACAAACATTCTTTCCTTTAAGATCCATCATTTGTTTTTCATTGTTGGATTTCTGGTTAACTCTAAATACTTGCGCGGTGTACTAAAAATAAACCCAACATGTAACAATGTTATTTGCTCTATATAGTGAGAAATAATATTCATTGCGTGGATAAAACATAACTACAACACTCAGAAAATATGTATTTATAAAACGCTTTCTGAAGGAGGCAACAAACCGAAAACATTTCGCAAATTAATATTAACTAAGTGTTATAGTTACATTTTATCTACATAATAAATATTAAACAATTCGTGATCACACTCAATGATACTCTAACTTAATATAGGTATTTACAGCTTGGTCATTTGTGAAAATCTTGGATAATAATATAGTTCCTTTAATTTGAATCACATCGTTGAAATTCCTCACCCAAGGAATAAACTTAACTGAATATGAAGCTTCTTTGCTATATTTCAAGTCCTGCAGTTCATATTTGGCTAGTACAACTGCAACGCACAAAAGTAGTGTCCACATGACAACAATTTGAATTTTCATTTTCTATTTATTTACTTATTACAACAGTACATTAACAAGTTACACGAGCTAGTGCAATGTTATGAATGATGGTACTTTCACAGCACACTTTTGAAGGTATAAATGTCATTAAAACAACATTACTTATTCATCTCAATAATATAAAAATGTTCTATATAATTCTGTTAAAATTGTACAACATTAACCATTCATTTACTTATCCTGTTTTGTTACAGATTTCCGTGACAATAACCTCTGGGCAATAATTAAAATGGCTGAAATAAATGCAATTGATGATATGAACATTATGGTCACGTGAGTTATGCTTTATTTGTTTTCTAATATTATATTTGTTCTTCTCTACTAATGCAATGTTTGTTGATGTTGAATGTAGACTCATTGGCCAATTTTTATTACAACTTATATGGCAACTTGCCATGTTGCATGTATGCGTGTGCAGAAGAAATCTTGCAGCTCAATTTTTGAAGCAGATATCTTCAACAGATTGAACTGAAATGTTGTATGCTTTGTAAAGCTATTTGATATCTTTGAGAGTTCAATATGACGTAGTTTCCAATATAGGTATCAATTTAAATTAATTTATAATAAAACAATTAAATACACCTAAAACAATAAAAAAATTAAAAGAAAGCTCTTATTTAAAAGCTTGGCGCGGGAGCACATGCATCAACTTAGTTGAAAAAATTTTAAAATTAAAACCTGATTAAATTATTTATTTATTTATTATTATTAAATTATTTACTTTTTCTACGCGAGTAAATCTCACAGGTTTTTATTTTTTTTTGCGCATGTAAGTAAAAACCGATTCTTAATTTAGAATTTAGATAGTCAGATAGTGTTGCCTACTCAGTGATATATAAATTTTATTTTAAATCTAATTGTATCTGGCAGCTGCCAAGTTAGGCAAAGCAGACATCTCTCAATAATGCCTTACATAAATTTCACGAAGTTTTAAATAAACATTGAAGTTAATAAAAATATTTTTGATTTTTATATTGATTATTTTAAGCCAAAAATATGTTTTTGAATTAGCTCATTAGCTGAAGCGAAGACAACTTTGAATTTGATTTCAGAAAGTGATTTTGCAAATAGTTGGGAAACGAGATTCACGTATAATTGTGTTTTTGTTGCATTAATTTAGAACAACATAGTATTATTATTTATTGAATACGTAAAATTATTTCTAAAAATATTGTATGCAGATTATATATGCATTGATTCAACTAGGCTCAGCCCAATCATTGTCAATAATTTCAGCAGCAGTATTGAGTTTTCACATTACCGCATTGATTGCGTCTTCTGCTGCTGATAGTTTGCCGCATTTCATACAACCCATATATAGTTTGACAATTCTCTTTACTCTCAAATTCCCAAACCAGCAATAAATTGAGAGGAATAATGTTGATGGCATTTCAATGTAATTAGAGTTTGATTGTACGTGGTACTTAAATTAAAGGAAGGATGTACGCTATTAAAATGCAATTCGAATGAAATAAAATAGGATTCTCTCTCAGATAACAAATTTTATAATAAAAATTATATACTAAGAAATGAAAGATTTGGAAAAATAAATATATACCAATAAGTAAAAGTCTTACAAATTATAAATATATAAAATAAACACAATAAATCTTTATTGTTAATAAACCAGACCAAACAAAATATAATTCTATACAAAAATTAATTAAATTTGCGTCTACACTGTGAAAAAATAGCATTCTTATCACATTTCTCTAAAAAAAATTCTTGGAAGCACTTTACTTACCGAATTAACGTAGAACCAGTTTAACATATCTTTTTATTACATTCATCTATTTGGAATAAAAGATATGGCAAGTAAATCAAATAAATAAAGAAATATTAGTTTATGATATAACTAATACAAATTCATTTAAAAGCAAATAAAATCAATTGTGATTCTCTACGAATATATACAATCTCACCCACTAACAGTTCGTGCACGACACCATTTCCAATTTTCGCATCAATCTCGTCATGCGTTTCCGCCGCTCCCAAACACTTTCGCCTACGTCATTATCAAATTCGAGACCATTCCAAACATCTCAGAAAATTTACTTGTTTCTCCGCCACACACAGTCTTTCGCACTATCCTCAAAGATCTACACCAATCTACAACCTATCACGGCGACATCTTGCAACGCTATCTGTGCTCTAACAGGAATCTAACACATTTCTATTATCCCTTAGCTATTTCAAAGAGGGCTAAAATTGCACCTTTAGACATTACTATCTCGTGGCATACAATACAATGCTTCAGTTGGGATTGATATGTTATAGTGGGCGTGTTATCGTTTTATTTAACAACATTTTTTCACTCGTGAAAGGAACAGCGGAGAAAAGAGGCAGAAAATCTGAGACAAATGAAATCCCGAATCTATGATTTAGTTTTACAGGCGTTGGGGATGTATCGTACATGCTATACACAAAACGATTAACATTTATTTTTCGAAAGTGCTACTAGAGTGCGTTGCTAAACGCATACAAGTATGTACAGGGATTTGCCAGAAGAATGGGTTGTGTTCGAAATCAAATTTAGGCACCGAATTGAATTTAGACAGAAAGTGTACACATTTAATTGCTCGCAGCGTGTTTGGTCTTCTAGTGCGACCTTCAAGTAAGCGCGGATAATCCTATTATCTGACGGGATAACTCGCCGTATTCCTTCAGCATGGCGCTCTAACAGCCGGTGTGCGTCTGCAAACATTAGCAGACAATCTCGTGGAGCGCCGAAATAGGCGCGAAACTACTTGGTAATTAGTTGGAAACAAGTTTGGCATAACAAAAGAGGATGGAATTGAGTGAGGAAATGGTATTAAGAGTTATAGTCTACTACTTGAAAATTAAATGTATAATAAATTCCATTTGCATTCGAATACTTCTTTTATTTAACACAATAGTGTGTTAGTGTAACAAATAAATAATTAAAGTCTGTTGTTGAAATAAAAAAATACAAAAGTGAAGTTATAAAATACTACGAATGAGAACGATAAAAATTACCGTAAAGCAAGAGATAAATATTAATAAACGACATAAACACGGGTTAGTGATGTCGTAAAAATATCAAATTCGATTTGCATATAAATAGCATCCGTGACGAAAAAAAATCCAGAACAAAACGCAACGACCAAAAACAAATCAAATTATAAACACAAGCAAATAAAAACTCTTTAAGAATTGAAAGAGTTGTATACTACATAATTTAACATGCATCTTTTCTGTTGTTGTTCGGTTTATGCAGAGTTTTTTCTTCTAGTCCGTGCATCATGGGAGATTGCACATTGTAGCACCCGTGTTTAGCATTCACCGCTGTCGCACATCGTCATCGCCACGATTTATATTGTGATGTATTTATATTTTATAATGTTTCGACGTTAAATTGTTGTTTGCTCAATAATGAACGCTGGCGGGCGCGCACGTCCGCTTCCGGTCCACGCGTGCAATATTTGTTTTGTGCATATTTCACGTGTGCGTGTATAATTTAATATCGTCGCATCGGGAATGTTGTGTTTTATGCAATTTAAGAATAAATAATAATCCAGCTATACTATGTTGGAGATTCAATATTAATTTACAGAGGTAGCACGACGTTGTGGCGCTTTGCTTTTTGCGAGATATAAAAACGAAGTAGTAAACATCCAACTGACAAAGAGTAAAAGTTAAAATTAATGGTAGTATATCAATTGTAATGATTGTAGATTGGTAGAGTTTTGTAAAGATACTTTCAGTAAATTCACAACGCCATCTCTTATTCATGAACAACAAACTTCACATTTATAGTAGATCATTAGTTTTCTAATAATTACATTATATATTATATAAATTTATGGAATGTGCATATTCCTGAAGATGCAATATATAATTTTCCATTGCATATTTTTTAAACCTTTTAATATTGCAAAAAATTTTACAATTCTTTACTAGTGCACTTTAATTTTTAATGTATTTGGCTACCAAAACAAAAGCATTGCAATTATTTTGCACATTTACCATTTCCGTTGCACTCAATTTCGCAACCCTCTCTCAAACTAGCGTCGAGTTTCGCGTAATGTAGGTAACCAGCTTTGCACCACTAATAGCATTTGCCATACAATATGCATCTGGTGTTGGAAATAAAACACAGGAAAAAAATAGGAGGCGGAATGTAATGCGGCGTTAACACAGCCGATCGTAGCGCCAAAGAATATTGAATTTCACACAAGTGAATTTCCGGTTTCACACCACCACCACAAAAAACAGAAGTGGTAGAAATCAAAGCTTTATGAAACAACTTATCTAACTCTCTATAATATAAGCAACTCTAAGAAGCTCAAATAACTCAGTGACTAGGAACAAAATGACATTTTCTGGTTTTCGGATGTTTCTATTTAAAGCTATTTTGTAGGCTACCTAGAATGAAGAAGTTTATATTTTTGGATGATGACATTTTGTGGCAATTTTACATTTCTCTGTATATCAACCTCGGCAAGTTTCCGGAAAGTGGAATTGTTGTTGAATAAAGAATGGTCGTGAAGTGGCGCGCGTCGAGTGTGTTGTGCGCGTCGCGCGAAAACTTGCCAAGTGTGAATTTAACTCGCTCCTGCCGGCGGCGGCGGCAGTATGGGCACATACGTCTTATTCAAACCCACTGCCGTCACCCAACCACACACTCAACCGCCTTCGGTGGCGAAAAGCTCGCCGAAAACGACAATAAAAAATGCTCCGCACTCTGCAGGAACTCTCATCGTCGCCGCTACCGGAAAGCTGAAATTGTCTTCATTATAGTAACAAGTGCACATGCGCAATTCTAGCAAATATACAGTGTGAACAGAAAAATATTATTGAATCAATAAAAGTTAATAAAAAACTGAATAATCTAATACACTCAATTCGTAAAAATCTATTTCTTTTACAAGTTATTTTTGAGTGAAAAATAAAAGCATTAAAATAAATACATTATTTTCTCTGCAACAATGACTTGTGACTACATTCCATTTTCTCACGGACAATTCCTTTTGTTTCGCCCAACGACGAATTTCATTCCTTCGGCCAAGAGGACGTTTTTCACTTCGCCGCTTCAAGAGGTCTGCCAGTGGTTGGTGGGGCAAAACGACACGAGAGCTTAACACCCCATCGACTCCATCTGGAACTCCACGCAGTTATCCCTTAAGCAAGAGCCATCGGCGCAACGCGAAATGCGAAAAAAACGAAAAACTTTTCTTATGCGCAAACTTTACGTAATAAAAGCAAAATTAGCATCCAGGGAATTTGCCGCAGCACCACCGCCCACAAAAAATGCTCACCCTTATAGTAAACCCACCCGGAGGGCTTGTGTGTCGTGCGGAATAACCTTCGTACGTTCTTTATTTTTTCTTAACTTCAGCGGTTGGGTACGTTAAGAGTTGGTTGGACTTTACGTGCATGTAACTTTCCTCGGACTGCCAAAGTCTTGACTTGATAAATAAGCCAAGTTTACATTGTTACCGATCCGGCATTCCATTTCCTTCGTCTTATATCTTCCTTTGCAAGCCGGGGCGAAGGGTTGTTAAATTTTACAAGAATAAAATTTGAAAAGACTTGAAACTTTAAAGTGAGCTATAAAAATGTAGTAAAAACAACTAATCCTGAATGTAATTTATTGGTGTACGGTTGGTTGCCTAACTCAACTAATATAAATTGAAACACATCTTTTAGTTATTACCTAGTTTTTAATTTATGCAATCCCTTGACATTTGTTTGCTTTACGGTGGCAATTAGACTCATTTCTTTTCATCATTTATTTGGGGTGGATGGCGGTTTAAGCTCCCTGGTGCGCAAAAATAGAACAAAAACACATAAATTACCTTTCATCCGTTTTGCGTTCATTGTGGCATCAACCGCCCTTCTCTACTGCGGTAATACCAGCGAAAACAAAACCGTTTATTACCTTGCAGGCAAAAAAATGTTAGAGTGGTGAAACAAAAACATAATTCAATGAATTTGAACAAACAAATCACAGCAGTTTTTTATTTTCAATGTAATATATCTAAATTTAATATTCTACAGAAACCTTCAAAATCATTATGAAATTATATTATTTGAAAAGGTCAATTTCCAACTACCAGTTGTATATTATTGTCCTCTATCAAGTCAAGCAGAAGTCGGGTTATAACTAGAACACATCAATCTTAGTCGGTGATGTGGAAAGTCGCTCGGTTTCTTTCTCGATCTCCCCATTTCTACCCCAGACCAGTACGCACGATACGTTTATCGCTTGATGCGTGTGCACCACCTCGTTTCCTTCAAGATGGCAAACGTCCATGTACGACACAAACACCGGAAGCATATCAACCCGAAAGTAGAGGCGTGAAATATACCCGTATCTCGGACTGTACATAACAGCCACTGGTGTAAAACGTACCCGGGTATCCGCATCCAATCTATTCACATGTAGTTATTCACTACTTCCGCTTTCCCTCTATACCACTCGGTTCGCACTGAAGTCATGAACAATGAAGTATGAAATAAAATTTAACTGGCTTAAAATTGCTTGTAATACTTGAGCCTTTCATGAGTTTCCTTAGCACCGTTATATGTTATCGTCCGGACATGTTTAAACATGTTTGCACCCGTTCGGTTCGTATAGGAACAAGTTACATGCAAAAAATGTGTTCAGCGTTGATGTTGACGGATACAAGAAAAGTGGGCTAGTAAAAAACGGTGTAAAGTGTCGGCAACACGTGTTACTGATTATTAAGACTTATCGTCGTGCATTAATAACTTCCGAGTGAGTTATTGCGATTTCACGCTGGGCAAAAGTGAAATCAGTCAGGCGCCGACAACAAGAATGCTGACGTTGCCGTCGCCGTGTTTTTTTCTCTCTTTGTTCTGCATGACGTGTCCTGCAAAATGCTGTGTGCGTAAAATTGATGAATCTACCAGTGCAGTAAGATTTCGTTTTATGATCATTTGATTATCGTATTACAAATTAACCATGCTGATGAAATGCCAATGTAATATTTTTATGCTTATGATTATCCATCATTGCACCTGTCGGTAGACATCAATTGTCATTGCTAACCACGCACATACACATCCTGCGACAGAAAGGCTATTGGGGTGATACAAGAGCTCGTAGTACAAGAGATGGCACAACACGAAGAGGCACTCGAGAATCATGTGCGTATGATTAATGGATCACTATCGATTATAATTAAATCAATCATTAGTAATTACATTCTCTAGACTAGTGACCTGACGCCAGGTTGGTTCAGACTGGGGGATTTTTTTTTGGTTGGAATTGTGGAATGTGATAGAGCCGCATTTGTTTCACTTGATAATGTCACAACTTTTTAATTCACAGTTTTTGAAAATTATATCTAAAGTAACCTCAAACTGTTTTGTTAGCTTGAAATGGCAGTTGCGAATGAGAAACATTTAAACACGCAACTTAAACAAAATCAAATTAAAATTTACGACTATCCCCGGAAATTGAAAGGCAACGCTTGGAAATATACGCTTGCCGTCGCAAAATGTAAATACTTACCGCGCAATTGCGCATGAATAATTAATCGAAATCATTTGTATCGACTTTACATTTAACGCGCGCCCCGCGCCGAACTCGTTAAATATTTGACGTGCACCCTCTGTGGTTATAATCGCGTACTCGCTGCAGCAAACCTTCCACGACACGTAACCTATTAAAACGGTTGCATAATTAATGTGATAAAATCTACCGCGGAAATCATAACCTACGAATTGAATCAAATCAGTACTATAAGTACTATCAAAATAAATAAAATTATTAAAAATGATGCACTTTTATTTTCATATGAATCCTTCAATTTTAAAAAAAATAAAATAGTTTTACTTCAAATTTGCGAACTTGTGTATTTCAAGCATAAAACTGAATATAAGGTCTAGCTCCATAGCTTAGTCGGTAAGGCTGTAAGCAATAACAGCAAATGGATTGTAGGTCAAGTACGGTGTCCGTACGCTCAAAAAATAATAACAAATATAATTTAGACATATCAATACAGTATATGTAGGTATTTATTGCAAAATATAAGATAAGTCAGTGATTTGAATTCGGAACAGCTGATAAAAAGTTCTGGCAGCGTTTTTTCCTGCTTAGTAAACTATTTAAGAATATTGTTGAGTATGATTACGAAGTGCTTAAGATTCATTACATGGATAGAACTTAAATATAACACTTACTTTTAGTTAGTTGGTAAAACGTTTTCGACATGTTGTCGTCTTTAGAATCAGATACTGAAAAACATGCCAAAAACATTCTATTACGTGAATTAAATTACTAGACATTTATGTCCATTTTAGTGTAACAGCATAAAATAGATATGCGCAAATTTAAATTCAAACGTGTTTGTGATTTGTCAAACGGTTCATCCATGCGGATTTAAAGCTTTCCAAATTCTCGCTTCATATAGAGTCAGAGAAAATATGTATATTTCTATATTCATATTTTTTAAGATTTTTACTTAATATCACTACTTGAGTTTGTACTATAATCTTGGTTTTTATACTGCTTTGAAAATAAAAAGATAAGTTAAAGCTAACTGATATTATTCCTTGAATAAATTGTAACAATCTTAATGCAATTTGTTCAAGAACAACAGCAAATCCTCAAACTATTTATTAAGTTTTACTAAGTTTTTTTCCATCCGACACTTTTTAGTTACTTTCCAGTCTATGCGCGTTCTTCCATGTCGTTTGCTTGTTATTATTATGTACCCCAGGCGTATTGAGAGTTGAAGATTGCGACAGGCATGTGCAGTACAGGCGAGCGCCTCCTTGTGAAACTTTCGCGATGGAGTGGAGACAAGCGACAGTTTTTGTTCGTGGCGGCGGCGGCAGGCACATGAGGTATAGCGAACGCGGCGCACTCAATTTATTGGCGACGCAGGCGGAAGTAAAGGGGCTGCAAAAACAAAACGCTTTCTTATCAAGTGTGTGTTTCGGAAAGTTTTGCTATTTCAACTTGAAGGAGAGTCATTTTTTCACAAATGATTGAGATGACTAGATATAACAATCAACGTGGTACATTCTCAGAATTTAATAAGTCTCCATCATATCAGCATTGTAAAGTATTATAATAAGCATGTTGAAATTTACATTTTTTTAGTTACACAATATGCTATAATAAGACTTCAATTTGCTGGTAGTGTCATCTAGTGCCGATAAAAACAAGCTGTTGCACAAGCTAACCTCTCTCACGCGACAGCCGCAACAAAGACTCGTTCTTTCTTTTTTGTGATTGTATTACGAAATAAAAGTTATTTGCCTATCTCGTCTCAACTTCAACTTGAAGAAGAGAATAAGAATTTTGCTCTAATCGCATTTAACCTCTTGAAAAACAAAACATGACACTGACAAGGTACATAAATTAAAGTTTCTTTAGGCCTATTGTTGCACCACTATTACAAATATAATCCAGAGATTTTTTGACATGATTCGTAGTTTTGTATTCCATTTCACTCCGTTTATGCAGGGGCGGCCGCTTTTTGCCCTGTTGTAGAAATGCGTTTGAATACATTGTTATCCCAATCGTATCGATTGTATCGTCCGCAGCTGCCGATATTGTGAGCTGTTTTGTTTGTTGCATCGGCGGCGTCAGGAGGCGGCAGCGCGGGTACGGAATTAAAACGTTCCAGTCACCCGCTTGCTGCCTTCAAGCAAGAAACATCGCGAATAAATTCCAGCTAATGCCACGTCGATGTTGAGGATTTATTCACTGGGGACAACTCGAGCACAATAAATAACGTCAATAACATTGGGAACAATTGAATTTAAAACAAGAACAGCCTAATAAGCTTAAATTGCTTGGAATGGCATTGCATAAACAATAACTTGTTAGAGACATTTATTTTCTAGTTTGATCTATTATTGAACAATAGGAGGTCAATTGAATCAATAGAAATAATTATTTCTTTTAGTGTAGTAATAATCATTTATTTGTAGGCCTTGGAGTATTTCAACGTAATTAATTATTCTACCGTCAATTCCAAACCAATTACAAGACTCACTACAACTCTAGCTAGTAATTGAACTTTCCAACCATCAAACCTACTGGACAATGAAGAGTGTATTGAAATAATAACGTTTAATTAAAAACCAATTTGCGGCTCTACTTGGTAGTACACTTTTATTAGCTTCCTCTTTATATCACTCACCAACTTATAAATGTCCACCATCTAGTAAACAAGCATTCACGCACAACGTGCTGCCATGGGAAATATTTAAATGACAAAGTAGGAGTGACTAGGGGGCAAAACTCAAAAACAAGTCTGCCGCCAATACATACAGTGTGTTTATGTTAATGCATTATTAACCAATCAAATAATAGAAGTACATTGTTTGCGTGCCAGTCTCGAATCAGACAGATAAATAATTCCAGGATTTTCCCCATCGACGCGCACATCCTTATCTCCCACGTGTTCTTCTCTATCTTGGCGGCGGCAATGTCTAAGGCCTGTGTGTTCAGTAAAGAGTTGTTATGACAACCAAGTGGCCGCACGCCGCGCTTAATATTTCATCGGCGGGTTGCACACCTGCGGCACACTCGCAACTTTTCCTTAAGTCAGCCTTCTTGTTATCAGAGCGCACATTTTGATTTAGGCTATTGATTTGTGGAATTTTATAATGCGCAGAATGGTTGTGTTTATTACGGTTTTATTTAAGCAAATGATGATTTTTAAAGATTTTCCATTGCATTTATTCTAGAGTTTTTATTCTTTCATCTGTATTAATGTCATTCCTTTAGAACACAACACCTTTAAATACATGAGTGCTGTGCTTTAAATGCAATACCTCTATTCATGAAAACGAAATGTCCAGGACTTATTAGATGCTTGAATGTTGCATGTTTGAATTTTAGAAACAGCTACAAGTCCATCATTTCAGGAGCGAGATTCAGAAGATTCGCAATTTGTAAGTGTATACAATGTACACCTTTACTTCAAGGTGCTGATATCCTTGCCTCTCAGCCGCAGGAGAACTCGTCCTCATAGGGTGGCTGGAGTGCTGGCTACGATTTCAATGTTTGCCTTCACCACTGAAATTGCTTATTTGCATCTTGCTTGCTTCCTTTCCGTAAGCAACGACGCGGCCCTCGTTTCCGGCTTGCAAGGGTTTTAGACGTTTGCAGGATGCTTTGGAATGGCAGTCGGCGTGTGTGTTTGTTTGTTGGCTTTAGACAGCAGCAGAGATGGAGGTTGCAATGGAGGCAGATCTTGCATTTCCACCTGGGAATCGCTTTGATTTATCGCCAAATTTCATGAGTCAACGGACGCGCTAATTGCTGACAATACGTCTCGCTAAGTACAAATACACCGAGAGTAGAACAGAGATGGCTGGGAGTGAAACAACGCCATCTAATCAACACTCCATCTAAGGATAAATGTCAAAGAGAATAAAAAACAAAAAAATCAAAAAAGAAGAGAAGCTATTTAATATATTAATTCCGATTGATAGTAAATGGTAGTAGTGTAATTTATAATTAGCTTAATTACAAATGAATTATACTCAAGCACATAAATTGTCGTTTGCAATGGAATGCACTATCGGCTGACATTTATAGCGAGTGTACCACCCTCAACAACATGATACCAATGCCACAATTAGAACTAATAGCAAATTAAGCCGCAACCTCTTGTCCCGCTCCTATTTCATATTCAGATTGAGCAGGATGCACTACATTGCAGTCTGAATGCCAACATAATCTAAACGCAGATTGAAAATTATCATATAAGCAAGCACCTAATTAACCCAATAAAGATTCACTTCAAAACAACCGCTGCTCAAAATAATCTGATAGCACAACAATACACTACAATGTTGGGCACTTTATATCTACTGTTCAATAATAGAAATAGTCGGTGGTATGCCAACCTAGGACAAATAGCAGGGGGATAGAAAATCAATCGGAATGTAATTTCTCCATCCGATGAATTATTGAAACCAATCGATACTAGTTTTATGTGCACGCGCCAGGGAAATGCAGTGCGTGGATTACATTTTCGCTTTTCTTGCCCGTGTCCAAGTTACAATCGCTAAGGAGAAGATGTACGACCAAAGTTGGTATTCTACCTTAAAACCGTCGTCGACGGCTGTGGTGCGTATGTCTCCGGAGAAAGCAAACGCAACAACACCCGCCGGCGTACAAACGAAGCAATACATCATTCTTCTATAAATTATTAACTCTCGGGAGTTTTCCTCGGTTGCGGTTGTTTTCTTTCCTACGGAGTTAACGAGCCCGTCAACGTGCCGCCTTCTAGGCGGTCATAGACCCGCACATGGGACTAAATAATTACTACCAATTACTGGCGACGACTGATGGAATACCTAATGAGGTCTTCTTTTCTTCGAAGTGGCTGATTTTAAAGTTATTAAAGTTGGGTAATGAATAAATACTTTAAACTGGCACTGTTGGCAAAGAAATCAATATTTAATTGAAAGGGAATTTTCAATTAGTACATAGTGTCGAGTAATTTACATAAAGTATTCAAGGGAGAAATAACATCCTCAAGTTTTGAAATAAAAAAAATACTTAAGAATTTAAGTGAAAATATGGACATAATATATTTATATATTTTTTGAAAAGCTTTTATTTAATTTACAATGTTTGAAGCGAATGACTTCAACCGATTGATCCGAAATTTTGTAACTACAAGGTATGACTAAAATGTAAGATGACTTTTTGGTTTACGCGTGCTCTGTATCCTTCAATTTCAAATTTTTATGTTGTGTTACAACGCTTGTCTCGACCATATCTTCACAGTGATTATATAGCATGTGTTGTTTATATATGCAAGCATAAATTGCAGTCGTACTATCAAAAATAATAGAGCATAGAGTTTGTATTAATGTGGTTTTAAATGTTGGAAAATGGTACATGTTATTCCAAGAAGGTTAAGATAATGTTAACAATAAACTGTGCTTTAGACGTCTTAGCACGCCAAAAACCGACAAAAATGTTCAGGAAGTAAAATAAATTATTGAATTACAATTAGAAAAATAACTGATGATCTTAAAATATTGTTTGGTTCATGCCAATCAATTTTAACGGATGTTTTGGGTATGACATTCATGGATTCTGCACGTTGATAATCTACCTGCACACACGTCGTTACTAGAGTAACTAACTTACTATAAGACTTACTTAATATTAATTTATAAAACAATTTTGGCTTGTTGCTTTCTTTATGCTATTAAAAAAGGCAACAAACCAAAAACGTTTTGTTAATTAATATTAAGTAGGTCTTATAGTTAAAGTTTATTTATATAAAAATTGACAGTACCTATTACAAATTCAACTTCTACCCACTTTACTTTTATTATTGAGCAATGTCTACGAAGATGGCTTTAGTCACGATAAACCTTAAATCACTTTTGCAAAAGTTTTAAAAGTGTGAATTTTAAAGCAGATTTGTATCTCTATCGAGCTTTTCTATTTTTACACCTTTTTCAGTTTCACAAGAAACCCTTGAGTCGACAATGGGAGGTGGCGGTAGCGACGCGCCGCAATGGCAATTTGCGCTTTTTACGATCCTCTTCTGTCAGCCGGCTTTTGCCAACTCGCATAATAAAGGATTCATGTTTTCGGCATATTCGCCAAATTAAATTATCAATAATTCATGCGTGCCGGCAAACGATTGTGTTAAATTGATACCATTTCGAACAGCGTTGTAGAAACACAAAGTTAACTTACAAAAAGCTAAACAGTATAATAACTGCACGTTATTCTAGGATAGATAATAGATAGTTTCAATCTATATGCAGGTAGGAATGTGTAGAACACAAGCAACGGCAATTAGCAGGAGCCGCCAGTAACGAGTGCTACAGGCAGCAGCAGCAGGCAGCTGAATCTTGACGTGCGTTAATTAGTAGTTGCGTTTTGTACTTGTCTAAAATATAAACGATCATTAATTAATGAATAACCAACGTCACTTTTTAAACAAGTTTTCAAACGTTTCTATACTATACGTCCATTACGTTTTCAATTTCTTCATTTTTTAAATGTAATGATAGGTTAGGGCTAGTTTTATTTATTGTTTGCAAGATGACACTGTAGTATTCTCACAAATTCGGTAAATGAATGAGGCAATTAACTGAATTGCATCCTGCTGTCTTCATGCCGTGCTTAAAGCCTCGAGGTTTCTGAATGGTCGTCAAGAGTAGCACAACACTGTGGCGGGGGTGGTATGTGAAGCAGGAGGTTGAAGAGGCAAACGTCGGGCGTCTGAGGTGTTTCGGCGAGAGTCTCGTCGAGTCGCATCGTAACTTGCGCGGTTATTGTTTAGAACGTTAGCGTACGAAAGCGCACCGCCTCCCATTCCACTCTTCGAACGCGAGGCGCGCCATCTCCCTCGATAGTTAGCTCTCAAAGTAACACGAAAATACACTGTTTACGCAAGCATGCCCGAATGTTTCCACAATAGTTTGCAGAAGACATTTCGAGTCAAGGGGGTTGACTACTCTTTACAACCTTATGTAACTCACCCCTTTAAGATAGTAAATGCGGCTCTAAAGATACACAAGGCAGTTTTGGCTAGTTTTACTCGTTGCTAGGTGGGAGGTAGGTGGTGGTAGGTGGAATATAAATTTGGCTCTACGAGAAGGCATTGGTGGTATGGCGGTCGGGGGTTGTGGATTAGTAAGTTTTGGAAGTAACCACGTAACCGCTTAATCTGCGAGGGTCAGCTCGTAAAACCGACACCGCGGTGCATGACTTTAGGCATACGATATCTCGGCAGGCTGTGAATGGGCATGGAAAAGTGGAAAATTACTGTGCATTGGGTTGCCTACAAACAGCCGCCAAAACGCTTGTGGTCACGAGTAGTTGCCTAACTATCTCGCTTTTCTTCCTAATTGCCGACTTTTGCTTTGTCTTTGTTGTGTTTGTATAGGGTGTATTGGCTTTAAGTGGTTAGAGATGAGAGTTTAATATTTAGGAGATTTCCTTTATTCCTAAGTTCATTAAGGAAGGTCTTGTTTTGTGGAAATTGTAACCAAAATATAATTTCACAAATATTGGCACTAGAATAAATTTTAACACATTTTAATATACAAATCAATAGATCAAAACAGAATCAATGTATTTTATTATGACATTAAGAATAAACATATGCAACCAAGCATACAATTTGCTTACTTCAAGTTTTAAATTAAAGATGTGAAATTAATTAAAACAGTTAAACAAAAAGATGGCATAACCTACAATAAACATTTACAATATATTAGTATTCAATTTGCTAATGTAATATATTTGCACTGTTTTAACATTTTAGAATCTTCGTTACAAGTTTTCAGTGTCATCAGTTGTTGTTTTACATTAATTGGTTGATTTGCACTATGAAATATTCTTTGGCATTACTCAACTTAGTTGCATTAACATAAATTAATGTTTTTATTTAAATGTCACTATGAAAACAATGCCTCACTCACGACGCTCTTGTTTAGAGTGACGCATGACATGTGAGTCAGTTTTTTTTCGGTCCGAACAAGTACAATGTCAAATTTTAGTTGAATGTCTACGCAATCCCCCTTTTCTATCTTTTCGACTCCAAATTGCTGGTATATTTCTCTGAAATTTTGCGTACTCCAAATTTACCGTGACGTGCGCGCCCCTGGAAACCAATCAAACGCGTCGGCCCCCATTACCGTGTTCCTGCGAGAGTGTTTCGTGTAATACCGGAGTGCAAAGTGAATCTCCACCAAAACGCATGCGAGCGCCGACATGTCCGACGACTGTTTTATCATGTGGGATGAATGTATGGGAGGCGAGGTATACGCACATGACGGTGGCGGCTATCCCGAACACTACATAGAAGAACCCTGCATGTTTCTTCTGCCGCCACCCCAAGCACATGACATTGGGTAAGTGCAGACAAATGCGGCAAACAACTCAATTGAAAACTGGCTAGCATCAGTCCACAAAGTAGGCAACCCAAATTACCTACCTGTCATGACATTCTGTTCTAGGTGTTCGCTGGCTTTTTTGCATATGCAAGAGCGTCGCAAATGTTTGTACGGCTTTCCGCACGACGAAATTTGCTATTTGCACCGGCAACACTGCCGCACTCGTTCTCGGTCTCCGCGAGTTCCTCAGCCGCCCGCCAAAGTCTGTTTAGTTTATGCAAATTTCCTTAATGTATTTTGCTTGTGCACGCGACGCCACCGAAAGCTCGAGTCTGGGGCTCTTCAGTTTCGGAGGCGGCGAGCGCGCAAACTAAATGAGTCTACCTGGGCTCAGAGGGGGAGGGGGGTGGTAGACATATCTATGTGAATGCATTTTGCATGCACTACTGTGTTTCTGAGCTGAAGGTAGAATCTAATAAATGTGAGATTTGTCTTGAATAATAACC
This sequence comes from Diploeciton nevermanni, assembly GCA_027575565.1. Lineage (NCBI taxonomy): Eukaryota > Metazoa > Arthropoda > Insecta > Coleoptera > Staphylinidae > Diploeciton > Diploeciton nevermanni. The sequence continues at coordinate 3,251,837 of JAODIE010000010.1, forward strand.
CGCATTTATTCAAAGAGGAAGTTAGAGACGGAAAATATTGTCAATGCAGTAATGAAAATATTTTTGGTATTATTTGAATTGAAAATTTAAACCAGGCATATAGCTTAATAATAATAATAATTTTTAATATACCAGAGAGTACTTAAAGATATAATTAATTAAATTTAATATTAAACAAATAAAACAAGCTACAATTTGTTGTAGTTTAAATAATTAATTCAATGCAAATAAATATTTTTTAAACTTACTCAAGAACTAAAAGCATTGATTTTAAAACAAGTTTTCCTAGATATAAATAGATAGTTTGAAAATTTTTTAAAAATACACATTTTATTGACTTATTATATATTCTGGTCTATCAAGTAGATTATTTTTTAAATTATAAATATTTATGTAATACAAAATAGTGTATACAGCACAAAACACCAACTTTAATATTTTAGTTTAAATATTTCAGAATTTAGTTAAATTTAGCGTCATCTATATGCGATTAATTTGAATACATTAATATCAAGTACATGTTGTAACATAAATGCTTTTTTTCTGTATGCTATGATGATTAATTAGCATCTCAATTAACCATCATATAATACTTGTATTGTCCTTTGAATCCTATTGTCTTTTTTTATGATTTAGCACATCTCAATGTTCTATTATACTTTTTAATACCTTTGCATCCCTTTGTCTCTACTTCCTCATTTATTCTCATTTCCCTATTTTCACTGCAACAAAAAGTGCAGGGCATTGTTTGTATTTTAATATTGCGCCCTTTTTGCTAAACGTTTATTGTACAATCCTAACAAAAGTGACACGTCCTTCGGTATTTTATTCCTAGGCGCTGAGAACGTTTTGTCGCTTTGTTTCTGTGCTTTCGCCATGTTTGCACCTTTGCAGGTTTTAGTCTCAAAGTCACTTGAATGTTAAAGTTCCAAAATGAAGAGATGCTGTAGAACAATTAAAGAAGAATAAGTGCAGTCGCTTTGTACTTTTTGCGCTCCCATTCTATTTTTTAGTTTGACATTTAGTTTCATTAAGTTTGCCTCCTTGTCTTTAGGGTTCTGAAAGTCACAAAAGTCTAGGAAGTTTCCAACTCAATTTAAAAGCATATATCTTTCCTTGCTTGTTCTTTGTTTGAAGTATGTCGTTTATTACAGTGCGATAGTAATTAATTTTGAATGCACATATATATGCACAAAACCTACTTAATTAAGAGAGTAAATTAATAGAGTTCTAAACACACTCTAATCGAAATAGAACCTATTAGAACAAGAGGATGTGAAGAGATTGCTTTTGACCATATGGCACCTATGTAACTAATTATGTCATAGCCGAGTGATTATGTCAGAAATAATTAAGTAATATTCCGAGTGGCAATCAAATCCGGCTACGCCATAAAGCCGGTGCAAATTACAACAAACTGCATGCAACCAAGTTGCGGAAATGGCGCTGGTTGCATTGGTGGTTATTGCAACCATAGCAAGCGCAATACAGGCAGGCCATGGTAGCAGCCGCAGCAGCAGTGCTAATGGCATCTCGTCCCTAATCCGCACATTATTGCATCAATTGCGCCAATCCTGCAATCCAGCAATCTGTTCCGCGGAAGCGATGCGTGCGTGCGCTTCTGACGACGTGTCATGCTCGTTTGAAGCACGTTTTGCGGTGCTTGCTAACAACCCCTTAGCAACCAGATCAGGACTTAACTGAATGTCTAATTTAGTAGTAAACTTGTGTGTCCGCATCTTTCGGATTCATTAAAATTAACAACCCGTTGTTTGGTTAGTAGTTTCTATATGAAGTAGTAAGAAATATGATTATATTGATACTAGTTTTATAGATATTAATTATTACTCTACACTATAGGTCCATGCCTGTATAGGTTGCAATGTCAGTGGAGTGGTCGGAGTTTTGGCATTGTCAGTCTCTTGCTTGTCACGCGCGTTATTCCACACGCGTAATGGACGTATCGCATTAATTGGTCCATTGATCGTGCACAGAATAAGGGGGTTAGAGGCTAAAGGGCTGCTCGCATTTGCAGAGGGATGGTCGCAACACACGCCTGATTGCACACACGTTTTGTCTACGCGACTCGAAATTATGCAGCAATTGTACGCGCCGATAATGATACGCAGTCGGCGCGGTGGCGGTGGTGGTCGCGCAGCCAGCAGTGGCGGCATTGTCGGCGGCAGCGGTGACCGTAACGACGACAATTATAGATGACGCGCGAGAGGGCGCCGATAACACACTCGGCTTGGCCCGCAAGCATGCTTGGCCGCCTCCATCATTCCTATCACCTCTAGCCTCTCTCAACAATATCAGCAGCAGTCATCAATCATCCTGTAGTGCGCCCATCTCTCGGGGACACTAGTGTGTGCTGCAATTTTCAATTGAATTGAGGTACCAGCTCGCTGCTAGCACCATCACCGCAAAACCAGTCGATAGTTACGCGGAAGTTATTGTGTCGTCACTGTGTAGAGACATACGACCGAGAGACACTTTAAACGCTTGCTGGGTTTCTTGAGTGTTGATACTTTCAAGTCTCTGCTGTATACACGCGGGAAAATTTCCTGCATAGAGGAGTTTGATTCAATACAATAATTTTATAACTTTGGCAAAACATCTTATTAAATATTAATCCGGGTGATGATAGGTGATTAAATATTTGTGGTTATCCTGAAATAAAGTACAGAATAAGGTTTTAGTGCGCATGCGTGCAAGCTAAAAGCTATTCACACGTGTTATAAGTGTACATAAAACTATGCATATTAATAAAATAAATTAAACACTATAATTTAAATGTCCACTTAAACAAAAACAACGTTTTAATTACACATTTTTTAAAATTGATAAATGGTTTCTCATTTTGAAGAAAAGTTTCCAACCTAAAAACTTACGATTTCCGAATTATATTGACTAGATTACTTGTAATTGTATTATTTACGAGCATTTAGAAGTTAATCACATTAAGCTGTGATATTTAACGACGCAACCCATTCTCCTTTTTCCACCGTTTTTCTTTAATCAAACCACTGAATGTCATAATACCCAACCATAAATTACAACAACAAAAAAAAACAAGTTTATAATTGATTTTAATGAAACTTTTATTACCAGGAGTTGATGATGATGCCATTAACCTCAATCAGGCCCAAACTAGCACACGCGGAATATTGAAATGCTAATGCATGTGAATTATTGCCTCCTTATTTATTATTAAGAGTTAGCTAGTCAATAGGAGGAAAGTTAACTTTATTAACGATTATGAAGTTTAGCAAGTCTAACTTGGAAGAGCCGCTGCTGCTGTTTAATGTTTGATGTGTCAATGTGTACAGGAAGAAACTTAATGTGTATTGAATGACTTGCGTTTTTAACGCCACGCCATTAAACATCGGCAGATAATATTTACGATTGTGCAAAGTAGAAGCAAAGTTACGTTCCAGGTCTTTAAACTTTAACTTGGAGAAATAAACATTAATTTTGGACGCGGTTCAAGAGAAAAGCGTTTGGAATAGATGCCTAGTTTCAAACAGATTGATAAAAATGATTTCCATTGAGAATAAAAACAAAGCAAGTTGATAATTTAGGTTATAATAGGTTTAAGTCCAAATAGATCTAACTATAACTATAATAGATAATAGAAAATAATTAGACGTTATATATTTGCGGTGCGGTACTACAGCGAACAAAGTCCAAATAGAAGTTATGACAGTTGACTATTACTTTTAAAGGAATTTAAAAAAAAAATGTAAAAGTTAGATTGCTAGCATGTTTACTGACCTATTTAATATTGCAGAATAGAACAGGTACTTGTAAGACTCTACGAAGGACATTATACAGTGTTGGAATTTCGGATAGTTGCTTAAAAGTTGTGTGAGATATACAAAGCTCAAGCCACAAGCAAACATGTTAATATTAAATTCTCAAATTCTTAGTCGATGTTGGTATAGTTTAAGTAAGCTCTATATGCACAGGGTGCAAAAAGAAACAAAAGCAACACTACTAACTTGTTCTTTTGTTCTGTTCTACTACCTACTTTATAAGTCCTCATGCGTACACAAGTGATAGTTTAAGAAATTAAACATAAAGTAAGGACTTTGTAAAGAAGCAGTAAGCGGAATTGTGGCCAGTTTGGAAGTGCCTATAGTGTAAACATCCACGCATGTATTTGGGTAAATAATCTAGCTGGCGCTGGCGTGGTTTGGTGTTGATAGGCATCTATGGCTGGCTATTGCTTAGGATCGGTCGTTATTGCGTGCTGGTGCGGATGGCGGACATGCTTTTCCGAGAGATGGTGATGAGGGTCACGCGGATTGCCGACCTGGGACAGATTCAAGGCCGCTTGCTGGACCCGACTGGAGCTTAGAATTTAGTCCTGGAAGAGGTTTGCTTAACAAGGCTAAGAAGAATGTACATGTTTAAGAAGATGCAATGATTGTTATTTAAAGGCGAATTAAATTTCTCAAAAATGGGAGAATTACAGGGTTTTTATAGGAAAAAGTGTAACACTCATGTGTAATGGATTTCAGGCTGCAGTTAGACTCAATTTAAAAAAATATGTCACTTTGAAACCTACGTGAATTTTTTTCTTAAATTTAAATGGACGCAATCTACTTCTATCAATTAAACAAGTTAACTAAATTATTAATAATATAAAGATCTTCTGTAATAGTAACTTATAAATGTTGAGATTGCAATAGTTTTGCTGTAATTAATATTTTCTAGAAAACGTCATTATTGGTGAGATTGAATGTGACTTTGAAAGATCAATACCAAAAGCAAGGACAATTTCTAAAATGAATTTGTTAATTAAATTGATCACTCTAGTCAAATCTCTGTAATTCACGATGGTTTAAAATACTTCTATTACACTAGATTTTATTTTGTTATACACACTGCTCTCTCTCCTACTATATCATCCTACTCTACTATATTATTAATAAATATTAATTTATAAAATTGAGGGTTGACGACAGTAACAAACCTTCTCTTAGCATTACAACATTTTTTATTGGAACCCTACTTGGATATGCCCATCACTCTCGTACGTGTCTCTTCAAGAGTTGTTCTTGGATTGCAACTATTTGATGCACCCTATGTCTCTGCAGGGGTGCAAATATAAAGGGTAGTAATTACATAGGGCGCAACCGACTGCTAGTAAAATAATGATGAAGAAAATTATATACTAAATTTCTTATAAAGTTAATCTCTTACCCTTAAATATTGATCATTATTTTTTAAATTTTTTTCTCTCATATACACATTTGTCATCTATTTGTTAAAAAACATATATCACATATTACGGTGATAGTGTTTTTTCTTGACGTTCTAAGAGTTGAATGACAATTTTATATGTCAATTTTATATCGCTATTTATCGTATATCGATGTTAGAGGTAATTTTAAACGCGCAAAATGGCTATAATATGACTATAACCTTAAATCTAAACTATCCATTTTATATTTATTATCTGCATACAACCTATATAATCATTTCAGATTTAAATTGTTGTTATCTAGCTATCAAAAATCAAGCCATGATTTTATGTTCGCCTTTTAGAATTTTCCTAGTTTCAACTTAAATCGCGTATTTTTATTATTTTTAGTATTAGCATACATTCTTCATATTCATGACCGATTTTGTTTATTCTAAGCACAACTTTTTATAACGCCATCACTAAAAAAATTTAATGATGCTCCGCAAGCATTTGAGCCCGTTTGCAGCACCTTTCCACACCACGCAAAGCAATACAGAGCAAGCTGCTTTACGAGCGTCGGAAAACTAAATATTTGCCTTTTCCTCAACGCGGATGCACGCCAGCCGGTGCATGTAGCTGGGAATAAAGGTGAGATTTTTATGTCAATGTCGAGTCGTCCGGTCATAAAAAGCGGACGAAAATATCATCAAAATTAATAATTAATTTTTCATGTTCTCTTTCCAAAAAAGAAAAAAAAAACAGATACATAATACTCTGATAGTGAAATACAACAGAGTGACCGTGTAGAATTATTTGGAAAAAATTCAAACGGTTATACAATAGCAATGTGACATGCGACATCTGACATTTGACAGAAATGTCAAAACTCATGTGCGTCATGGCAAGCGTGTCCAGGTGACCTTTTGATGGCGCGAATGTCGGACAGGAACGGGTAGAATGAAGAATTCATGTTTGAAAATAGAAAAGGATGCGCTAAAAAGAGCTTTGCATACAAATGCGGACGTATGAAAATAAATTTTGTGTGAAATCGAAATGAGTTATGTCTATTACAAATTTTAAAAGGACTAGTTCAATCAAGTTGATAATACAAATTAAGAAAACATTTATTATAAAAATAATTTTGCAAATACTTTTTTGTCATTGCTATGGTTTTATTAATTTTTATCTACAATCTGTAGTAATTTATCAACAATCAACAAATAAAACTTGAAAAAAAAGTTGTCTTCTTAAAAGTATTTTTGTTATTATTTTGAAATAAAATATTCATAATTTTTTTTAACAAAATTTAAATAGGTTATATAATTTGATGTAAAAATAGGTTAATTCCAATTGCAAACAAAATATTAAAATTAAGATCTTTAAAAAAATTGTATGGTATAATATAATAATGACTCTATACGATATTAGTTTTACTTATTTTTTAATTCATATATTTCTTTAATTAAAATGTATCTGATATATTTGTCATTATTGCTTTAATATTTGAGTTATATTATTACTGTATTTGTCACTGTAATTAGAGCTTTTATTTGTGATTTTTTAAATTTAATTTTTATTTAAATTTATATTTATCTAAATTAAAAATCAATTGTAGTATTTAGAGAAATATGGTTTTCAATACTGAGTTTAATAGAAATTGTAACTTTTTTAAATTGTTTTATCAAAAAAAAATTATAAATTCAATATGTATGAAGAGGTAGTTTTAATCACTGTACTAAATTTATTCTGATTTATTTCTATTACATAATCTTAAATCTAAATTATTCTCACCCATTTTCCTGTTAGTTAAATAACACAACGTAGCGTTTTTGGCACCTCTGCCACCTATTCCCAAACGTACATGCTGCGCAATTAGGCTAATTATAACAGATCTTCACTCACCATGTCCCCTTGAATCGCGCCTTCGATGCGCCGCGTAATTTACGATTTGCGATTGCGTCGCTCGACAAATTTCTAATAGCAGTGATTTACTACGCCGATTAATTTCTACACATCACTGCAATTTCCCCCCTCCACGTCCAACCCATTTATAGGGAATTGGCATTAAAATCGAGCAATCGTGAATTATGCAAATACATATTGATTATCCTTATATGGCAGCAAAAAGAATATGAATGGTAAAATGCCTTTGATTGCTTCCAATTATCATTTATATCACGCTCAAATATTCAAACATTAAAATTCAAATTGCATTTCATTGGACTTTACTCATATGTTCAAAAAATTGAGGGTTTGCACCCCTTGAATTTTTAAAATATCATATCTTGTATAATGCAAGTACGACGCTATGTTGGTTGCATACGAAGAAAAAAGTCAGAACACAACTGTCATCTGGCTCATGCTCAATAAGTGAAAGCATTGGTTTAAAATGAAAAAAGGTTTTCTGCTGATGTTATTACCTTGAATGTGTTTGCTGAGACTTCATTAACGAAATCACATTTATAAAACGCACCCTCTGTCGCCACCCTCGAGCAGTAATAGTGAAATTGGTCCAATGCAGCACTAAAGTTGCAACATCTCGAGTTTGCAAGTTGGTAAAGTTGCCGCGATACCGGCGCGCACAAACCGGAAGCCACCGGAAAAGAGGAGATTTGTCTGTGCTTTAGTTGTCGCAGGAATCGATTCGTTTAGCGCGCGTACTACCTTCAGCTTCACACGGAAATTAAAGACATACTCTGGAAAATTGCCGAAAGTGCTACGACACATGACGACACGTGCTAATGTCGTATTTGTAATTTTCTCAAATCATTACCAACTCCCACTATATACTGCATTAAAGCTGGCAACGCCGACACTCAGCCTTGTCTTCTCACGTCCTTAATCAAGTTGGGATAATTCTCAAAGTTTAAATTAAGTTTTCACCGTTCCACAAAACACTTTCAGAGGTAGATTAGGAAAATGTTCACTTCTGTTAGTTTGCTATTCATTTTTTCAACATACATCACGCTGGAGGAATTGCTGTCGACTGGTAGAATGTAGCCACGTGGTAATAATGGTAGTCTACAGTGAAATAAAGTGTAAAACTTTTAAGATGCACAATCCTGCGCTGCTGCCTTTGAGTTCTCTGCTTGTTGAAGTTTTCCATGTCTCCTTTATCGTTTGTATTTAGTCCTGCAAGAAGTGTTATTATTGCATAAGAGAGCTGAAAGTTTACCGCAGGATTATGCACTACACTCTGCACACTTGCGAGCAAACTAAATTTATTTACTTGCGGCAGGACTTTACAGGACTTTGCAGAGATAACTCTGGTTTGCATTGGCTAGAAAATGTGTGTGGGTGTGCGACTGTGCACAATTAGCGATTGTTTATTATGTTACCGGCGTTGTGTTAAGCTCCAACAAGGACAATCCTTGCATATATGATTTACAAGCAGATCATATAGACTACAAACAATTTTAAATTGTGCTATAATAATTAAGAGAAGAACGTTTAAAGTGTTGCAATAAATTATAGTATCAAGGCATTGAAATTTCCACACTGTTGGAAATTAACTGCATTAGCATATTAACATTATCCTTCATCACCTTATTCTTGAGTTTGAGATATATCCAGGAAGATGTAGATTGTTTACGCTAGAAAATAACGCCTTGCTTTGTGCACCTGATGGGTGGAATTACTTAGATCATATCGTTGCATGTAGTGCTCTTTAGAGCATCCTGTTGGCTTCGACAAAACACCCACCCCATATGAGAATGTTTAGACGCTTTTGGATTTGTGATTTGCACTGTTGGGTTCTCATTTAATCTTGCTAAGTGCGCCCTTTCTCCCAACATCATTCCCATGCTCTAGAACAACCCCAGCTTCACATTAACACACAACAGTGGCGGCGACAGCCAACTTCTTAAAGCACGCGAAAGGATTTCATATGCAACTAGCGTGTTTTGGAAATCTCGTTAATATCTTTGCTGTAAGTTAAATTAACATTTAAGAAACAAAAAACAAGAAAATTAATCTCAAAGTATATAAAGTTGCACAAAGTATTTTAAAATAAGTCAGAAAATAATAAGATTGCATAAGAATTAAATTAATATATTATCGATTTTATCGTTAGATTCGAATCAAATTTAAATTTAGAGTTGATTGTGCATTGGAACGTTATCAAATAGTTTCTGTAAACGTTCAAAGTTTTCCTAGCAGTTTAGCGCGAACATCTAAATCATTGAGGGTGCAAGTTTTAGGTTAGTTTTGTCAGCGCTTTCATATTACCCTTCTAGCAGTCATTCTATAGTTAAAGATTTTTTTCCTGTAGTTCTAAGCATTACATTTTGCTCCTACATTTTCTCCAAGAAGTATCATGGTTTGAAGAAAATAATGCAATAAATAATAAATGAGTCACAATAAATTTGTTTTACAAGAAGTATCTCTCTCATCTCATAATCCAAATCACTCTAAGACAAGAACAAATCTTGTTTTATTCAAATTCATTAAAAGTTGAGTAATGTTGAGTTAACTATTAATAGTTAGAATTTAATAATCTCCAACATAAATATTTTATCTCTCTTGTTTCCAAACAAGAAACAAGATATAACAATAATACTTGAAGTTATCTATGCACATAACGCCATTTTGAGAGAGTTATTGCATCTTGTCTTTATTCTGTATCCACTTATCTATTGCATCTATTGTCGGGCGCCTGGCAGCTTGCTTCCGAAGGATTTAAATTGGAGACGGCCTCATTCCGGAGTGGGTTCTAGTCGTTCTCCTGTCCGGCAATCTTCGCAATGCGATATCCATTCAGATAGGTCTGTGCTGATACGTTGGTTGCTAGTTCCGGTTAGTGCACCGGTATTCATTCATTGGTAAAAGTTTTCATTCCAGGACTGAGGTTATCATAGTGAGATCTATGCAACAAACATGGAGGATCCTTCAAGAGATACCCATGCAATTTGTGAATGTTATTAGGCTAATGTGGAAAATTGACATCTGCATCTATTTGCTCTTGACTTATACTGAACTACAGAAGGTTCCAAAATAATCACTAGTAGCAGAATCTCTTTGTGTTTTATTTGTCTCCCAGTTGCCACACATATTAATAAAGTTCTTTTAGTGCACTTAGGACTCTAGACAAAATAATAAATTCTTCCAAAAAGCCGGCTTTAACTCAAGTAGTAAACAAAGTTGGTCTGCTCTTAATTTTAGAGAGCCGTATAAAATGAAGTTTTTATTGGAGCACTCTAAGAATGCGAATTAAATCCGGTGCTGGTGCTATTTACATCTAATCTTTGATTTGTTTTTATTCTTATTTGAAAATCCGCATGCGAAATGTGAAGGAACGAGAGTCGTGCGGAAATCTCACCAACACGACCTTTGTACGTGCTGGCTTGAAGGATGAGCCGGCGCACGCGAATCAGTCGTGCAATCTCCGAGACCTCTGCTCTGACCGAGCAGCCCTTCTTACTTTTTTCTCTGATTTTCTTCACTTACAACTACTACCGGCAGGATATTATCTTCGCTCTATTTTTTGCGCTCGCAGTATGTTGCTTCTCTGAGCGGCAAACCTGTTACAAGATGGTCAAACAAGTTGAGAAATCAATATGAAGTCATTAGGATTCAACATACATACATTTACTTTACCTTCTTTTTTTCTTAGAAAATTAATTGAGTAAAGCGTAATTTAATTAAACCATTTTCTTCCTTTTTCCGTTAATGACTCACTTTATTCTACAGTCAATCACAAAATTACTTAGTTTTATCACCTTCCAACAATCAATTTCTTTAACACGTTGCATATTAATTCACATACGTGTGAATCTTGTATAAACAAATTCAATAAGATCTATAGATATTCAATATTTTCCGTTTTGGTTTTTATCAACGCTGCATGCAATGTGGAAAGTAGAAAGGAAGCATGGAATATCTATCGTGTATGGGGTACGTTGCTATTGGATTTTATTAAAGAATTTTCTGCGTTTGCTTCTTTCTGTGCCACATGTGGTTGAGAAAATATTGAGGTGAATAATTTTGTTTGAGGTAATAGACATTTGGTATTGTACTCAATAGGGAAATTTCTTTGCAAACCATTTTTTAAATTCAATTGCTATAAAGAAAAACACAATAATTGTCATTTATTGTTCTATTATAAGAAATCTGTTAAATTGTAGTAAAGTTGTTGATATAATTCAATCAAATACTTTTTTATCAGAAATATCAGTAAATCTTATTTTATCAATAGAAACTTAGTTGATTTTCTACATTTATTCTTCAAACATCAATTCTTTATCGTTTTATCTTTTTCTTAGACAAAAAATAGTTTTTGTTCTCCCTAGGAAAGCAACGTCATCGACGTCACCGCCAAAAGCACAAAGACTTTCCCACCCCACAATGCGCACCTTTTGTACTCTACACACAAAATGACATCCTGCACATTTCTCATCAGCCAAATCCAGTTCAACCAAGTGTAAGAAAGACAGAAGTACGCCCTCTTCTTTATGGCTCCATCCATTCGCTTTGTCCGCATCATCGTTTTGCAGAACGCACGCAAAACACACTCAGCGACCACCTGAAGTAGTGAACGCAACTGCACGAGTGATAAGAGTGGCTCACGTCGCCGCCACACTCGTTGTGGCGGCTGCAGTCCTTGTCGCAGCCCCCTCGTTCGTGTCTCTATTAGTATTCGTGTGCATCGCATGTCGCACGTCGTTTGGCGGTAGACGTTTCTCTCTGGATACTCTGCGTGTCTCTTTCTTCAAAGCGAGCGCTACGGAGCGTCTGTAGTAGAGGTGGGAGAGCGCACACACGAGCCGCCGCCGCCGCCGCCGCCGCCGGCCGCACGCACATGCGCCGGTACGGCAGCGGCGCAAGCATCGCCGCGCGTCGCGACGCCTGCCGAATACGCGCCAGTACAGCGGCAGCGGCAGTCGGCGTCGGTATGTGCCAGCTCATTGTGTTTGAATCGCGCGATTTCCTGTTGTCTTGTCTTGTGATTGCCGGTGGCAGCGGTGGCCAAATGCGAAACAGTCAAGTGTCGCGACGGGTCAGGAAGGAATAGTCACAGTTTCATTCATGACAGCATTTAGAATAAGAGAGTTGAACATGTAGTCAATCCAGAAAATGAGTGGTAGATGCTTTCCATCACCTAAGTTAATAAGATAATAAGACATGTTGTTGTGATATTGTAGAGCATTCCAGAAAATGTTAGTTTGTAGTAAGTAAAGCCATTGTCAAAAGACACAAGAGACTTAAATCTAGGAAACCGGAAAACATAAAATAAGAAGTTACAAGTGGTGGGATGTGGATTTATATCAGAGGAAAAAAAACAAACAAATGCTAGCGGAAAGCTGTTTTACTTTGTGTGCTGTGCTCCTGTCCCGTCTCGAAACGTGACGTGTGTCCTGCTTTTGTGCGACAAATTTATTTTTCTCTAACTTTTGTCACTTGCCATAGTATTTTATTTTTTTTATCCAAATGGTCAAAACAAATTAATTTTGATTTAGCCAACGCTGTTAATACGCCGTTTGGTCATGAAAATGATTAACAACTTTTGAAATGCCACGTGGTTTACAATATTCAATAACAACGCTTGAACGCTTTGGTTCAAAGATTTTTAAAATCTCAAAAGAACTTTGAGAAATTAATTAAAAAACTTGGTAATTAAAAAAACCTGTTTTACTTTAAATCCACAGGCCTAAAAAGTTTTTGATCATAAAAATAAGACAACAATACTTCGAAAGTAAATATTATTTTCATTTCGTCTCTATGTGCTTTTTTCAGGCTCAATATTAACCCGTGTGATAACAGTGCAAAGTGCAGAAAAGTGTGTTCACCCACTTGTTGTTAGCAAACTATTGCAATTTCACGACTGACACAACCTCAACCAAAAACTGCTCAATTTTATTCCAGCCAACTTTCGAGATTACCCAACACAAATACATGTTGACATTGCATTGTTATCTTATTGGATCCACATAAAGAAACCATAACAATTCTCCGCACACGTGTCCACATACGCATCCTGGATATGCACCTCCTCATTACGTCCTGGAACCGCTCCTGACGAGACGCACCACGCGTTTGCCTCGGACTGTGCGCGTTGCCAACGTTGCATGCGTGCAGCGTTGCCGTTCACGATTAGGTCACTTGGAAGCTGGCAATATGCGCCGGTGAGTGCGGCGAGATAAGATAACAGATTCCATCGGCGATGCGCTGCGTTTGCTGAGTAATTTAGTTGCAAAGTGAAGTACAAAGAGTAGACACGTGCGACACTAATTCACTCGAAGAAAATATTCCTGGATCATAGTGAGACTTGAGCGTAGAGTGCAACGAGGTGCGATTAGTGGTGTGGTTCAATTTCTCAATAAGGAAGTGATTTTGTTACTGGTTGTGACAGCTGCAATTAAAATTGCCACCATTTCGGTGACGCTCAAATTGTGCATCCGCCAGCTGAGCAGGACGACCACCAGCACCATGCTCAACTCGCTGGACACGCTCGCCGGCAAGCTGTCGCCGGGTGCAACGACGCATGCTGTCAGCCCCACATCGTCGGGGCTTGACAGCAACGCCAATCGGGTTCATCCGTATCTCAAGCAAACGCAAACAACCAAGTAAGATTCAATTGAGTTTATCTATTTGCCTAAATATGTTCTCAACGTTAAGCACTCAAAGTTTGGCATTTAACCTGGAAGCAAAGATGATATACCAAATGGAAATCAAATAAATAAAGATTACGGACCTATATGTTTATCAATATTTACTAGATTTAATTTGGATAGCTTTTGCTGGTAGTTGAGTATAATTTTAGGAGTTAAGAGATGTGTGAGGCCAGGTGATTAAGTCATATCCGTTTTTGAACCACGAAGCTGGTTTGTTTTCCAGTGACTAATGTTTACTTACGTTTTGATTACGTGATTACAACACCTACGCACAGTACCTCTTGTTTACACATTATACATTAGAAACAGATTGTGATAAGATAAGAAGATAACAGCCTGGTGAGTTGGTTAAACCCGAAAACTAGCTTCAAACTTATACCCAATAAAATCGGCAAACCTAACCTAACTAATGTAATTTCAAATCAAATTTACAGCAAAAGCGGAAATAAATGTCTCATTCATTGTGGGTGCGTTGGCCAAATGCTGATTGTTGATTGTATCGCATGTCGATGTGAAAAACTATCAAATTAATTAACGCGCCTGCGGACGGCGCACCTGATAACAAAAACCGTCCCATGACGCAGAGGGAGCGTTTTGTGTCGTTTGAAGAGGATTTCTATACAAAGGGATGTTTACACATACTCTACAAAATAAAGGCAAAAACGTTATTAAAACATAAATTAAGGATTGGATTATGGTGGCAAACATCTAAGTGTGAACGATATTAAAGATGTTTTTTTGATACGGTTCTGTAGTTAGTTACCAGTCAGCACGCAATTATTGTCCCCATGTGAATCTCTAGATATATTTTTGAGTAATAATCAAAATAATAAACATTTTTAAAAATTAACATTGAAAAGAGTTTTGTTAATTTTAGGATAGTTTATGGCATCATATTTTTGATGCCTTTCTCACAACTTGTTTTTCTTTCATTTTGATACTCTCCGGGCAAGGAAGGTAGCATGCTTGAGTTGTTAGACGTGGAAAGTTTTGTACCTCTTGACTTTAGTACTCATCTACCAAGTTGTGCAGTCGACGTCCCCGGTGCTCGCTTCATCTCGCAACTTCCGGCTCTTCTTATCCCGCCTCGTCCACCCTTGAAATATCATGCAATAATTTTTAGCTTTGATGGCTGTGAAATTTCTCGAGGGTGGCATAATGTCTAAGCTAAAACTAACCAAAGCGAGCCAGTAGAGGTATTTACGAATCCTACAAGCCATATTCACAGAGATATAAACATGGTGAAAAGTCATTGGAAATAGTAATTGCAATTGTAGGTTATTGTATTTTGGTTGCTTGCTTTTAGCAGCACGTAGTTTAGTGCAAAAGTTTCATTTATGTTTTTGATAAGGTTTTTGTTTGATGGTAATTTATCAACACATTTTAGATTCCCAAAGCGTTCTTTAAAAACTACTTTTTTATTGATAGTTTTGTATTTAGGTTTGTTAAGCTTATACAAGATCCTTGTTATTTTCTTACTAAAATCAGTATTTCTTGTTTATTCTAGAAACATTTTAAAATAAATATCCATTATATTTGTGGTTCCGGTCAAAAGAAAGCTGTAGCGTGTTGTCGGCTGCAGTGATGGACGGTTTTCAAGGGTGCATGAATCTTTCTTTTTGTACACGCCGCGCCTTTTCAAAGCGAACCCCCGCGAGGAGAGAAGACGAAATCGGAGAATAGTGCGCACGCGTGTGTGTATTGTATATAGCCTCGAAGGAGTTTTCATTGTTGAAAGGTTTGCCTAACGCTTTCATATACAATGTGTTCGTATCCATGTCGAAAACATACTCGCTGTCAGCCAGCTTGCACACGCTTATTATCACACTCAATATACTGTTATCCGTGTATGCGCCGAGGTTTGAGACATACTTGAAATCACTCGAAAATATGCTAAAGATGTTTTTCGTTCCACAACCCAGTCCGCTAGAAAGAGGAATTTTTTTGAATTTATGTGCGTTGCCACGTATCGCATATTTTTGCCGCGGTTGGGCAATTTTACGATTTTGGTAGAAGATACATAACGCATATGTGAGCATTTAAGTTTTGCCATTCAAAATTCTAAAATATCCTACAAGATAATAAACATACTTGTCGATAAAGTTGATATTCGATACTAAATTAGAAGTGTTTTAATATATTCATTTACTACATGATGCTGATAATGAGCCACAGGATATGTCCAATATGCATTGTGAAAATAAAGATGTGTTTTAAATACGAGCGAAAAACGGCGAGCTTAAAATTCGTAGCAACTTCTATCGCATGCGAGGCACGTCTCGCATTCGGACATGCGGAACAGCGATAAGACCACAAGGGTAGTTGAACAGTAGAATAAGCCAAATGGGTAAGCAAGGGTTGCTGGAATTGCTCCTCTCAGCAAAAAAAGAAGATATGGGCAGATAAAGTAATTCCTGTTGTACGTGCGCGGCTTTTTCATCGCTGTGCAAACGGAAAGCAGCAAGTCTTTTATTTCACGTCTATCAGAAGGTGGTTTTTCGCAATGAGTTCTTTTGCAAACTATCTAATTGTAGTGGCATTTGAGTTTTTTGTTAATTTAGATGCTGGTTGCTTTTTGATTTTTTTCAGTGGAAAGAGAAGAGGGTTTAGAGGTAATGGTCAACACAATTTTTTCCTAAGAAGGATATTTAATTGCATTACATGTAACACAATCACGTGTACACGTGGTACGTGCTACATAGCCTTGTTCTTTCCAAGAGGGAAACAAAATGCCACGTAAAAAAAGCGATTTAATTAAGTTTTATTTCTTAGTTAAATGTTTACGTCCAGCTAGTTTATTGATTGCTTCAGTAAGAAACTGAAAGTACCCATTGGGTGTTTTCATCGAGAAATACCACCCCAACTGCTTCAGTTATTGGGAGTAAAAAGTTGATGTTTGCACGAGCGGCAATTGAACATAATGCCGCCAGGGAGTTGTTTGTGGCGGAGCATGGTTTAGTAGCGCGACGAGTTATTAGTCGGCGGTCTGTTCCGGACTGACCAAAGATAATGAATCATTAAACAAGTTCATTTACCGTTACTTCGGCCAGACGCGTTCGAGCCGGTCATCCGGTCTACACCCACCGTCCTCGAATCTCCGCTGCTGGTGGTAGAAGGTTATGTAGTGTTGCATTACGCTTGGTAATGTATACCGTCTTCATGTACTGCCAGTGCTTCGCGGGTAGTTGAATGCATTTTGCACCACTTCCGCTTCCGGTCTATGTTGCTAATCCCGTTGCGTTTTGTATCAATTAAATGTGCTTCACATCAACAAAGTAGTCTACACATGAAAATTTGAAACTATCCTAATTTCGACATGTGGATTAGTCTACTACAGATGGTGATTGTATGTTTGCAGGCTTAACTCTAGTTTGATGAGAGTTGATTTGAGGCGAATTGGGAATGAATAGAAGGTAAATTCGCCTCGAAGAGAAATATGCAGAATTAATATTTATTAATATATATGTTACTACTACTAGTAAAAAATAATAAAGCATTGTTAAAAGATTCGAAATATGGCGTAGGTAGTGATGGTTTAAATTACATGGTAGGAAATTAAGTTATAATTAGTTTCCGGTTTGCGAATGTAACGCGCTTTAATTGGTTGGTTTGTTTCCGTCCTTGGAGAAATCTCCGGAATTGAAGATTGCCAGACACGGCTTGCAAAATCCAACAGCACAAAACGAAAAACAAACAACGCGTAAACAGCAGTCGGCTGAAATGCACAAAACCGGAAATGATTGCGCACGTTGTGCACATCTCTAGTTTATTGTAGCAAATAATTTGATTTCTTTATACAATCCAGAACTTCTCTCAATACAAGTCACAATAGGTTTTCTTTATCTTTGATTCAATCATTACTTGCTTAAATTGGTATTGATTTTGGAGTGAATCCTGAAATGTATGCGATGATATCAAAGGTGATTTATAATTGAATTGCAGTGACACGTGTAGCACCAATTCACTTTAGTCTCGGCATTCACTCCCCGCATACCAAAACGACACCTATACACTTTCTAAGGAAAAATCTAAAGGAAAGATTTGGAAAATATCTAAGATTAGAGGTAACGAAAGAAGTAGAAAAAGTGACTACTAAAAAAGTAAGTGACAACCGGAAATGTGCCAGGCGCATAGGTTGTCTTTGAGGTAAAGTTTGAGAGAGATTGAGGAAAAGTAGAAGATTGGCGAAGGCTAATCGTTTTGATTTGTGCATTTGTCTCGAAAAATTCTGATACAATGTGTCAGATTCAGATAGATAGTAAATAAATAATAAAGAAATACCTTCTATTAATAACAGTCTACAGTTATCAGATAGATTGTCACAATGTTTATATTATATTTTAAAAAATTATTATCAAAATAAATAAATGTAGACATAAACCATGTATTACTAAAGTTATTACACCAATAGTAAGCAAATTACTTCCACATGAACATGCCTAAATTATTCGTTTTTCACAATTAATTCAACACCTCATCAACTAACTTGGTAAATTACTCTCTTCTAACTAATAGCAAACTAATGTCCAATTAACGCGTTTTTCCGTTCTTAACCGCTATGATTTTGCAACTGATTGTTAATTGTATGCAACCACGTATGCTGCGCCGTCGATAATAAACGCGTTCATTTACAGATAAACGAGGTGAGTGATAAACGCCGCCGTCGACGAGCATTCGTGCCTACTAGTGGCCGTCGACGGCGCACGTTGATCGCGATTAGCGCCATTGCTAATTAACAATTGTACACGCGACACACACCTGAACGAGAGACAAACAACAGAAGAGTGATATATTATGATATGTTAACTATAATAAGTGGTGTGAAGTAATGATTGAGGATAATGAGTAGTGAATGTCATGCGTCAACATGAGCATTAATTTGTAAACTTGTGTATTATACTTGATTAAAAGATATTTGAAAATGTTATCTGAGTTGAGTTATGCAACCATGTTTTCGTAGCAACTAGGTATGAGATAAATTGAATGATTAAAATCTGTTGAGTTTAATTATTATTTTAGATATAACAAGAAAAACAAATACAAATATAATTATTTCTATCATATGTTAGGAGATTTACACATTTTTTATGCAATTGACACATTTACAGATTACACATTACTTTTCTTACATTTTACATAATATACATACCCCTGGTATAATTTATACTATCATTTCATACCTGTATATTCATTTAGAAGCCAAAAAAAATAGAACTAGATTAAGAACGAAAAATAACTGCTTTAGTTGACAGAACAGTTTGAGTTAGTAATGCCAACTCAAACAAACAGCAAAAATTAAGTAAGCATTTCGTAGCGTCAATCTCACACTGTAAGCAGTAAAAATTTGACTCAAACCTAATTTATCTTTTAAGCACGTGTTTTACTTGGTAAATTGTATAACGTGTCATCAAATACGTTAAAATTTTCCAACATCTTTATTAAATCTTTGCTCTACACATGTCGTCTCCGCATTTGCAATCCACCTTGAGCATTTCCACGCGCAACTAGGAGCCATCTCCGCGATCGTTGGTTGGCGGCGTCGTATTCGACTATAATTAGCAACACAAACGTCCGCGTTCGTGTTGGTTACGTCACCGCTTGCGACAATAATATCTTGTCGAAAGACGACATGCATCGAAAATTGAAATTGCTGTCGTGTAACACGTCGCCGATTCAGAATATCGGTCGTCGCGAAGAATGTATTTATACCGAATTCTAACTACTTAAGTAACCCGGTGTACTGGATAATTCGGATTAATGGTGTGCGGGATGTGCTGGCGTTTATTTGTACATATAATTAGTCTTATAACTAGTCTTAATTGAACTAAAAGCAAAGAAAAAAGAAAGACAATCCCGGTCTAAATGAACGACTCAAATTCAATTTGAAATTAAAATCGGATGAAATTTGCTAAAGTCTAATATCCTGATGCATTGTGTTTAACTTGCTCTCGTCGGTTTTTTCCCAGCCGACCTGCGCAAAATGCAAATCGGATCAGGTGCAATGCATGCAGGATGCGTGCAGTTGATGAAGCGTTAATAGCTAGCTGGCACATGCGCTGGCAAAGCACAGCCTACAGTGCTCACCAACACACTGATTGTGCAGCCATTCATACAACCCTCCAGAGTGTCTGTTTGCAACTTTTGTTGCTGCCACTCTTTACAGTCCACATATGCGCGTGCGCGTGTTTATTGTTTATTTTGCGCGGCTGATGTTTTAATAACGTGCCCTCTATTCAAACATCAATTTTCACCTGTAACAATACAGCGTAATAATAACATGTTATCAGTTTTGCGCGTTATCAGCTTAGTATCTTTTATCGTAATACCGGCTTTGTGTAATGAGAGGATTTTTATTATGTGCAGGTGTTAAATGTTATAAATAATACTATATAGAATAACTATTTCGGGGGCGGAGTCAACCAAAAGTTTTAACTTTTAAATTTTAACAGTCATATAAAGGCGAAGCACTAAGCAGCTATAAGGTTTTCTAGAATTTATGAAGATACTCCAAGGGAAACAATTTGAAATCAAATTAAATTAGAATAATATTTAATAAGGAAAAAACAATAACCATCTGATAGATAACATTATTTTATTTCTTTATATTTCAAACTTAATATTGTGTCAGAAGTCTAAAACAAATATGTTAAATATATAGATGGCGCTATATAAGAAACTAGATTATAGGGCACAATCATATTATTTCAACTAATTAAAGATGCCATTCTAATTTCTTTTTTGTAACTTGTAAAGAGAGTTATTAAACCATAACAGCTTTGGATAATATTTACTTATTAAAAACATGACAACTTATGTTTCGTTTGCTATAGTTAAATATTATATCAATAATGTCTAGTTTTTCTCTTTAAATACTTTCAGAATTCACTTTTGTAGAGCAATCGTCTTAAAATGTATTCCTCGTCTAATTCTGCAACACCTCGTGTTTTTCAGCCTTGCTCGCGTCCTGCTTCTGCCCGAGCAGCAAATCCTTCTGCTACGCGCTTGTGAGGTTGCGTTGCGAGCTTTAAGCTCAACGCACGTGAAGCGCATGCTGAATGTCGGTCTTAAGAAGAACGTCGAAGCTACGAAACTCGCAGCTCAGCGTAGAAAGCACATCAAAGGCTGCCTTTCGATTTTTCTAAAGTAAAATGCAGACTTGAAAACATACTCTACTCTACTCTACTCTACTATATCAAACAAAGAGGAATAAATGTTAAATTTGTTAAAAATTGAAAGTAGACACCAGCAGTAGAACAATATCAAATGTGAAATTAATCGAGAACGCAATTAAATGTAAGAAAACATTTTGGCTGCGAGATAATGTTTATTTCAAGTCGGCATGTAATTTGGATACAACATTCGTTGTAGTTTTATAGGTTTGGCGTCAGTGGTAACAATAGCATCTCCACATCAATTATGTGCAAGTGTTTGGTAAACCGCGGCCAATGTAAAGTGTTCAAAATCAATTCAATTTCACACAACATATTGAATAATTTGTCTTGAGTTGAGTTGTTATTTTCTATTTAGCTAATAATGGTTAATAAATTTAACTCACCAATTCATCAATCCACCAACTGGTTAAACATGGAAAACTATACGATTATGAGCCAACATTACACATGAGGCGTTTTGTTGCTCCACAGCGCTGCCAACATTAATACAGTGTGGAGCATTTAAATGGCTTGATCCAAACAAATATATGCACGTGTGTACATTTCCTTCAGCAGTATATTAGCATGGTGATGTGGCTGTGGGCGAGAGATGAAAGACTGAGCATCAACGATGATGAAATGCCAGCGTCTCGTAATGTGAGCATGAGCATGAAACGAGCCGTTAAACGCTTGCCGGCGACAAGATTCTCTCTGATGCGGCTCGTTTCGGAAAATGCGCACATTTTGCGTGGATTCACAGATTTCACAAACTACAACTACACCAAACACTGGCATGCACAACCAGATGCAGAGTACTTTCTCAAATAGTTGGTGCTGGCGAATAGACGGAAGATTATCTTGTTTCGATGTGTCTCGTGGGTAGTGATGAGTAGATGATGAGTTGTGTAGTATACTGTTTATACATAGCTGAATTATAATCTGTCGCAAAATAAAAAATGGAGATGAAAAATTTTGGCAATCGAAGAAATGCTTAATAATGCTCAATTCTGAAGTTAATGTAGTAATAATCTACGTGGAATATATCATGAAAAAAGGAAGCGGTTTGTGGTGTAGTATGTTAGGTTAACAAAAGTTAGATTAAATTAAGTAAGTGGGGAACACTATTGAAAGGTAAAAGTAGTAGCACTTTTTAAATAGTATATGTTTAAAAAGAATCAATTAAAAAGCATATAGTTTATTGGCAAAACTAAATCTTTGTTGGTTTTTAAATTTTTTTAAAATTATAAACCTATATAATTACAAATTTTAATCAAATACATTAATATAATTATATTAAATAATTTTTAATATTATTAATTACTGTCTATGTAGGTAAATTGAAAATAGCTATTCCAGTATTAAATTTATTTTAAAATTGCATATCATTTAGTATTTATCGTTAAATACACCATTTGTCAATGTTTACATTCTGTATTATATGAAACGTTACCTAAAACTATAGTAGGATAGTTAAATGAGTTAAATGAGAGATTTAATTAATTAATCTTTTATTAATTTGCACATAAATATAATATTACATTTGTGGTTATGTCACACTAATGAAGTAACTTGTCTAATATCATTAAAAAGTATTAATGTATTAATGTTACTACATTTCTATAATATAGTTGAAGTAGAACAAAACACTGTGGAATTTCCTCTCTATATTTTAAAATATACCTAGTGATTAATATATTTCTAATTAATTGTGGTTTTACATATTATTTCGGATGGCGTCTAGGATAAACCTGGAATTTCACAATTTCACTTAATGAATACTAACGATAAGTTGGCACGCTTACCAAAAATTACGCAGCAGACTAGCGCCAGACAAAATATTCAAGTAAAACTGTGTTGGTAGGTTCAGTTTTTAGTGTGCATGTAGAGCTTTTTGGCACATTTTGCGACTTTTCCGCATGCCACCTAAAAGCAAATAGTTTTCATACGACTGTGTAGGTCTGTGTAATGTCCTGAAAAATGATGGAATCATTTAGTATCAGAACAAATAATTAAGAGACATTGTCACATGGTAGAATGTAATGTTTATGTTGTGACATAGACATGTTAGAATGAAATTAGAAAAAGAATAGATGGTACAATAATGATTCAATTATATCGATAAATTGGTTTTTCTTGTCTACATTAAAAACTAAAATATTCATATTAATAATGAAAACATCATATTTGTTAAAGAAGAAAGTTGCTTTTTATTTCTATTGATTTAAAGATTTGAAATTAAAAAAATTATTTGTAGTTTTTAGAAGATGCCAATAAATGTCAGCTTATGGAGGGGGGAATATGTTAACATGCTATCAGCTTCCGCTGTATTTCCTACCTTGTTCGCACGACTAAATTACTTATATGAGTTGGCTCTCACCAGCTTTTACCACAACTTGCATAGACAACTAGAAAAATTTCTATTTCAAATCTGACTGGCGATTTAGTTATATCAAGTTAGGTTTCGTGTCATCCCGAAGCTCATCGAAGTTCCTTAGCAAGCCATGTCACGTCTGTGGCAGGTTAACTCACACTTTATACTAATCTTGTCGAAACAAGAAACAAAGAATAATTAGTACATCAAAATATACAATATTTAATCCAAAAAGAAATCTTATTAAAGGTTATTTAAATATTCGATTTAAATTTTGATCTTTAGGTTATAAATCTAATCCTCATTTAAAAAAGAATCGGCATTTTTATTAACTTTTTCAATCTAAAAAAATGTTTTTCTTAATTGAAACTGATATTTATTGTTATATATTTATCACTAACATAATACATTAAACTCGCCGTAATTAATCAAACTCTATTTATATCCGCATACAAACCATACAAGACTAGTTGAAATTACTTTGCGTATTGCCAAGTCTTAGCGCATCAGAACAGCAAATGTGGCTTTAGCTTCAATCTTCAAGTAAACTTCAAGTGCTCATGCGCGGTTGTATCAAGGAAGTCGGATGTAATAAATTCTTTTCTATTAATACCCTTATATCTCTCCTGTAAAACAAACACCGATTTATTTGC
This sequence comes from Diploeciton nevermanni, assembly GCA_027575565.1. NCBI lineage: Eukaryota > Metazoa > Arthropoda > Insecta > Coleoptera > Staphylinidae > Diploeciton > Diploeciton nevermanni. The sequence continues at coordinate 3,275,812 of JAODIE010000010.1, forward strand.
AAGCCTTTCTTTAACATCCCAACTTGTTCAATTTGATTTTATCTCTGTTCTATTACCTCACATTAAACAAATATAACTTTAGAAGATAAGGTTGTGTTTTTAGTCATTTCTTGCACATGTGATGGCGATTTCTTCTTGATACTTAAATAGCTCTTCTATTGTCAAGTGGGCTATTATTAGGTGTGATTTAAAATGTGCACGACAGCACAACAAATCGGTGAGACACCGCCTAACAGGAGAAGATGCAGAATAATCTTAGGAAGTAATAGTTGAAAAAGTGGCTGAGTAGTTTTCTTAGCTTGTAGGTGTTAAGTAATTGGTCTTGCACGAAGGCAAACTGAGTAAAATCTTAATTGCGACCTTCACCTAATTTCCTAATTCACTTTGAACATGAAAATGTCAAAATTATAGAATAATATCCATAAGTTTTGTGTAGATACAGTAATTTACCTAAAAATATTTCCACATTTTATTATTTTTTAGATTTCCAAATATATCTTCAAAATAATATTGCCACATTGTCTGTTAATCTTGCTAGTTGAAGCAATCAATTTTTGAGACTATAGCTATGGCCACATTTTGCCACGTTCACATGTTTACGCAACTAGCAATTTGCTAACGATAGCTATATAAACTAGCATACTACACTATAACCTCCAAACCGAAAGTCACACCTGCTTCCAGAAGCAAATAGGTAGTATAATATGATGTATGCGTTGTTATTTATTTAGAAAATTATATACGTTCTAACCAACTCCATGCACGACCACCTTCGACGGCATCTGGCGCACCTCGATGTACTTAATCGTAATTATGCGTTGGTTTATGTATGCTAATCTGCAAATGCAGATACAACTAAACAAACAAGAACGTCACATTAAAAATTAATATTTCAACTAGCTTCTCTAATTTAAAAAAAAAATAATAATAGACATAAAAATAATTCAATTGTATTATTAAATACAATCTGTTAGATATAGACAAGCAAACTCACAACTAAAACCCAATATTTTCTAATTATTTTTATCAAATAGTTTTTCACATGCAATTTAATTGAAAATATTGAATGTATTTATTAAAAGCATTTGGTTGCAAACAAAAATTTAATTATCGTTAAGACCAAGTTTTACAGCAAACTTTTGAGGTTAGACTGTGATGTTTTCTCTTTAAAGCCTCCTTCTCTATATATTTTAGCACTTTTTAACTTTTAATCTTTTTATCATTTTTATTTCTAACATTTTATCATCAACGTTAAGAGGGAAAATCTTCAGACTCAGAACGATGGCTTTTAATTACAGCGTTTGAGCTAGAGTGAAGAGTGTGAGTGCAGCAGAGGATAGCATGAGGTTTGCAAGCCAACGCGCTCGCTTTTCATAATGAGGTCGTTAAATAAATTATCAATTAACGCCATCGTCTTCAACGCTAACTTTTTCCACTCTTGAGTTTTAAACACACCCTACTCATTATGCCAGTGACAACCTTCTTAGCGAATCATTTTTGATGATTTAAAATGAAATTTGTGTAGTTTTCAATTAGTAGAGATGTTTAGTAATGTATTTAATAATTATTTGTGGTGGGATGTATTCAACAACTAAAAAGTGGTGCTATCTAGAGAATTATATATTAGTACAGTGCCATTAATAAAAAATGTTTTATTAAAAGTTGGTTGTCCCACAATGCTTTCTGATTTCTGGGATAATAATGCCTAATCGTAGAGAATGAATAACTACAAAAGTGGACCACAAAACATGAGGGATTTACTCTCATCATTATTTTTTTAATGCAGACTTGCATCTTTTCATGACTTTGTCAGATTTTGGGACGTAGAGAATAATTCGTACACTTTGTTCATGAGTTCTTCTTTCATCCCTATACTCAAATTCTACAGTTACAACCATGATATGAAATTGCGCCAACGACATCGACTTTTGAAAGTTACTTACTCTACAAACTCTATAAAAATCAATACGCAGTCAATATTTTTCATCCTACAAAATTCAGCCCTTATAGCTGCTACCCCACAACATCAATGACTTGTACGAACTTTCATCCCTCGGTTAGAAGAGGCTTCTTTTCGGCGCGCTGCTTATGTATGCGCATCGTCGATCACGTCTCGCCGTGCGTTTTCTGGAAAGTTTCGCGTTCGCGGCTGAGCCCACTGCCGCCGCCACCGAATCTACTTACGACGGTCGAAGCGGTCGGTCGGCACTCGAAAATGTAATCAGATTACAGCCTGCATTGAGCCGGCGGCAAACGGGTGGCAAAGACGCGAGCAGAGTGCGCGCCGATGAGAAGAAAATTTTATCGATTTTATTTACAAATTTACCCGCGATGTGAGAAGCAGGCTCAACATTCAACTTTAACTTTGCGCGCACAACTTTAAGACACATTGAAGTTAAGGGAGGTGGAAACTGGGGATAAGATGTCGTTAAAGTGAAAAGGATACATTTATAACCGGAAATATTATATGATATTGAGGAAAAGATGTTTAAAGATAAAATTACAGAAAATGTAGGCCACTAATTAAATAATGCACAGAAAAACAAGCGAAAATTTTATAAATTTATTATTGAAGGGTTCAAAGGTAGTCAAGTTTTAATTATAAAATAAAAGTTTTAGAATGGTTAAAATTGAGTATATAAATATTTATTACTTGCAACAAATTGGATCAATTTTTTGACAGGAAATCATTGAATTCAGGTTAATGGATTTCAAATGTTTTGTTTTATATTGCTATTTATATTTAGAATAAAGTTTATATACACATCTTGTAATGAAATGTGTTAAAATAAATAAAAAATCAATTTACATACTATTGAAAATGAGTTGCAATTTTAAAGCAGATATCTTTAATCGATTGAGCTAAAATTTTGTACACGAGTTTAGTTCGGATGACAATGCACGATTAGCTATTGAATATTCATTCAAAAATTTATATAGCAATATTTACAAGATAATGAACAATTCTTGGAATATGATTATATTTGTTGATAGTAATTTAAAATTATTTTCAAAATAAGTTTATTTACATGCGTTAAAAAATAAATAAAAGCTTTTCGCAAGATTTAGGTACTCGCAATGGCTTATATTTTAAAAGTTAAAATCTGATTAAATTATTTAATTTACCTCTTTGTCTATGCAAGAAAATTTCGGAAATTGAACGCTTAGTTTGCAACGCTATCTCTTGAAGAAAAAATATTTAAAATGTATTAAACATAATTTAACATACATGTAGTCAAATTAAACATAATTAATTTCACAAAATGTAAAAGTAGTAAATAAGAAAAGTACTCTAATTAGGCAATGTTAATGTTCAGTAGTGTAACAAAAATACTTATTAAAAGAAATTGTTTATAAAACGTATTGGATATGACTTCACGTTTGTTACAATATACATAAAATACAATATTTAGTTGTACTTTTTGACATTTTGTTATGAATTGAATATTTTTTTATTTCTCCCGCTGATTTATCAATCCGAGTGTTCAAATATTGTGCATCTACATACACGTCAACTAATTAACTTGGTAACGCATCAAGCGAGAGGTTAGCACGCACCGGGGGCGGTCAGCTGAGACACCCACAGCATGCGTCTCACATGTGGAAGTACTGCCTCGCTGTACACGACGCACAAATGCGTTAGATTACGGTCCAATATCCAATAAATCAATAGCTTCACATACTGACAACTATCACTCTTACTGCTTACAAAGTGTTTCTATTTGTTTACATAAAATACACCAATTTATAGTTTATGCAGCAAGAAAGCAAATTCATGCTATGTTGATAGAAACTAACTAACTAACTAAACTAACATGTTGATTGCCTATTGATTTGTAATGATGTATGATTTGGCTTTCTTATAGAATTGGAATGCTATTAGTGTACATTTGGTTGCCTAGATACACTCATAATACAAGTAGGCAACTCAACCAGTGTCTCAGGACAAGCGCGCGTTCCGTATTGACGAGGAGACTTGAAAGCAATTAGGCGCTTATCGATTGTGAATGTAATAAAACACTCCCGTCGTTGCACTTTACGCTGCCGACGACGATGCGAACCCGGAGCGCGATCGAAGATTACCTCGCGTTGTAGGTTATATAGATTAAATCTATTGGAAACTGGAATATCAATAAGTGACAGTAAAGAAAAGAAAACATTATAATCATAATACTTTGCGCTATAGTTTAATGTAGACTATTCACTGACATATTAATTTAGCATATCCGGAAAATAGTACAAAATTATGTCTGATACACACCAGATAATGGGACAATTTGCAGATGAAACAAAACAACATTGTGACTACCAGCAGACAAAGGAATGTAATTAAGATAAGCAGGTCACTTCTACACAAATGCTAGCAACAAACAAAGAAAATGTTATGAGAGAGGTTAGGCTAATGGCAGGAGATATTAGAGAAGTTAAGCTGGAAGTGTCAGCCGAGAGAAGGTTATCAACTTGCCATCTTTACCACTGAATCGCTTTTTGTTGGGAACTGAAAACCAGGCCAAACAACAATTGAGGGTCAGCAACTATTACAAACTGATTGCGAAATTGGTCATTCAAGATTCGGGTTCCATGTTGTAATATATAGCAACCCATATTAACCTCTAATTCTGCTCTAAATCTACTTTTGCTGTACAGCTCAAACGTTAATTTTGTAGTTGATATAGTAAACAACAATTTGCAACAATAAAACAAGCGCAAAATTGGAAAAACAATCTTCAAAACAAATTAACAATCTGTATGGCTGCATTGTCATTTCAGTTTGCTTTCAATTCGACTAGTTGCTTAAAGATGGCGACAATTGCAATAACACAAATTTGTGTAATAAATTTTAACAGATTAAATTTTTACAATCTCTTTTAGGTATTCTACAGAATAAATTGGACTTAATCACATAATTTTACAACAAAACCTCCAGTAGTTTTATGATGATCAAGATTGTGTTTAGTTTAGTGGAAAAATATGAAATAGGCTATTATTTGTTTACTTTATGTATAGTTCAAAAGATAGGTTAATGGCCGTAAAAGATCAAAGTATGATTCATAGTTGAAAAAGATGAGTGTTTAAGATGATTAACGACAGTTTCAACACTTTGTCGTTGCTTTGCCACCGACGTATGACAATTTAGTGGGCGTAAATTTATTGCGCATTTTATGCGTTTTCTTCACGCATCGGCATTTATTTAATATGTCGACAATATTTCTTATATTTATTTTCCATTTTCTTTTATCTTACATCACTTTCTCCAATGCAAACATTGTAATTGGAAAATACATAAATTGTTTGATTTTGTGTAAACTCGAAGAAATTTACGAATTTACAGCATTAACCAACTTTACAATACATTGGAAAATATTTATTCCGCAATAATTTCCCTTACTTTCGATACTATATCAGTTATATTAAGATATGTTTACCACTAGCGATGCCACTAAAACAAAAGAAGCGGAACATTTTAAATGTCTGCATGTTATGCGGATGTTTTATCGGTGTTTTCGTCTCCGCATATCATAGTAGAGGTGTGAGGAAATATCTAGCGAGCTTATATATATATATATATATAATTGGATGACATTTAGTACTGGCTGATGATAATTTACAGCCATGGCGCGATTAAAACTCTTGGCAGCAGTGGAAAGTCACTCAGGGTCGGACTTAAAACTATAATCTAATCAATTGCCAACTATTTATATATTATCCTTAAGACAGCAATAATAAATATGTAATTGACAATTAATTTCTCTCAAAATTAAAAGATATTTTAACAAAAAATGCAACTATTTTCCAAAATCAAAGAGTAAAAAAATTGCAGGAAAGAGGTGTAGTTTAATTGCAATACATGTTATACAATGACAATAATTATTCTCTTTATGTTGAAATAAAAGCTAGTTGTCGAGCGTTTTCTCTGACTGTTGGCTCGCGTCGCTGCTAATTGCACAATAGAAAATTCCGCGAATAATTAGAGCGACAACAAAATGTGACGAGGAAACAATTGAGAGCATGTCTAGATTCACGAACAACTAAATAATTGTGGCGCAAGTAAATAATGAAGCTAGCAGTTTAAAAGTACATTATCAAAACAGACATTCGCTTTGTTGTGGGAAGCACTTTTTCTATGCTGAAAATAATGAGGGCGAGACTAGACTTGTACTGCAGCGCCCTCTAGTGAGTGCATAATGATGCAATTATTATTTATTTATGTAGTGCTGCACTTTTTTATTTGCATTGTGGCAGTTTAAAATTAATGGAATAATGAAAAGAAAAGAAAGAATATATTTGTTTTTATATTTGTTCAAACCTTTCTTTTGAGGAATCTATTTATAAATAATAAACTCGTCATAATTATTAAAGAAAAATTTGTCACATATTAAATATTTCTCTTTTTGTTTCAGGTAAGATCCCATACACAAACTGACGATAATCAACTTAACTGATTATTATTTTCTTAATAAACATAAATAATTCTTTACTTTTAGAGAAAAAAAAAACAAAAATATATAAACAAAGATAGTTTTTCTCGCATCATCGGTGTTGTCGTCTGTAGCAAAATAAACGTTGACTCATTAATTTCTCCTCCTCAATTTACATTTTGAATTATATTACTAACGCCTATGTTCTAACAAAACTAAACCATTCACCTGAATGTTAGTCACCAGGTTTTTTTACACTGCACGAGACAAATTTGTGATCGACGCGTCGAGACATTCAATTTTAAAGTGCGTGTATGCAAAATCAAGGGACGACTAGTACTTATAGGTAATATACACTCTCAGACCAAGAGTTGCAAGATGGGTAAGAGTTTGGTCGAAGAAGGGTAGAAGTTGGCGCGTCTGCAAATACGAGCAAAGTGCAAACAGAGAGCGAGAAATGTCACGTGTTTGTGAAACAATGTCATAAATATTATTCCAAGCCCGGTTGCTTTTAAGTAAAAGGGTTGTTTAACGGTAGCACTAAAATACATATTTGTTACGGGCAAGTGTTTTGGTTAAACTGATTATATTAAATAGCGCTGTAGAATAAGAATAACTTTATAATTCTAGGGAAGTGATTTATTCTTGTTTGTTGATAGGGGTAATAGAAAGTGGTACAAGTTTATTTAATATTTATTCTTGTATGATATATTTTAAGAGATGACTAAAATCTCCTAAGCTTTAAATATAATCTTAACTAATTTTAGAGATTTAATCCAGTAATTTATCAATTGGAAAGAGAGTAGAAATTAACAAATCTATGACACAACATAGGATAATAAATATAACAATTTAGTTATAATATTAAAATACACATTTTTTTTATTTGGGGTGACCATTTTTTCAATAAAGCGAAAAAAAGAGCTAACCTTATTAAATAACATGCTTTCTCTTGCGAATTCAATATACCAATGTATGCCTATTTATATAATAAATAAATTAGTGTTTGATTGCCAGCATCAACAAAATAATAAACAAGATCTAAGTAGGTACGTGAAAAACAAGTAAAAATAGTATTGCATTCACAGTAAGACTTAAAATCATTGGGTCTTCATTATAAACAAATTTTATTGTACCTTAATTTAGTTAATTGCAATTATTCTATTGAAAAAAGTTACCTTGTAAAATAAAATTAATTTAATTTTCCAGAATGAAAATATTTCAATTTTAATTAAAATCTACAAAAATGCTAACATACTATAACATAGATACATTTCCATCGGGTTATTGCAATTGCAATAATTATATTCCAATTCCAATTAATCTTGAATTTTTACCCAAATCAATGTACATTCTCAATTTCTTGATTAAATTTGTTTTTCCCTGGTTATTGCTATTTGTAAAAAAATGTAAATAACAAACGGTACATCTACTGAATAACCAGTACCGATTCATGGCCGACATGTGTTAGAATATACCAATGATAGTACACATTGGCATGCTGAAAATAAATTTCCATTTTGGTTTCAGCATTAAGCACTCACTAGATTCATTGTTGAAATATAATTGCTATGAAATCAACAAAATTTCAACTTCAAAAATAAAAGTTTGAAACTTGTATCCCGCACATTGCGTGAAAGTTGTCAAGAGCAGAAATTCATAAATCCAGCTTGTTGAAAATGCATGCGTATGACACACGAAAATAGAAAGAGGGAGAAAATACAAAGTACGCATATAATGTAACAATATGAAACAGGAATGTGCAAAATGTCAAGAAGCACTCCAAATAAGAAAAACACTAAAATTACTCCATTAAAATTCCCCGGAATCAATTTTTGTTTGACTGCGTTTTTCCAATGCAGGGAATTGTAATTGCAATCACAATCGGCAGGAGTATTGCACATTGGCATCCCGGTCGGGTGCGAGTCGTCTGTCATTTCGACGCTCGAAATTAAATAGGGAATTCGTAGGGTGCACCTAATAGAAATCGGGAGAATCGTACTGTCCTAGGATGTTGAAAGATCCAATTCCCTAGATCGCCTTCGTCCGCCTAGCACTTCCACCCACCCAAACAACCACTCTCTTCGTGCTCGCCAGCGGCTGCAATTTATATCTGTGCACCGGGCGCAATAAAATCTCCTGCCAACACACATCCAAATATTGCTTCATGTCCACACGCGGCCTAAAACACTGAAATATGCAGACATCCGCATGCAGATAAAGTCATGTTAGGGAAAATTACTGACTCTGAAATAAATTCACACAAAAGTCACAGACAGAAAGGGAACAAAAGTGAGTGACCCAAAAGAAATAGCTTGTCGAGATAGGGGTATATCTGTCGGTCATAAATAAAAATTCGTAGAATGCATTTCGGAAGCAGGGCGGCAACATTGGAAACAAATGTCGTGCATACCAGTCTGGTGACATGGCAGGAATCTCGAGGCAAACACGTGGTGTCCTTCTTTGCTAGGATGTCGTAATAGTAGTATTAGAGCATGTTAGATTGTAGCTGGTTGTAGTCCACATGTGTACTTCCCACTGTGGCCCACAGCAGGACAGTGTCGCATCGCCGCTGCCTTTGCCGGCTGCGGTCCCATTACGTTGTCCTCTCGCATCGCTTGGTCCAATATTTCAACATTCAGCGTTGAGCTGTAGCGCCGCCGCCGCCGCCTCTGTCAGGGGAGGAGACCCGTGGGAATCGACCGTGCGGAAGCGCGGATTCAATGTTGCAATGTGCAGCGCGCTGCATGTCTACATTACGCTCACGATGTACATTTAAAATGCGCTCGGAAATTTAATATCAATTCAAATTGTTGCAAATTGTTTGTCTTTCCCTACAAGTCATTTAATTCAATTTTCTCTGATTTGATTTATTTGGTTTTGTTTTTCAGGTAGAAGGATGAAAATACATTCCTAAAGTAAAAACAAAATGGAAATACTATATATATGGAATAATTGATAATTGATAATTGATTAGGGTGGAACATTGAAATGTAGAAATGTGAGAGGCAACACAATGCAGATCCATTTTATTTCAAAGAAAACATGTTTGATATAGTGAAAGAACCACTGATAA
>JAODIE010000010.1:3285406-3319107 GCA_027575565.1 Diploeciton nevermanni
ATGTGAGAGGCAACACAATGCAGATCCATTTTATTTCAAAGAAAACATGTTTGATATAGTGAAAGAACCACTGATAACGCAATGAAATCTGAAATTTAACAATAGTAGTAAAATGTTATTATAATCGCGGAGATAATTCTAATTTAAATTTTTTTAAAATCAACCGCCTATGTTAAGAATGATAAAGTGCCATCTAGTATCGAGTGATGTAATGTATTTGACAGTATTTCTCCTAATAATTTGAAAACGAATTAATTTTTCTTCTCTAACCAGTTAAAACATTTACAAATAGAAAAGGATTTGTTAAAATGGAAATTTTCATTTTGAGTAAAAAATTTACTTTTAATATAAATTAGAACCCTGTCTGTAATAATATTCTTTTAATGCATTCTACTTTTTATGCATGTTTGTTACATTTGGTTTTTTTTTGCTTTTCTTTTAAAATGATGAATTTAACATGAATTTTTAACATTATTAGTATATAATCGTATTATTATAAAAGACAGCATTTTCTAAAAGACTATATTTTATGCACGTTAATTTAGCACGCGCAACATTTTATTTGAGTTTATTTAAAACGCGTTTCAAGTAGTAACTATATTTACCTACGCTCGGCACTCTTGGCCGGTGCTGAACACAATTTTAAGACATTTAACATCATTTATTCGCCATTAAAAACATTTAACTTATTTATATAGTTCAATTACACGGTTAGAATAATTTATCTTTTGTAGCTTTATTTGCTCTTTTATTTAAATACAGTTGGTATAATAATTTAACATTAAAAACTTACACCACTATTTAACCTAAACTATCAGTTAAAAAACAAAATATTTTTATTGATCCTAATAAAAATTATTTAGTTCGAAGTATGCTTACTTCTATCGAAACCGCCCAAAGTCTCAGTCTAAAAACAACAAAACAATAATCTATTCTTCATTAAACTTTTTGCCTTACTTTAAGTACTTTTACCTTACTCCTTCTCTTAAATTCTAAGCATCTTTCAGTTTAATTTGCATGTTTTCTCACTTTATTTTTGTTTCACCTACGTTCCGCAAGTCGTAATAAAATGTGTCGTTTCTTAAGATTGCTAATTAAATTTTTCATCAACGTTTTTTTGGCGGAATTTTTATTGTTGTTGTCGTTGAAACTTTCTTAACTTTGGCGAGTTTTGTACATTTGTATATTTGGTCTTGTTTGGGATATTACAAGCTGGACTGTTCCGGCGCACCGTCCGACTGGTTGGGAAATCATTTGGAATCTCTTAGATTTCCCAAATGAAAACTCTGCGCGCGCCACGCCAAGTTTTTAAGAATCGCGCGCGGCACGAAATTAAAATCCGTATTATTTGCAGAGCGCGCAGAGTTTAGTAACTTTTTTCATTTGCATTATCAACGAGTAGTCAAAGAATGAATAGAAAGTGTTGACAATTTACATGGAATAAGTGAGGTAGATTTTATATTGATATAAATTTTTTTTAACTTGAGAGATACAATTAATAATTTAACAAAGAATTTAAATTATTATTATTAGAGATTATTGTTGACTGTGGTTACAAAGTGTTCAGTTTTCATTATATAGATGAAACTTAACTATTAAATCACTTGTTTAATATTGATTCATAATTTTGTTTTTTAGTTTTTTGCTTTCTTCTGTATTTATTTTATTATTGCCGTTAAATGTTTAAGTTTAATTATTACGATTAAGTTTTTGTTAAAGAAAGTCAATATTATTTGTTCGTAACCACATTCAACAATACTATATTTTTTATCATTACAGATAAAATAATTTAACATAAATTCCAATTTTCCCTTATAGATATGATATATGTTCTCTTGTATTTTTGAAATAAAATTGCTTTTCATTAATTTCTTCCTTCACGAACATGCCTCTTGAATAATTAATTAGTACTTGATATTTTTGTACTTGCTAGCATTTTATACATCTATAAATATCCAAGCAACGCATGTTGTTGCTGACAAATTGAGAATTTTCCAAATGCCGCAAATATAAACGATTTTGACGAAGATAAATCACAACAAAATTCGCCACGTAATAAATGATTAACCATTAAATGCTCGCGCAGCAAACGCACCGCAGCACGTTGCAGAATGTAAAACATGTAGATTTGTGGCTTCCGCTTAGCGAAAAAAAAAGAAAAAAAATCACATTCAGAGTGGATGAAAAATGGTAAACACGTCAAACGAAACATCTGTCTCATTAAAATCAAATTACGCTTGGGAGGTTTACCGTATTTGGCACTCATGACAAAAAGCCCAGCAGAGTCATCTTTATGCGTACAATAAGTCTTCTTTCTACTCTTATTGCTGTGCAGGACTGAGTAAAGCAGAAATCTTTGGTAACATGTTGTATTGTGTTCGCCATGTTATATCCGAGATGCAAATCAATCATTGCGAACGTTTTCTGGCAAGGGAATAAAAGGAGTAAAAGGAGCAAGATGAGGTTTCTTTTTGAGAATGGTTTGATGAGTATGCGACTTTACAAGCGGCGGGTACAAATTCGTGTTCCGAGCTAGATTTAACGATGCGGAAAATCCACAGAAAAATATACAGTGTCATAAGAAAGTTACTATAGAAAAAAGTTGATGCTAAGGTTAAACGGGTTGTTGTATTTGAAAAAAATATTTGTTGAGTTTGTTTTATTTCTTAAATAATTTGGATGGTACTGAATTAAAATGTGAATGTTTACCGTATTGATAGAAAGCAATGGCCGAATATAAATACATGTTACTCTGGGAGTCTGCACTTAAGCAAAATATTTCAGAATTTCACTTTTTCTTTGTTAGAATATATATTTGGAGATTTAATTTTTAGATATGCCAGAAGTGAAGAAAACTTACTGTATAATTTGAAATTAATTTGTAAAATTATCGTTGTAATAACTGAATTAAACAGAAGCATTTTTTTTAAATATTTTTGTTGTGTTAAAGTCAACCTAACGTAGGCAATCAACCAATTGCAGCATCTCTAATTAACTTTCCCCAATTAGTAATAAAATAACTTAGTTACTATAGTTTAAGTTCGCTTTTCTAGCTATGCAATAAATAATAAACTCACATTGAATTGAATACACTTTAAACATGTTTGCCATTTGTGCAAAGAGAGCAAATACTTTATGATGGTTGTAATACACATGTTTGAATTAAATATGCACATTGTAGCAATACAACGGCTTCAACCTTGCACACCGCTACTGCCGCCTCCAGGCCTGAAAGCACGGCGGATCCCTTTCGCTTGACAAATGGGCCACATTAAACGCGAACGCCCCTTTATAACCTAATATAAACGGAGCGACGTGTATCCTTTGCGTCGGCGGACGCGAGCGCCAAAGGGCCTCGAATAAATCCAGTTTAATCGCTTTTTACTCAAAATACGTGCGCCAATTTACGACAATTACTTTGCCTTTTATTGCCTGTACGGCGGCGCCATGGAGAACATGCATGATAATGTTGGCGGCGCGTAGTCATGTTTAGCATTAATTATATTATTTTCATTGGATTTGGGTCGTCCGTACGCTTACTAACAGAGTGGTAAGAACTGTAGGATAATGAAAACAAGAGTAGCAAGGCAATGTTAAAGGAATTCTATACACAAAAGTGTACTGGTAAACATAAGAAATACCAATTATATTTAAGGTTGAGATTATGAGAGAAATATTAATAAACACCAGCAGAGTATTATCTACATCAAACTGATATAATAATAGAGATTAAATGTTAAGTCCAAAATTTAAAAGCCAAAGTTTTATGGATTCTGTTTAAAATTTCCTATGGAATCTGGATTAAAGAAGTATTTTTGGATGGGTTATCCAATGAAACAGCTTAAAATTTCAAGGATTTTTTGGCTAATTTGATAGCAAAAATCTAAATTTTTTGGTAACTAGACTTATTAGACTTATTTTAAAACACTAGGATCCTTAATTTTATATTTTTATAAATTAGCTTAACATATTGCAATTTTAGTGACAAAATTAATGAAGCATATTAATAAATATAATTATAATGTACACTGTACATCAAATTAATACAAAAATTTAGCTTTAAACTGGCCGCAAATTGCTCAGATTTCAAATCTTAAGTTCATCGAACATCTTCAAAATATACGAAATTTGAGTAAAGTAAATTTTTCATTTCTATTTATTTAATTTCTCCAAAATTATGTTATCTTCAAAAAATTTTTGCAGTTGTCAAAATATATCTGAAATGCAATTTTGGGTATTGCGTTAATCTCTTCCATGGACGCAGCCTTAATCTCCTCACTTGTTGCAAAACTTTATCATTTTAGAGAGCTTTTTAATTTTTGGAACAAGAAGATGTTGAAAGAGACCAAATCTGCCAAATACGGTGACTGAGGCATAATGAAAAAACTACTACATACTAGCAGCGATGTTACGTTAGGACATTTTGCTGACACATGTGTCATACCCAAAACATCCGTTAAAATTAATTGGCATGAATCAAACGATATGTTATGATCATCATTTGCCCGACTTCCTTGGAATAACTTATATCATTTATAAACACTTTTTTGAGAGTTTTCCACTATTTTCTACTACTTTTTACACGAAAATTAATACAAATTCTTAGCTTCATGTAACCTTTATGCCTGACACATATAAACAACACATGCTATATAGTGAAAACTGCAAACATATGATTGTGACGAGTGTTCGAACACAATAAAAAAATAAATAAAAATTTTTAGAGCGTGCGAGAAATTCAAAATGCAAAGTCATTTTACTTTTTGATCTCGAAAATTTTTAATATTAGAACTTGATTTTATTTGAAATATTTAATGTTTACTATATTATGTATTCAGGCAAACTGGGTATTTCTGAAATTTTATTATTGGAAATACTGCCGTCAGTTTTTTTGACCAAAAACACTAGTTTTGCCAAAATTAATGAATTTAAAATAATTTTTTTAATTGCACCTATTTGTGTTCTAAATTCTCAAGAATTTAACACAAATAGTAATAATTACTTGAAAGGCCCTGCTCCGTAACTCAGTCGATAGGCCGTCTGACTGTAGCAATAATAGTAGGGTGCTTGTACTGGAAACACGGGTTTAAAGCCTGCTGAGGATGATATATTCAATACAATATATACTCTCATAGAATTCAGTACCAATACCTGCTAATGATCCTGGTAGTTGATGCAATAGAATGGAATGGAAGTCAAGTAGGGTGTCGGTATCTGGCATAATTGCAGTACGCTCCAAAAATAACTAATAAAAATTACTTGAAAATTGCTTCCTATTTGTAATAAAAAAAAAAACGCAATATAAAAATATTATTTTATTTAGCATTCAATATTGAGTTCACTTGTTTAATTCGCGCATCAATGCACAATCGATACACCATTTTCCTGGTTCACTTGCTGTTCATGTTCATGAACTGAATTTATTGTAGTCGCATGTTGTTATCACATCACTTTGAAATGTCCTTCAGTGATCTTGTTGGCCTGCGGTCTTTGCCTCGTAGCGGTAATCGAGATGGAGCAGTGTATTTGATCAGCTGTTTTTCAATACTTAGATTTCTTCCAAATCGCAGCACCTTGCGAGAGAGATTTTATGCAATATTTTGTCAGTCTCGCCGTTTCACGATCAGTTGGTTAGCGTGCGTCCCACGGCTTCGACGGTTAGAAAATCACACGCGGTTTTAACCTCCACGTTGTTTGCACACATTGCACGTTTTTCGACTGGTGGTGAAATCAAGCTAATCTAGCGAAATGATTGAAACACGGAGATATTTTGATATTATGAGGGATTTTGATTTTCGGTAAGTTATTATGCTTGTAATATGATAAAATAACTAAGTAGGAACGACTGATTGTGGTAAATTTACGAGTATTTAGAATGCCACCTGCATGCAATCACACATAGACATATAGAGTTCTTTATTATTTTGCATTCTAAGTATTATTGTACTTCAAGGTGTACGGTATGATATGCGTAAACAAAGCATTAAAATTCAACGCGATAAGAATGTTTTGCTGAAACCTACATATTGGCGATTTTATCAGACTGTACTATTCCTTTGTATTGACGTTTTATTTTATTATTTTTTTCTATATAGTAATTTGTATATGTTATGATTAATTGTGGTACAATGAATGTTTTCGGGTGATGAAATTTTAAATGATCATTATAATACTCAACTACTATACATAAAAAGTCTACATTCAAATAAGATAAGTTTGTCATCTAAAAAATTAGATAATTTTTGAAATAATAAATCGAATATAATCTCATATGTTTGGAATTATTTGGGTTGGCAGTTCTGACTTGAGCTGCCGAAGCAAGCAGAAGTGCATGCAGTCGTAAGTGGCGCTAACGACGCAAGTACCCAACACTATTTTTTGCATTGGAATATTTAGTTCCGGCTTATGCCGCTTCTGTTTACTATGACGTCGGCTAACTTCGTTATCACTAGATTACCAGAGTGTAAAAAATAGCAGATTTTCTAGTTAGAAAAAAATAGTTACAAAAATAATTTCCAAAAAAACCTAGATATGTTTGAACAGTAAATGCATACATATTTGCTTTATTACGGGTTTAATAATTTTTTTATTTGTCTGTTTATAGGTCAATAATTTATTCAATACTAGCACAATATTTTCAATCTAAAATTTGTTGAAAGTAAAGTTTAATTGAAAATTGATCAATTAATTTTAATCCATTTATATACGTGTTGTAGTTAAAAATTAATAATAATTATTTATTTATATATATATTTGTATAATCGTACATATACAAGACCATCAACCAACGGTCCTTCAGCCAGTATTTACAACATTTAATTAAATTAACTCCAACTATAATTGAAAGTATATTTCTTTACAACAGGACATTACATCTGCATTTTGTGTTTCCTTGGATGGTTTTTGCACTTATCTTGATCTTGCATGATTCACACTACTTTGACACGCGATATTTCTGTTATCTTCCTCGTTTCCTCTACATTTCATTTATTTTTACTGTTCATTCTACGTTTATCTACCAGATCAATCTTGATATCTTTTCTCAAGCATTTGCTTTATATTTATCATAGCATAATATGCCACGTCATGAAACTAAAAGCACTAAAGCGATGATTAATAATAATTATATTAATGTTTTTATTTTTTAATATTATTGTTCTTTGTATTCTAACCCTGGTATTCTCGCTTTTCTTTGGTTTGAATAGAAATTCAGCTTTTGATTTTATTATCTTTTTTATTGTTATCTTTCTATCTTCTCGACTTTTTCCGTCTATTAAACCATTAGCATCATTAGTGTCTCACAACTCGCGCAGCAAAGAAGAGGGGCGGTTGGGTGAAAAGCGGAATACGGAAATTGGGAAACAAGGTGCACTCTTCGCTTTCACGCACCGGTAATGACAAGTGTCATTAGCGAATTGGAATCGGAAACGCAACAAATTGCAATCTCGCTGGATTCTTTAGAATTTAGAGAGTGTACTTTTACTTGAGTTAAAGAATCGTTAAACCAATTAACAATAATTACCTATACACAATACTGCAATAAGTACAATTCTCTCCTGATTAATTAATAAATTATTATGTTTGTTATTCTTTGGAGATAACTGGTATAATAAAAAATTATTAGGAATACGGCTCCCAATAGTTACATCCATTTGTACATTTTATTCTCTAAACAATACTAAAAATAAAAGATAAAAATCAGATAGAAGCAGATACAATTTTTATTTTATACATTTTCTTTTATATACATTTTATACCAGATTATAGTATCGCTCTGTATAGTAAGGTTATCCTTTTCGAACGTAAATTTTCTTCGTTGGAATTGTACCCCTTCTTCTCTAAGTAATAATAATAAAAAACGTTGTATAAATGCATGGGATTATAAAAGATTCATGATAATTTGATTATCAAAAATAACCGGTGCCCTGATAGATAAATACGGGATACAGTCGTAAAGAGTGGAAAACGCCGAATTGCAAACGCAGGATTGCCAATGTCGATAAGATTTTATGCAATTGAGGGTTGAGACTCTAAAATTAAGGGCTTTTTATCTGAGCAGGCGCAAAGACTCGTTCAGAGCTGTGCGATTAGCATAAGTTATTCATAATATCCTTGAGTATTATCTCGGTGTATTATCTTTTTTATTGCATCGACATTCATGGCGCAGTTTAAATTATGCAGATTACCACGTTAAATTTATAGGTAGCAAATGTTAATTTAATATTTGATTAGAAATTTAGAATAATTTTAAAAAACATATTACTAAATAAGGATTGAAATTGCTTTAAACTAAAGGAACATAATTTGAACATAAAGTCCTGTCAGAAATACTGTACGGTATGCTATAGAAATTCAAGAAGTATTGAATTGACTTTTTGTGTCTTATGTAACTAACTACTACACGCTTTTGCTTACTGCAAAAATTTTAAAAATTAGTAACCGTTAGTCTAATAGCTAGAAGATAACAAAGAGTCATATTTGAAAAATTGTTTTTCTGTATTTAGAAGGAATTTTAGTATTACTCTTATCTTTTTGAAAATACTATCTTTTCCAAAAGCTTTTATTTAACTCCCAATGTAGCCTCTATGTTGTTTGCGGATGGAATCTTGCAACTAAATTTTAAAGTAGATAGCTTTAACTGATTGAGTTGAGATTTTGTACACACGCTTAGCTATGTGATGTCCTTTAAAATTCAATATGGTGAATTTTTCAAGATGGCAGAATAATTAACTTTTATGGAAATTCCACATTATTGTAGAAATCCAATCAATCGAGAGGGCTTGTTGTAAGTAATTTAAAACATAAAGCGATTTTTCCCTAAATCCAATATGGCGGACTGGTAATGTTAACGGATCATGCTATACTTTCCTAGGTAAGTATCATTGCTTTAATTTTAGATTTTTGATTTTACGATTATTAAAAAAAAAACAAAAAATATAATAAAATTTTAAAAGAATTAGTTTTATTAAAATAATTTCTTTCTTAAGCTTCAAATTTGAAAATTTACATTTGTATTTCCATAAAGCTATTGTAAATTAAAATTTTTTTATGTTGTATTGCAAAATTAGTGCAATTATTGTATAACATTATTAAACAAATAATGTTTAAATGTTTACACCATATGTAAGTTATTCGCATTTAAACTTTACATACCTGGCAACATCAACTAAATTATTTTAACTTAAATTGCCTCCCATTTTGACTAATTTACAAATACTAGAACATTTTTCCTCCGCCATGCCATACATCTCTAAACCGTGTGTGCACAGGCCACAACTCGTGTCGCTTATAATTCTCATTTCATCGTCCTTTCGACTCTTTTTTGCGGCGCGCACAATTCCAACTCAGCGCTAACGGCCGCATGGACCTCGGTGGGTGAATAAGTAAAATACGTAAAACGGACGAACGACCGGGCGGCGCTGGGTCGCGCGTAAAGCGGCTAGGCAAAGCAAAAACCGGCAACGACACTGGATGGCGGCGGGCGGGCGAGCGAGCGAACGGCGGCAGGCAGGCCGAAGCGGCATGGAAGGTAAGGGTCGTTGGACGTGCTACCCATGGGAAATTTTCGCATTCGAAAGCGCGTGGTCCACTCCGTACGTACTTCAAACGTATAACGATGTAAAGATATAAGGACACAAAAGTTCTGTCAAAAATATACAGCTTGTTACAAAAATATACTCTAAGATATTCACATTATTTATAATATTGAGCCATGACGTAACAATTATTTGGTATAGTTTTAATTAAAAGTTAAGTATTATACAGGATGTTTAATTAGTTCTTGGCGAGTAAATCTTCAATTCAATTTACTTGGTGGTGACGATTGTAGATATTTCTATTCTACGCCCTTCTCGTCGCCGCTACAATGTCATCCCTCTTATTTGTAAATGTCGTAAAATTTTATTATCCCCACACGAAACGAGGGTTGCCTATTCTTACTGCGACTCATGTAGCCCCATATAGAACGTATGCAACCAGACAAATACGCTTTCTTATTCGTGGTTTTACATTTGCCAAAACTATCGAAAACACACACACGTATTTTGCATCTGCGGCACTTGCTTGCACTTAGAAACAACTAGTAAGAAAATGTTGTAAACTTGTTATCTTCGCAGCAAACTTTTAAATCACTCACTGGAAATTTACCAAACATTAAGCAACATACTAAAATTGCTTAAAGTTGTTTTCAAGAAATGACCTAAGTATCTAAGTTTGTTTGGTTGCCTACTTCTAGGTAACTGATGGATACTAAAATATTGGGTCGAACAAGTTGCAAAGTTGAAGAGACGATGACGAATACATTTGAGAGTTGCTTATCTTTTTACGACTTGTTCGATTGCATTAGATTTATCTCTGAAAGTTGAGTAAGTTATTCAGGATTGTACATTAAAAAATGAGTTTATTTTATACACGACTAAGACCGGCAGAAATAAACTGTCGTAAAAGTGTTTGCTGGTTATGCGCACAATTATTTTCGGTTTAGTAAATTTCCAGCTTTGTAATGCTGTAATATGACGTTTATTGTGATGTTTTTTGTTGATTTGTACCCAGGATTATTTTTATGTGGTCACCATACTTAACATTTTACAAAATGTTATTATTTTTTGTCAGCTCAACAGAGGATTTTTTTTATTTTTTATTTACTCATTTTATGAATTTTCGTGTCATTTACTTGCTTTAATTATTCATTTGTAAAATATCAGTTGCATACTTTTCCACAATTTTTATTTGGATCAAATAATTTTAATTGCAATAATAGTTGCATTTAATTAATGACATAATTCTCTACAAATATTTGATTTATGTTGAACATCTATTAAAAACACTAATAGTTTGTAATTAAAACTGTACAAAACGAACCATTTCATGTTTTTAATGGGGATGTTTCTCTTTGTGTGTATTAATCTGTATTTTTTTTTCCAACTACATCATTTCATATTTCTTTATTTTCCCAGCATGTAACTCACAAAGAAACACACAAAAAGCAATATTTTATAATTTGTGGAGTCTTCCTACACATTTTGGTGCATTTGAATTACATTTAGTCCTACATTTTTTCCATTTTTTTTGTGGAAAAAGTTAAACTCAGAAATTTGCAAATGTCGGCGTACATATACAAGTACATCATCAATGCCATACCAGCAAACGCAGGAGATAGATGAGCTAAAAGAAAATGAGAGCTTGGGTTGGAGTTTATAGCTGGAAGGAATTTTTAATTTCGCAATATGCATCCAACCTCTCTCTTGTTTGCTGGCTGCATTGGAAACATGCAACAAAAAGTGTTTTCCTCGGTTTTTTCGTTACTTTTGACGCATGATATACGCGATACAGCTAGGTTTTTGTTTGCCTACGATGTGCTAGTAGTTTTGTTTGAGCCACAAAAATTTTCGAGTACAGCCAATTAAAACCCCAGTGTGCATCACATGGTATTAGTTTGGAATTCTGTTTTCATAGGCAAACTAACAAAGAAAATATGCGATATGGAAACGAAACTAATTTTTCAATTAACAAGATTAATTTTTTGAGATAAATGTTTCGGGAAAATTGAAAAGTAATAAATTGGTGAAGATTAGGTGTAAACTTAGTTAACCTAATTTGTTGGAAACACAAGGAAGTATTGGGAAAATCTGTAGAAAATCCAATAATAAAAATTTTCGTTACTTCTTTTTACACTACTTTCTGCTTTATTTTGTTTTTCTTGATGCAAAAGTCTTTATTCTATCTTTTTCTTAATTTTATCATTAGTTTTCTTGTTTTTCTTCATTTTTACTTGTTTTTTCGTTCGCAGCTCTTTAATTTACTAGATCGTTATTTCTTCTGGACTAATTGTTTACTTCGGATTTCTTTTCAAACTCATAAAAACAAATATTTACTAAATTACCTTCTTAACCCAACCTAATCTTATTCTGTGATGTATATTTGGGTCCGCAATGCTTTAAATTTGTTTATTATTCATTGGCCTGATATTTCACGATATGTCAATCAGGTTATTTTCAGTTTATTACGTCTTGCAATTATTGTATTCTAATTGGATTCAATGTAATTAATTTTCAATGCGCACAGATTTCTGTGAAATGTGGCCAATTTAACCTGTTGCGGTTCCTCAAAACAGAGAAATTCTTGATATTAAATAAACCGAAAATGTTCTAATGTTAAAATGTTAAATTGAAATGATTAGATAATGTTATATTATTATCATTCTCTAATGTTTTCCTTCATTTACTTTCAGCAGTTTGGGATTAAACAACAACACGATGACCTCAATGAACAACAACGTTAACAACAATAATAATCAAACGACAAACAACAACAATACCAACGCGCTGAATAATGGCACCTTGTCATCAATTGGCGGCGGCGGAGGTGGTGGTGGTTGTCTGCTCACCGGCGGCGGTGGTGGCGGCAATAATGGACTTCTGCAAAACGCCACCTCTGGTAATGGCAACGCCGTCGGCATTCAAGAACAAGAACAGCCCGACTCTGATAACATCAAGATGTTTGTGGGTCAAGTGCCGCGCACGATGGACGAAAGCGAGCTCAAGAAGATGTTTGAAGAATATGGACGCGTGCATTCGATTAATGTGCTACGAGACAAAGCTACCGGATGCAGCAAAGGTAGGCAACTTTACATACTTCCACACAACTACTAACTGGTTGGTTTGTAACGGCTGAGAGGTGTCTCTGTTGAGCGGCCAAGTATACGCAACAAACGGAAACGCAATTTACTAACACAGCGACAATATATTTGCAAATGAATTTATGCACAATTTCAAGAGACGTAAACTTGTCTCGCAAGTGTTTGCTTTGCATTGAATATTTCGCGGAAGAGCGGAAATTTAGGGCCTCAAATATAGACACGGCTGAGGAAGTTTAATTAATTTTATTAATCTAAACAGGACAAACGTTGCACCTGAACGCAAACACAGGTGAAATTAATCAAGTAGAAACGCATTATCATTATACTATCGCAAAATTGATACTCCAGGTTTGACAACTGATATTGTTTTACGGCCTTTTTGATGCTATTATCCTGTTAGCACGCAAGGTAAAACAAAGATAAAAATTAATTATCTTCTTTAGTTGGAGCGCGCAGACTGCATTCATGATGCATCAAATTAAAAGCGACTGCAAGCTAACAAAGACGTAGACTACATTTTTGCATTTTTATTGTGTACTTTTTGTTGAATGATATCGAGACATTAAAATTGTCATACATTTTTTTGATTTTTTGATTTAATTGCAGATGCCACTTTGAATAAACGGGATAAAAAGCTATTATTTAATTAGCAATGTGATTGACGTTGCTTTAAATTCGTTTATTATCTGTCTGACTCTCTGGCTAATATTTCATAATGTGTCAATTGAGTTATTTTCGGTTCATTACCATTTGCAATTATTGCATTCCAACCGGATTCAATTTAATTAATTTGATGCATACAGATTTTTGTGAACTGTGGCGTTTTTGAATTGATTCATTTAGCTGAAACCTTCTTAATATTTGTGTGAAATTTTATAGTCAAATTCTATGCTCAAGCATGAATAGGGTCTTGGCGGCAATACACAACTAAATTACATAATGTGAGCTGAGTGTAGTCACTAAAGTGTTTAATATTCTTTATTTTAATGAAAGTTGACTATAACACTTGTTGCCTTCTTTATACTGAAGCCGAAAACATGTAAGCGGTAAACTTCCACTTTATACTAATTACGTCCGAACTTAACATACTTACATTTTTGTTCGTTTCATGTGGATGGTATTATTATTAAATAATCTTTGGTTAATTTTGTAATAAAATTTTCTAAGTTTTGTAAGAAGAAGAAGACTCCGCATTTTTAACTTTACGAAGAAATGGGGCATAAGTTCTAAGAGGATATTAAGAAATGATTCTTCAGTTGATTGTCCGATTATTGAATAACTAAAATCTAAGAAGACTTCTGTCTTATTTTCTTCAAATCAAAGTTTTTAAATTGTAGCAAGCTCAGTTTATTTTCAACATATTTACAAATATTTCTGGAAATTGTATTTT
Organism: Diploeciton nevermanni; assembly: GCA_027575565.1. Classification (NCBI taxonomy): domain Eukaryota; kingdom Metazoa; phylum Arthropoda; class Insecta; order Coleoptera; family Staphylinidae; genus Diploeciton; species Diploeciton nevermanni. Next base: position 3,299,434 of record JAODIE010000010.1, read on the forward strand.
TTTTTTTCTTTCAATCAAGTCCTTTATTCTTTACTTCAAATACAACTTTCTACTCTCCTCTACGTTTCCACCCAACAGCTCTTGGCTTTCTGTGGCGAATCGTTCGCTTGATTTGTTGGACTTGAGCGACGTCTTGCTGCCATGCCGTTGTGAGGGGTATTATTCTAATGTAATAAATTTAATAAAGAAAATTGCAATTTTATCCGATATCTTGTCTCTTCTGAGCTATCTTGACATCTTTGTTTTTTGACTTGTTGCGTGCACTCTTCTCTTCGGCTATTTCCGAAGAAAAAATAATTATTGTTTTATTTGTATTATTTTAATTTGATTATATTTTACTTTATAGCCATTATTTGTTATAATTTCTGCGATTTGTTCAATTTTTTACGCGAGACCAACAAAATGTGTAAAGTGTAATTGTGGTTGTTATTTGCTGAGAAGGCATTTAATTTAGTTTTCCTGGCAAATAGGGCATCCAAATGTAAGTTAACATGTTTGGCTCAGATATTCGTTCTAGCGTGAATTATTTATCGCTTGTGGTTTCCTAAGAAAGCAACCGCGCTCTTTATTCGCTTTGCTCGCATTGCTCGCTTTCCGACGGTGGCGGCGGCCATAGACTTGTGAGGGGTGAAAAGCTTGGCGGTTTACTTCGTCCTCTCAATTCTACTGCTTCTTCGCCGTCTTGGTTGATGCGCGCGCCCTCAGTAGATAATAAAGATCGGAATTTAATTGGCTTTTCGCAGATTGCTCGCGTTCTTACGTACGCTCTCGCACCTCCTCTGAGAGCAAGCTGCGTAATAAATAAATTACCCGCCAACTCTGGCAACTTTGCAGCAACTTGATGCTTAAACCATTATATCTTGCTTGAAGGCAAAGTCTGTAATCCTGGCAGGTCCATGAAGTACTTGCTTTATTTAGTTTTCGTTAGACAATTACTGCAAGTATGGAATAAACGAGGTAAATGAGACAGAACAGCAAACGACTAATAGACAGTCAACAATACAAGTACGAGGCACCTTTTTCCTACACGTGCAGTGAAAATGTTTTTCTTGTTTTTGCCCCAAGCAGCAATAATTGAGATCTGGGCAAACATAAGACTACCGTTTACATGTGTTGGACGTGTCTATCTTTATGCAGCGGTAGAGCACGCGATGCGGATGAGCCCGAAGAGACTGCGGAAACTGTTCCGTGTGCAAGCAGTAATTACATCAGCGATCAACGTTCCCGCGAACACCGCCGTCGCTCGGTCCTCCTGTATGTGGCAGCCGCCTCTCGCCTGACGGCTTTGTGGCATTTACTGCAGCAGCTGGGGCTAAAACCCACCGAAAGCTAAACCAAAGCGAAACGCTACAGGTTGCTGCGATGTGACGTGATGAGATAGAAGTTGATGTGCCGGGGGCAGATATTTCTATCCTGCTTTTATGTGTGAAAGTTTCTGCACTTGTGCAAACAAACAAACACATTACATACGTGGGGAAAATTGACCAGGTTAAAGTAGATCTAGGTTTTCTTTTAGCGCTTGTTTATTTGTTTGACGAGTTTGTGCTGGGTATGGGGTGAGAAGTGAGAGAATGATTCAAATTGGTGAGTTGTTTCAAGAGCAAATATTTGCTTCTTTATGAAGGAATCATTAGGGGACTTTCTTTCGCCATGTGTTTTTGTCTTCAACCAAACTGGTTCATTACAACGCAAACAAACATTTACGCCCGAGAGTAACTTGAAAAGCATCTCTTCATTCACGAGAAGGGCAAACAGCTCCGACGTTCAACGATAACACGCTGGAAAAACAAAAAGTATAAAAAATTACGTGCACCTAAATCTTTATACTTTTTTCTTCGTCCGGGCTCTCATAATAAAGCTCAGTTTATTGAACAACCTCCGAAAACTCTATCTTAGACTAACTTGCACAAAGTATAACTTATTTCTCGTGATTTTCGTGACTTGAAGATTTCGTGATTTGAAATATGATTTTGTATTTGTTTGCTCAGCGTATTTTCCACCTCATACTACAGCAGGTCAGTAAATCAGCAAATAAATAAGTCTAGACGTTGTCAGTTTTGGTTTGACTGGTGACTAATTCAAAGAATTCACGGCCTGCAGAGTTTTCCAGGAGCTTCTATTCGCACACTCACGGAAAACTTACTTGAAGAGGGTGAATCAAAGCAAAACAAACAGGCCAGTTCTGCTTTCACGTTGTAACAACGCTTAATGATCTAAGGAGTCTTGGAGTCTACTAAGAGTCTACGAGTAAATTAAATCTCTATAGTTCTTTGACTCTTCATTTAGTTTACTTTAAAAACAACCTTTGTTTGTTGAAATCACTGTCGTCATTCAATGTCATTTTATGATCATTGGTTGTTGATTGTGCAATTTGTTAAAGGACCGTAGGCGGGGGAAGTGAATTTTCTAGTCGATTTCCTGTGACTTCTACTTTAGGTTCTCATTGAATCAGGAACTTCTTTTCTACTACTCAGCCTTTTCTGGATTCGTATATTTTGACTCTGGCATTACAGATCCTGAAGGTTGAGTGATGCTGGTAAGGGGTGGTAAGCGGCGGGTTAGGAACGAGTTTTTTTTTTTGCTTGACTCTTTACGACTAGGGATTTCTTAGTAGTGATCGGCACATCCGCTTCCGTACTTCCCTGCACGGATCTCTTTTTGTGCTGTAAGGACTCTAGGAGTTGGTAGCAAGAATTTGGATCTGCGCAATCCTTTTTTTTTTAAGAAGCCGGTTGAAAATGGTTCTTTGTAACGATTTGTAGGCAATTAGTAGCAAAAAATGCGACACAAAAGATTTCAATTCTAACTTTAGCTGCAACGGTTAAATTTTCTACATTTTTAAATTGAAAACGTTTTGTAATATTAATTATGAACATTTTTTTAGTGGTTAGTTTTACAAAAGCTGTCTTTTTGTTTATAGCCTAGTCTATTTGTTTATCTTGCGTTTATATACTGTTCTCTCTAAATTTAAAATATATTCCCAATTTTGTTTACAAATTAACCGATGCTAACTAGAACGACTGTCTTTTGTATCCACGGCGCTGTTCGCTCGTCGACGAGCTTTTGGTTAATCACGTTTTTGGCGTACCTAATTAGAGTGCGCCGACGAGCATCAAGCGGAAAAGGAGGCAAGTGAAGGGCAACGCAGCGGCGTGAGAGAGATTGCGTTCTAGTTTGCTACCGCTACACCGCCAATGCGATGTTTTCACCCATTGCTCACCCTCGCGTTTGTTGTTCTATTATAAATTATCCCATCTAGTCGAACGCGAGTAAAACATTCAAGAAGGGTTCTGATGCCAAACAAGCAGCGCTTGTTTTTGGATTGCTAACAAATTTGCTTCGCATTAGGCGTCCGATGATAAGAGACACAAAGCAGGAGGTGGAGTGGATTCATGCCTCTTTTGCTTCTCTACTGCTGGAAAACATACATCATTGTCTCTGGATATTGATAAAACTGTGTTTTTACGAGTTTCGTTGGTTTTTTATTATCTATTCGTTGTATATTTGTTTAGTTTTTTTTATACTTCTTTGTTTTTTGGTAGTATTTTAAGACAAAGTTTGACTTTTCTTATAGGTCCCTACATAGTTCTTGACTTTGGGTAGAAAGTTTCCTCTGCGAAAGCCTAGAAGACGAATTGCCTGGCTGGCATGGCTGGTAGTGGCTTCCTAGAAAGTGTAAAACTAAAACTTAAATTAATTAAAGGATTACTCCTTAAATGCGTACTGGGATAGTGTTTGCTTGTCGGCAAATAGGAATGCTAAGGACTTAGCTAAAAGTTGCAATCTTTAGGAGTAGTAAAGAATTCCAAGTATTCTCACAAACTTGCCATCGAGTTGTAATTGCAAGAAAATATATAAAACCACATTGGAATTAAATTTCTAATAATATAAACTATAGTTACAACATATTGCACTTTAAATGGTTTTTAAAACATTTTATTCATTTTCTAGCTTTTGGTTTTTAATTACTATTTCACATTTTACGTTTACAATGACAACTTGCATTCTTGTTTTGTTTGTGGCAGAAGCTTTTAGCGTTGATTAAAAACTATGGCTTTACACGCCGAATTGTGCTCCAAAAGATTTTTCATTTTCTTCTTGGGAATTTTTCAATCTCTGTTGTATTTTTGCTGTATTTCTCTGTACGAGACTTCTGACATTCCCAATTGTTATGACTCTTATTCACTAATGTTGTGCGCATTTCAACATTAATCCTAATTGAAACTCTTCTACACAATATTCAATTAAATAATGTTTTTCTAAATTAAATATACAACAATTTTTACAATGGTTAAATAAAAGTTGTTTCTGCATTCAATAACCAAATCAGTTTTTCTCTCAATCTATCAGTTGATTTTTAATTCAAGAGGTTAATTTATTGTATTTGCATTTTTGTTAAAGGTATGCTTGTAGGAGAGAAAAATTGATATAAAAAATTAATTTTAATTGAAGCTGAAACTATTAACATTTTACGGTTGATGACTTTTTTGGTCAGGTAACGGATAGAACATCAAAATTACTATTTTGTTCATATGACAGTAAGACAGTAATCTGTTGATAATTAACTGTTCCAAAGTAAAAATATTGTTTCTTCCAACGCCAAAAAGTTAAATTTATATAATACTAATTTAACTGCATATCTTGTTTTTTTTTTTTTCTTATAATTAAAAAACATGTCTGGTATCTTGCTTGCTTCGATATATACAACTAGCAATGTTTCATCATCATAAAATAACTAAAACACGCATATCATCATAGATTTAAATAACTGTAATTTGTTTCTTATATTTTACAATTTAATCCTTATAGTCTAGTGATTCAGTCACCCTAAAAAATTACATTTTCCGTTTTTGTTATTTTTGCGACAGTCACTTGTTACACGCTTTTGCGTCGCTCTCATGTTGGTTATTATTATTTTTATTATGCGCGTCAGTGGTGCTTTGTGCTCATTGTTTTGGTCTTCGCGTGTAACTAACTCTTGTTTTTCTTGGTGCAAAATACAGCAGGGAACAAAAAGAGAGATGAGGCTGGCATATCCAGAACGGACGAAAATATGCAAGCACGCAAATTACATTTTTGCCTCGTATTTTTCATCATTTTATGCGTATCATCGTGTTCTGTCATGTTTGCGACATTTTTCCCTGCTTAAGGATTTTGCAGACGCGCCAGAAATTCTTCTCGTGAATCAAAAGATTTTTTGACATGAACAGATTCTTGTAATTCTTCCTTTCAACCAGAATAATCACAATGATGCACTTTTTAATACTTCGAATCTGTGCTTGGTTCTTGTCTGTCATCTTGAATTTTCTTTAAGGGTCGAGAGGGGGAGTAGGGAATAGTGAGTGTGACACAAATGGGATAAATAAAAAGTAAAAACATCACGTGCTGCATATTCGTATTCGTTAAATTTGATTCTTTCTCATTCCCCCAGAGCATACAGACAGAACTTTTATCTGCATCTAAATAAAGCGAGCGTGCTCGTAACTTGTGCTAAATGTCCTTTCGTTTTCTCTTCCTGGTTTTCCATTCGTCCTCTGCAACTGCGTTGGGTGAATAAAAATAAATTGCAGGAAAATGCTGCGGAGAAGGCGAAAGGTTTTTGAAAAACAAAACAAACGAAAAAAATCGTTTAGTATTACTCAATTCTAACGTTTTTACATTTTGTACTTGAGTTCACTAGAAGATACGCTTAGATTTAAGCATTCATTTGATTTGATTGTGAGAATCAAATGAATCTTCTTCTCTCAAAATACATGAACATTTGTTTATTGAATTTAATCCTCATGCGGTAATTTCATGTTTAACTTCATACATACTGTTCCTCTCTAATGCAGTAATTTGATATTCATTTCCACATTTTTTGCACTCATTGGTTTTCCCGGTGAAGAATGCCCGTCTCGGCCGTCAGAACAGAAAAACGATGAACCTCCAACATAATAACGCTCTAATAAATCATTAAAAAGTTGCCTTGTTGGCTGCGAGCTGCACATGCCAGTTAGTTGTGGTGGTGGAGGCGCCGGTATACTCAACAAATCCTTACTGGTCGTGTCGTGCTGCGTTATAAACCCGCATTTTTCTTTCAACTATGAGCAAACAAGCGCTTGCTCGGTTACGACAAAAAAGCCACACAAAACCTAACCTCATAGAGCAACGAGCGCCGTGCAGCGCCACCTAATAGGTCATTATCTCATTTCTACAACAATTTATCTTGTTTTCTTTGCAAACTAAAATAAAGTTAATTATGTTCGAATCTTAAAAAAATTCTTTCGAAAGATTTATAACCCCTAAATAGGTGTGATTTGAGGTTATGTTGAAACAATAATATAAATTACATTGCTATCAGGTAATAACATAAAGTAAACTAAAAAAGTACTTCATAAAAATATGTTTTTAGCTACGTGACATAATCAGTATGCGCTGTCACGTTCACCCTTAAGTTTAAGTAACCCTCCGCCAATAACCGCCACCGTCGTTAAACCCTCAAATTAATTATTTAAACCATACCGGCGACGGATAAGTTGTACGACATCCTATTTCACAAAAACGTGAAATTTTACGCGTTTGTGACTAAAATTTATATCTCACCAATCTGACCCTTCTTTTGCTCTATTCTACGTACATTTGTAAATCATAGATCGCGCTCATAGACGACGTGCGCCCAGATGAATTATAGATGGGGCGCTCTAAAACTGACATTCTCTGTACCGAAATACACTTCATGTCACTTTGTGTGCCGTTTGTTGCGTTTACTTTTTAATATTTTTTTTATGTGCGTGATTATGTGTGTGATCATGTTGTGTGTGTTCGAGTACTGTCAAAATGCGTTTGTCATCGTTTCTCTGTGTTCTTTGTTACAGGTTGTTGTTTCGTGACGTTCTTCACGCGCAACGCAGCCCTGCAGGCACAGGGCGCACTGCACAATGTCAAGACGCTGGAGGGGGTGAGTGTCTTTGCTTAGAGCAACATCATAACAATCCACTTAACCGACGCATTCTTATTTATTTTTTTTGTTTTCTTTACTTTTTGTGTCACATTTATGCATTGTTTGTTTGTCGAATTTTTTAACTGCCGTGTTTTACTAATTGCGTTTTGTTGACTCAACTGCGGTTTGTATTCGACTTGGTTTTACGAAGATGCGGACGCGCATGTTAAAATACCTAGATTACAAATTCCCGTGTGTTGAAATCGGTGGAAATAATTGAATATCTAGTCTGACATGCCTCGTACTAACTATGCATTTGTAGTACAGGATTTACAGCTGTCTAGACTTGCACTGTATGCAACCAAACATATAGCTTATTCAGTTATTCTACTGTAGCTACTTTCATTGGCAGGATTTATTTTTAAATCTGCGTCTGGGTAGTCAACCAGAAAACATCACACATCACTCTCAGTGAGTTCCAAGCGTTTGATCGCTAGGAAATTGCTTCGACGAAAATTTTAACTCGCGCCGCCGTGACTTCCCCGACAGATTGTTCAGCGCGTTAGCGGTGCGTGAAGTTGGGGTTGCATAGTCTTGTGACTTTTGAGGTTGCAAGGATAACCCTTGTTTCTTTCCAGATATTCCTTAACGTTCTCTTCAAGCATCTCAGCTGTCACCTTTCTTCTTTTGCATTTTTTTTATCTTGTTTTTCTATTTTTCTTCAACTCAGAATGCATTCTTCTTAATTTATCATTCTCCGCATCACCCCATAACAGGGTAAAATAGGAATTGTGTGAATAGTTAAGATCACTCTAATCCTCCCGAGTTTCTCGAACTTGGCTGACTTTCGCCAAGGTACGAGGTAAACGGCGAAGTAGATGTCAGAAGTGGAGTCTGCTTCTATGACGTGCATTGCAAGGCATGGGGGCAAGTAGGGAGCCGGGTTAATTTGTCACGGTTTGACGTGCGTGCCGTGATTTATAATCCCGTAACGGGACGCTGCCGGAATTTGCTACCCACGGAGGGAATTGTGTAGATGTGACATGCTGCTGTATGGCTGATAGATTTCGCATGCGACACGAAAATGGCATACGAGTAAATTGTACATTGAAATGTGTTTTAAATGTACATGCCGAATGTCTTGCCCCCCTTGGCGTGATCTTTATAACCTTTTACACTCCTATTACATATCTATCTTTAAACTACTATGAATAATTATAATTGATTCATTGAAGTTGTCAAGAGATGGCGCAGTGTGTGGAGACCTAGTAAGCGCCTTCTCTCTAGCCAGTTGGCATTGGACAAATGTTTTCCCATATTGTGTACCAAGATTAACTTATCCAGTAAAAATATTTTGATGACCACTATTCTTCTGCTCGTTGGCAAGTGAAACAATCATTGCATTGTGAAGTTGTGACAATAGTGACAATGCCTGTCATTGGTTTGGCTGCTTTCCTCTGTCTGCATTGTTCCCAATCCAATTGCATTTTATTCATCAGCTACAATTGTCGCCGCGTTGCAATTTGTTCGTTGTTTTCATTTATCTGTTTACATTTTATCTGGGCTCATCTGATCCTATCCGAATGCATTCATCACACCCATCTCGCTCTAATTGTCTCTCTGGACTATCTCTCGTCCCAACAGGCACATCATTGTCATAATCATAGAGTGTGAAGTATATTAAAATTCTCTCTCAATAAACGCATAGCGCTTTGTTCCAAATCATAATTTAAAGTCGTTCATGTTGTGCGAATTGTTGATTGCATGTTGAATATTACACACCTCCCGGCCGATTTTGTTATGCATGCAATTTGATACAAATTATGCATTTGCATTAAATTCCATTCATATTTATCCTCATCGCCAGTCGCATATTCGTTAGCGTTATACATACTTGTATGTGGTCGATCGATTGATAACGTTGATATTCGCTGACAATTCCATATGTCAGTATACCGAGTACCAGACAGCAGTACTGCTAATGAGTGAGTGAGTGCGTTAATGCGACGTTGAGTAATCGCTCACCTTGAACTACAAAACTGGGAATGCAATGAACATGTTGTTGAGTTCGCCCGCGACGCAACGGTCACCAGAATAGCGGCGGCGGCGGCGGTGCAACGGATGGTTTATTATTAAGTTATATAAATATATTCGCTTGCATTACACGCTTTGCTCCGCCTCATTTACTAGAGTCTAGTCACTCAGCTAATGACTCGACGAGGCATGCAGATCGGATTGTTATCGGATTCCCGGATATCTGAATACAGGATTGTGAGGGATTTGGATTAAATTAGGTGGGTATAATAAAAATATAGACATCTTATTAATTATTTCACAATTTTTTGACTTTAGCTGGAAAGCCTGATTTTGGTGATATGTAAACTTTAAACATTGTTAGTACTTCTCGAGAAAATTCATATTAACGTGTCTATTCTGATCACTACACCGCCCTCTATAACAACAATTATATAATAAATACAGTTTCAATATATTCTTCAATCATAAAATTGCTCACGTTGCGAAGTTTAAAGTTAGGAGCATTTTTAAAACGTAATTTATTCCAGAAAAGATTAAAATGCTCTAAACTAATGTGCATTTACACAGATTTCTGCAATACTTAAATAAAATTTCTATTCAGAAGCAAAAGTCAGTTACATCATTATTATTGTATTAAGAAAACAAAACCAGATGTTTTGAAAAGCAATTTTTAAGGTAATTTATTAAATAATAAAATAGGGCGTTTTTTTCTTTTCTTTCTGCATCATATTTAGCTTCTTCAAAGCGTCATCGTGTCAGTTAAGTATCATCCACTTTCAATTTAATTAAGCACTCTAGATTTTTAATTACTTCATTCAATTTCTGTGCACATCTCTGCACATTGAATTCGTCGCACATGATTATCCCGAACCAAAACCTACGTAAATGTCCACATCGTGAATACCTCCATACGCCAATGCAATCTACCATCCTCTTGAATATGAATGCATATGATCCCCAGTCCAGATATAACGGAATATTCCCAAATATACCTGAATTCACCTGAATATGCTCGAGTGTACCTGATATTCCCCACCGTCCAATATTATCCCAACCATCTGCGTGCAGCCGTGTGAGTGAGCTGAGGTGTACGTGTGCCTAACGTCCAGGTAGCGCGCGTGTCGCGGTGTGAATGTTGAGCATGTAGTTTGGACAGGATGAAAATCGAGCATTGGACCATGGCGGGTCAATTTAATCTGCCCGCCCTTGCCGTGCTCGTCGCGGCTGAATGGCGTTGGGCCGCCGCTGGTTGTTAACAGGACAATGCGCGACAATGCGATAGGGTGCAAATGCGTCGCGCAGCCGCCGCCGTCCGATAACCGATGAGGAATGGACGCGTCGACGTTTCGATTTTTGGCGTTTTGTGTGCGATGGAAAAAATATTCGAAACACGTGGCAAATATGATGCATGTAACTTGAGTCGTGCAACGTGTAGCATGAAACATTATGGAGGTGGGCGGATTATTTCGATTTAATGAAATTTCAACCCGAATATTGTGTTCGGAATTTATTAAAAAGTGCACATCATGCAAAACAATACGTGACATTTTTGTGAAAATTTCGAGGTTGAATTATGTTTTGCTGTTTTATTTTTCCTGTATTTTCCTAGATGAAATATTATGGTGTATGTTGGGTGGCCTGCCGACTTTTTCCTCTACTGTATCTACCTGTTGGCTGTAGATATATAGAAAATATTAAATTTTCTGATACTCCGTGATTTTCCACGAGTCGTATAGCTTATTAGATAGTGAGAGTGTTATGGCGCCGAGAGCGGAGACGGCGTCGCCGCTGCTTTTGATTCGATTTGTGATCGTCGCGCAGTAGAGCACGCGAGAAGCACTGTCGAGTGTCGTCGTCGCCGCCGTAAATTTCTCAACTAGCGGCGCAAATTTAATAAAGACCATTTCGACGCTGCCCCTGCCGCGTCCACCCCCAGACCCGCCCGTGCCATTACCGAATTTGGCGGCAAAACGTTTTGCACCGTCTTCGGATATAACGGATAAAGTGTAACTGCATCAGTTGGCAAAAAAATTGGCAGGCTTTCAAGTCAAATCTACGACTTGGATTAATACCGATGCTTTTTATTACATTTGTACGCTACAAAACAAAATAAAAAGGTGTCGAATATTTTTAAATAAAAATAAACATTTTATGATTAAAGGCAGTATTAAATTGAATGAGCTAGTTTAGCCTTAAGAGTAGGTTATATCAATTTTGTTGCCTATGTGCAATTGCGTAAATCCAAATTTACTGGCTGCTCAATTGTGTGTATGTTTATACGATCTAGCACGTTTGGATAGAATTAATCGCAGTTTAATCACGCGTGCGAATGATATACCCCGCCCTTATCTGCATCCAAAGGGGGCGTCAAATCAATCGACACAAATCCGAGCTGCACGAGCGCATGATGAATTAATCACAACCCCTAGGATTTGTGAGAATTTATTTGTAAGGGCAGCATAACGAAAATGTTGACAACTCTAACAACATACTTTACTAATTACTCTTTAAAATTTATTAACTATGTTTAGATTGTCAAAATTCTTAATTTGAATTGATAGTTTACACTTGTTTTATATACCGTAAACAATGGATTTCTCTTCGATGCGCTGGTGTATTTTGGGTTGCCCACTTCGTTCCATGAGAGAGAACAATTCTAATTATATACTTCATCACTTTATTATGCTGCAAAAATATTCCACTTAGGTCAGATGTCTAGAAAATTTGATTCAGACATTATTGACGCTGCCTTAAATCAATTAAGTTATTATTTAATTAGAAATTTGCATGCAAAGAAGTCAACATAAAAGTAATCATATACTGATGAGTTAAAAAAAAAGGTTTTTCTTTCTATCTTCAAATTATTTTTTTCGTCTTCTTCTCCTTAATTATTCATTTATTCGTGGTAGAAAGTTGTGTCAATTCTGCAACAATTTCTCTAGATTAAATTCGTTGCAAACTTTAAGCAAAATCTACCGAAATGTCCAAATTCAAGTTACAGTAAGCTTTATACTGATGTGTGTTGACCAGCATACCTCGTAAGTCAGGAAATCTGCGAGGATTACAATCATAATTGATGTATTAATAGACGTCTTAGATATTAAAAGACATAAATCAATTTGGCTTTACTCCGATGCAATTTTCGAGCCATATTACTGTACAGTCTGCCAGTGTTAAAATGGTAGGCAACCAAGTATGCTGCCGCTGCGATGTCAACCTTTGTTCGGCTCGGCAAACATAATTCGTAATCATTGAAACGAAAGAAATGCGCAATAATCGCGCTACGGTCGACTGTCGGGAGCGGCTGAATGGGGTGGCAAATGGAAGTGGTGATCACAAAAAAGGTTGACGGCGAAATCTGACGCGGAGAATTTATGTGCTTCGTTATAACTTTCATTAATCAATCAATCAATCAAGTGATGACGGAGAAATGATTTCTTTGCCGAGAGGGCAACGAAGATATTGTGTGGGAATTAATTTATGACTTGTATAAAGGATATTATTTATTAATTTTCTACTTTTTTAAAATATCAACTTAATATGTGCCGGCAAATATCAATAAATCACATTTTATTTTTCAGATGCACCACCCAATTCAGATGAAACCGGCTGATAGTGAGAATAGAAACGGTGAGTACCTTTTTGAATTCTTCTCAGAAAGTAATGAAAATCAACAGAATGCGGAAATGATTTCACGTCGTTACTCATTAGTAGTCAATAGTGCACTTAGAGCAGCATATTTATTTGAATGGCATTAAATCAATAATCGCAATGAAGGAAAGTATCGTTACAACTCAAATATATAAGAGCGGAGGGAATAAACGTTTGCTGGCATAGTCCGTTTCTGTGCTTCCGGTGCGCGGCATTCATTCGTATTCCGTGCGGCATACTATAGGTATGCATTGCGCCCGCATATCGGTGCGCCTGGTCTGCCAAGTAGAGAGAGGAAAGAAGGCGAGTGAAACACGTGACAATCTTGCGTAATCAATTTGTTTTACCTGCAGAACACATACAGACCTAAGTTTACGTTGCATTAGTATTATCGTTGGAGGAGACACAAGGAGAAAATAAAATCTTACCAAAGACAACAGAGTAGGACTTAAAAAAAGAATGAATCGATTTTAGTAGGATACTCGAGAATTTTAGGTAAGGAGTACGTGAGTACGTTTTCTGACAACCTCATTTTGTAGATATGGTTAGTAATAAAATTCATCAGAATGGATTTAACTTTAAATTTATCTTAACATATAGATGTTTTGTAATAATTCCTACCCAGCTTTGAGTAGAAAACGCATAAATTACTATTATTCATTCAATTCACAATAAAAAGAAGTACTTAAAATTTGCTTGGAATAGAAATAAGTTGACTTATTTGCCAGTGCAACTATTTTACTCTTATTAAATTTTCCATTTGAGTCATTTGCTATTTTTCCGTACTATTCGAAACTGTATACTTTGTTTAGGAGTGTTACTGACACTTTTCAGTAGAAATTGACTGAAAATTGAACTTTATGTATAGTCAGCTAACTTAAATCTACACATTACAACATTCTACGATAAGTAACACCTCGCATACGCCATTTGCTTGGCGTTTATTTGCGATGACTCGCATTCCGCATGCAACACCTTGTTGGCGGGCGAATTAAATTGGTTAGTCGGCTCTCGGTTACTTTAGTTCGACTCGCGCACCAGTACGTCGATTTCGCAATTGTACCAACTTTGTGTAGTCAAACAAATATCCACATCGGTTCCTCGATCTCGCCGTATTTGATCAACCTTAGCAGATACCTTAGGACTTCAGTAGCAGCAGTAGATAACTTGATGTTTGAGACTTCTACGCTGCTCTCTCTATATGCAAGTTCCTCACCTCCTTTCAAACTTCCTGTATAGTTATATTCATAGGTCAGCAGAATGCACCTGGCATATGTAGACAATACTCTACCCTTCTCAGGTGGGTGAGCAACCTACATGTATGATACTTGCAAGATGCATCTCTCGCATCTTACGGTACGGTAAGAAGCGAATCATCATAAAGTCGGCACGACTGCAATCGGTAGCGTTGCGGCTACGCCTCGCGCACCTGGGTAGTGTCTGAATATGGGAACGGCATGGGCACGACGGCTTGATTTATCAGAAGGATGGATGTGTGTTGAGAGAGTGCCTAATACTAGCAGCTCGCTGCAAACACAACGATGCTGCATTGTCGAGTAAATTGGTTGTAAATTTTGTTTCATTCGCAAGTCTTGCTCCAATCTAATGTAAATATGAGCATACAAATCAGAAGAGTAAACAAAAACGTAATTGTTGCATACAACAAATTCTCTAATATATACAAATGTAGTAACTAACTGTTCATCTGCATGATTCAGTTAAATTCGTATTAGGTTGGAAAGTAATCGACAGTTAACATTGACAGGTACAACAATGCCAATTGAACAAAACAATGACGGAAACAAATGAATGAACTGTTTGACAACACTAGTACTGATATTTCAATTGGGATTGCAATTCGGACATGTTCGGGCTAGTTTCATAAAGATGGCGACAGTCGCAAACAATACAAATAATAAAACTAGAACGATAATTATTTCATTTTTACAAATCTTCTCCCAAATAACCTTTACATAATCACACTAATTCTAGGTCAAACCGCTCAGTCGTTATTGCGTTATTGGTAGTTTTATTAGTTGTCTAGAATTATTTGTATTCTCGTGTACTTTTATTTAAACCTCATATCCGGATCACATCCTATGAGTTGGTTTCCATCGATGCGTTTTATATGTTTACAGCACTTGATTCCACCTGCATTGATTGGTCGTAAAATTACAGCTTTTTTGTTCGGATATAAATCGCAGCATGCACGGCCGTCACCATGCAAGTCGAGAGCGTATTTATTACATTACGGATTTGCAGCAAATCCGCGAAAAGCGTAATTTACGCACAAAAACGCAACGAAATATACAGCGAAATACGCGCGTACCGTGGACGTTGACAACGACAGTTAGAAACGAACGGCATCGCAGTACGACGAGAGTTCACCTTGCGTCAGCATCGACGATTGAATCGATTATTATGCAATTACACGTCGAGTTTGGAATTGTGCATTAAAACATCAGCAGCATGCAGCAGCAAATAGACGCAGAACGCGTCGAGCATATTGCACGGTTTTCTCTTGGATAAATCTGTTTAAAGCACAGAATGGTTTAGAAACTTTTATTTACCAATTAAATTAACTCAAGGTAAAATCATTTGATGATAGGACAATAAAAAGCCTATTTTTCCCTGTGCAGTTTGTACTCTTTTAATAAAAAGTCGCCAACAGCTGTTTAACACAAGAAAAAAAATAACCTAGCAAAGAGTATGAGTCAGACAAAGTCGACTATACTTAAGTCACATTCTTACTCACTCTGCCAACTCCAATCAGCCGGTAAACCGCTGGTAATGCCATTTACACAGCAACATTTTCGATCAACAATTTCAGAAAACCTAGAAAAGATATAAATATGAAATGTACTTATGTTAATCTTGAACAAGTTGTATATTGATTTGTTGATGGTGAAGTATTAGGTATCAATTCCATCCATCGCAAATTCCGTTCGTTTATAGCGTTTGTATTATTATGGCATATCGACTAATGCGGCTTGATGCGCCTTGCACGAACACGCTTCCAGTCATTTTGCTGCTGTTTGCGTCCACAAATTAATTAAACTCAAGGTGAATATCGCAATCTGCAATCTGGTAACATCAACGGTAATCCATTTAGGAACGGTCACTGGCTAAAAATTAAGAAACTACATTCTTACGTTTATGACACCTCATTATAACTCAATAATTTATAAACTAAAATATTGGCCCTTGATATGGCCCTAATAATTCTTGCCTACTTCTTGGCACATAGGAATTTGGTGTATAAACAACGTGCGGTTGTTTAGTCTTCACGTTCTTAGACATGTACACCTCACTCCACAACAATCAACCAGCAGTAATTACGCGCTTACTAATCAAGCATGACTAATGGTGAGCGCACTCGCTGCAAGCTCAAGCGGTTTATTGTTGCAATGTCATTGGCGTGCGCTATTGGAAAAGTTTCCAATTCACGAATTTTTCATGCATGACCGCATTAATATGGTCGATATTTGGGTGGTACTTTTAGGATTTCCATTAAACATCCTAGAGTCGAATCATACCGAATCACTGAATACGATATATTAAGGTGCTTTATCTTCTTAATTTTGTGATGTGTTTTTGGACTTGTTACGGGAACATTTTATGACGCAAAAGTTGATAATTGTGATGTTTCAAGTCGTCAATATCATGGTCGATGAATGCCGTGTCGAGTCTATACCCAGCACTTGGTATTCACTGTGCAAAGTGCAAAATACAATAAAATTGTGTTATTGCAAAACATTACGTCAGCGAAAAAGATGCAAACGTACGGCGGAGAGAATAATTAAAGAGTCATGCGGACAATGAATAAAGAACGGTTTATGGTAGATTTCATCACAGCAAGCTATAAAATTCGCACCTCAATTGCTACTAATCTCGAAGGCCTAGAGACCTAGACTAGGTACCAATCTACAGGTAATATTACTTTAAGACTAAAATTGTAATGGGATGGTCGGAGCGGTCAAGGGGATAGTAAAAACTGAATTATAAAATGAAGCAACGACACTTATTCATTTTTAATTTCAGAACATTTCCTAAGGGAAATGTTAGTAATTTGTAGATTGGATGTGGAATTTTTAATTGATACCTGAAAAACTAAAACTGTTATATTAATTAATAACTTAAATGTTTTCTACGTTCAAAATATAGAAAGTAGAGACCATTTAAAATCGAAATTTATTGGTATGAATGTAAAGAGGAAGTTGTAAGTTACAGAATGATATCTCAATTGCTGCCCCCGAGCAGCGGAGGCGTCTTGAAAGCAAACGCTCATTCGATGTCAATCAAAAGCCCACTTTCCCTATCACTTTTTTGTATCCCAATAGTTCCCTGTACTCTCAAATATTTGCCTCCTAAAAAAACCCACCACACCCTAAACCAATATTATAAAATATAAACAAACGTCCCAATTTCCTCCTCATTATTTATTTAGGACTCCATATTAACATCGCCGTCAATTGCATCTTTTGCGATTGTTTCTTCATTTCTTCAATGTAACGATTGCCAACAACTTTTTCCAACATTTCCTAACTTTTGTTTACCTTACCGTCACGATACCATTCTATTGTTTTCCTTTAAAAATTACCCAACGAATTCAAACATCTCCTCTGCCTACCTGTGCAGTCCTGTGTTCGTCTGGTTGTGTTGTGCTGCACATGCGACACTCACACCCACTGCCAATCCGAAGTACGTAGCGTTTTCAATTGCAGGTTGCGAGCAATCGCGCAATTGCAGCGTGTTGGAAGCGAAGCAGCAGTCTGCGCGCGGCATTGCGGATCGCAGGTACGCAAACGGCGGGAAACGCATTCGCGCGGTGTCGAGTGGTTTGCGGCTTGTTTGGCGTGCGTTTGGTGCATTTTGTTTATTACTCGCGTCTGTCAAACACAGGCAGTGCAGGTAGTCATATTGTGGTAATTTGATATGGTTTAAAGCGATGTTTTAGACGATCGCGAATAAGCTGGAGGTTACCCAAGGCAAGAAGTAAATAATATGTTGACAAAATGTGAGAAATTGTTGCTACATAGCAACAAGTTAAATTATTACGTGTCGAAAGTACTATATCTTGGTTAAATCAATATAACGTACAGTTAGTACGTTAGTGATTACTTAAATGGTGTAAACTACTTTCAAAGCGTGCCAAATCACATTTATGGTGCTAATTCGGTGAACGTTGTTGGTTGCCTACAATAAAACAGACATTGGAAAGTGTTCCACAAAAAATTGAAACTTTTTTTTACGTATTTCATCGGGAATGCTGTTGTCATCTGAGCGCTTAATTGAATGTAAACATGTCACAACATATTGGGACCTCGTAACATCAGTATGTGCATCATTTTGGTTAAGTCGCGTGAACGCTTTCCTCGGTGCTGATGTCGCAACATCGCTCTTGCATCGGGTGGTTTACCTGCATCCGTAAGCATTGTGTTTGCCGGAGTTTAAACACGGTGTGCGCATTTGCATGCGAGATGTATGCGCGGCGCGTCACATTTTCCGTTTCGAATGCGACGCGCGTCGCGATGGCTCGAGTGTGCGTGCGTGCCGCGACGCGGCGCGACGAGACCAGTGACGGCGACGCGCTCAGTTCGGCGTGCGCCGCGTATCAGAGCGGTTTGTACATTGACAACTGCTGAAAGTTCTGTAAAAAGTAATGAACTGTAATATATTTCTACCTAATCACTGACTGTAGACATCTAAGACTCACATTTATTCTCACAAGTGGCTGTCGATTGAGGTTAAGTAGATACAAAGTGTGGACGTTTAAATAATTCCGTGATGGCCAGCCTTTCACCACCAAGCGACGTACAAAAGTAACAATTCAATTATACATAAAGCTAAATAATTCAAACCGTAATCACTCAAGTAACTAAAACTTATAACACCCAGCAATGCGTAATCACAAACGGTGCTCTTCTGTTTGTCGTATGTGCGTGTCCCGTGTTTTGTGATAACAACCTGTGACATTGTCGTTTGCACCATCTTTTCTCGCAATATTAGTTGTTGATTTGTCTGTAACAATTGTCTCTCACCACCACACTGTGACTGTGTGATTGCACGTTGCTCGTTGTCCTGTGTTCTGTGTGTTGTGTCTCAAATGTGCGCTTGATGACGAAGATGAAGACGCGCGCTGGCGGCCAAAGCAATGGCAGCCTCACCGTCGCCACCTCTGAGTCGGCGGTCTCCGTTGCCGCCGCTCCGGCTGTGAGCGCGAATGACGGCGGCGCCTCCGCCATCCAGAGCAATCAGTGCGTGGTTACCAACCACTATGCAGTCAACCACAACAATAATCACAAGGGGTCGTCCTATCCGGCGATCAGTTCCGGCTATTGGAAGCCGGCGCCAAATACGGCTCCTTACTTACTTCCAGGTATTATAACAATATATAAGATGAGAGTAAAACAGGAGTTGCGCTTAGATAGAAGATAAGGACGTCATTTTACCCTTAACAGTTGAAGAGAACACATTGTAACAGCCGCTCCCATTACGTTGTGGTGGTCATAGGTGATATCATTTTGTAGATTACAAAGTTATTATTTTGCCAAATACCTATTCACCTGTTAATTATAGCTCTGGGTGAAACTGTAAAGTTTTGAAAGCATCTAAACAAAATTCTGTACCTTTTTACGTTAATTGCAATTTTTCAAACATTACATATTATCCAAATTTAAGGCTTTGCTTTAACTTTGAAATATCTCATTAATATCCCTAAACAATGAATGTTATGCTATCTTTAGGCAGTGATGTGCTAAATTTTTAATGAAGACGACAATGTTGTAGTTTGGCGTTCCTTGACCACCCTAGCAATACCAGGTGTAATTTCAGGATTGAAATAGTAAGCTGACTTTATTAGCAATACAATGCTGCCACTCTTATTATGTTCTGGGGTGAACTAGTTTAGGAGCAAATTGACCAATATGAAAATCTACCCTGGAGCATTTCCATTTACTTTCAGCTCTGTCATGTGAGCACTCACTTCACCAAGTCTGCTTTGTCAATTACTTATACCACTCATGTCTTTCACCTAAAAAACTTCCATAAATCTAAAAACGAAC
>JAODIE010000010.1:3319207-3333672 GCA_027575565.1 Diploeciton nevermanni
ACGACCAACACCACGCTGCAAGATATTAAAGCGCGCAAAACACTAAATAATTCTAAAAATGTGCATTGCAACTTGTTGCATAACCAACGAGCACATGCTCGTCACCGGCGAAATCGCGGCGTGACTCTGGAACATTTTATCATAATGCATTGAAACCTCTATCACCGCACGAACGCAAACAAAACGACATTAAATAAACTTGTCTTATATGTTTAATTATAAATGTTCATGTTTTTCTCTAGATAATATAAAATTTACACATAATTATCCGGATGTTGGCATGGTATTTGATGTTACGATTAAGTACTTATCATGTGAGTGACTTTGTTTTAATCACGTTGGGAGCCTTAACGCAATTAAACGAATGCTCGAGACGATTGCATTGGCGTTGGTGTCTTTATTGATTTGTTGGCAACAATCGTAATTGTTTGCATGGGGAATTACTAGCCTGGTAATAATTTCTTCTGAAGGCTGTTCAATAAAAAAAAGCGAGTTTTTACTAGTAACATACCAAGACGATCGCTTTCGAACCATTCTGAGACTTGTATTTCAAAAGTTGAGTTTGGATGATATTCAGTTCTCTAATACAATTATTACTGTAATTTTTTAGAGTTGCAATTATTTTTAATAGACATGGAAATCAGTAAGGTAGAAAATTTGCAGTGACATTGTTTTATTTATTCACGTTTTTTGTTCGGAGTTGAAACCAATGCGATGGCTGTGATGTCACTGAAGGCCGTGTTTGCTTTATTATCGTATTCTATTATAGTTTTATGAACTATTTACCTATAAGTATTGTTATGACCAACAAAAGTATGGTTATTGTTGGTTGTAAATGCAAATAAGTAGAAGATAGTTGCAAAAAAAATCTTTTTACTCTGTCTCGGCATGTTTGAGCTTGTTAGAACGGTTGGGAGGGGTTCACCGTCAAAAACGCTCGGCAGTCTTCACCGCACCCGACAACCTAACTTAACCCCTATTCCAAATTTGTTGTTTTTATATTTTTATTTAGATGTCGGGTGCATTTCTCGCCAAGCGCAATTGTCAAGTCATGATTGGACGAATGCAAAGCATTACTTCTTTCTATTCCGCTTGTACCATATATCTTGGAAATTTTGTTGCCACTTGCTGGATTTTCCAGTTCTTCTATTATTTCTGTGTGGCAAACTCGCATTTGTTTCACTGTCACAAATGTCCCTGAAATGCAAATTTCTGACCGATAAAGTGCCTCACTCACATTGAAAAAAATATTTTGTTTGAAACCAACAACTTACTGTGTTATATTTGCTTGTTAAAGCTTTGCTGAATTTATTGCTGAGTATGTTTGAAAGTACTGATTCACGTTAGTAGTTAGCTATTGTTATCGCACCAAATGCAGCTCCGTGATTGGTTACAAGTGTAGCAGTGTAGTTTGTTTTTTTTTTTTTTTTTTTTCTAAACAAAGCGATAAGTCAGTGTGCTTCGATTGGAAATATGAGCAGAAAATGTAATTGTTTAGCAAAACCCGCAACTGGATTAAAGCAATAAGCATGCGATTACTTGACGCTTGCCTACTAACAATAAACTCGCGGTTTCTCTGAATTGTTAAGTGCTCCATATGAAAGTATATTATGGTACTTTGGTTGTACTAGGAATTGTCGTGGAGTGTTTATTTAGGCTACGGTTTAGTCTTCTTTGCTTGTGGAATTCGGATGAAAGAAATCCAGTCCCTTTCATATCACCTGTTGATTGCTTGATAACTTTATGTCATCAAGTTGTTTCTGTTTGTGGCTCTCACACTCTATGCATTGTATCCTGCTAGAGATAATTTGTACATTTCTTACGTTATCAGAGGTGATAATCGCGATCGTTATTCTACACACCGAGAACTGGTTGCTTATCCCGTTGTCATTTATTGCGTAGAGGGAATATTCACGTTTGTTAGTTTTATTTATTTGCTTTTCCCGCATTTGTACTTTGACAGAAAAATCTTATGTAATATGGAATCTTATCTCTAAACATTTATGAACTCAATATGCATTTCTAGTCACCGTACTTTTTGTTAGAAATCTTGAGTGTGGAAAGTTTACTTATTTGCTGAATTATCAAATTGGCATGAAAGTGAATTTCTTAAAACAAACAAGAAGTTGATAAATAAATGCGGTATGTAAAATGATCCCAATGAAATAACTGATTGATATGCTGGTGCATGAGCTGAGCACATAGGAGCAGTCTTTCACATTGATGGGAGTTGCCTGCCACAGTTTACAATTGAGTGTTATCAGCAGACAGCGAAAACTGAAACTAACGAGGACTTTTGTTTCGGGCGAAATGGGAGTTGAGTGGTCGGCTTACGAGCACGCATTGTCGAATGGCCAGCAGTTGGAAACAAAAGTCAACAACTACTAATATTTCACAAAGAGGAGGAATACTAATTTACCAGTATATTGGAGTGAGACGTGAAATGTCTATTTTTTGCTGGGTAATTTGAGATTAGTTTACGTTTATGGCGCTTTTATCATTTTTGCTAGTGCACTCCAAATAGATTGGGTAGATGCAGAAATGCTTTATTAAAAAAGAAATTGCGTTTCCTGAAATTTATGACTTGGTATTGTGGGGACCAATGGGGTGATCAAGGACGTCACTTGGTTGTTTTCGATAATATTTGACTTTGGGGTTTGATTGGTTTTTGTTACTACTGCCTAATTAAGTATTTGATCTTGTTATCAAACTCGAACAATATCAAAAATGCATTTTGTTCTGCTCTGTGTATGATTTTTTTCGTTTGACAGTCTTTACCTCACAAATACCACTGACTGTTTTTGAGCGTTGTTTAGTGTTATTGAAACGTTTATTTCACCTACCATACCACTAGCAACCATTTTGTAGACTCTTGCATTCGTTTCATAACCTACACCCGTCATATTCATACACCCAGCTCGTAATTTAAATCGCTAGTTTTCGGTTTGTACGTGCTTCAATGCCATAACCAACCTCAGCATCCAACTGTAAGAGTAAATAAACATTTTATGCCACGTTTTGCATAAAAGAATACCAAGTGTTTTTTCTTCTGTCAAATATAGTCAACTAAATGAAAAGTGATTGTATCGCATGGTACGTTGTTTTAACGTAGACAACACATGATACTCATTTTTATTGTGTTTGCTGTATATTGAGTTGCATTCTTGCACGTTGTTTTGCATTTCAGTGCGGCCTTTTGTTTGGCTGTTTCATTTCGCGTCAAGCGCAACTTTTTTCCATGTTTTGTTTGGGTTAGAATCGCCAGGTAAATACTGTGTAGTATGCGATATGCGCCAATCGTTCGTTGCAACTCGTATAAACAACGGCCGGAAACAACGCCAACTCCGGACAAGTCCGGGTAAAGCACAATGCGAAATGTGAGCAGTGCCAACGAGCTTTTATCTTATCGCTTTTCATTCCATGAACTAATATAGCTGGAAGGTAGAAAAAAAGTTTAATCTAAAAAGCCGTAGTTTTCACTAGGTTGAAATTAATGCGAGCAGAGGATTAATTTGTTCATGATTGTAGACGAATATAATTTAAGTGCTTTATGGGTGTTTAAATATTATTTCAGTGCTTAGTGGCGTTCAGGTGGTAACAAGGGGGTAAATGTGGCTTGGGGTGGTCAGCAACAGTTTGTTTTAGCGTGTTGTAGCCGCGCAGCGCTTAGTCTGACGAAAATTTGCTAGGAAAACTTTACTAAATCGAGTTTATCAAAACAAACAAACTTGTTTTGCACAGCAAATCAGAAGTTCCTAGCTACAACTGTTAGATTGCTATTACCAAATCTAAAATAGTGTGCGATGGGCATGTATGGATCTGCAAATTGTAAAGTTGAATTTCCTAATTTGGAATTCTTTTTTTAACAATTTAAATTATATTTTGTTAATGAATGCAATTTCTTGGAATTTAAATTCTTTTGGAGTAAATATGAAAAATCAATTAAAAACACGTTTTGTTTTATTTTCGCAATCGCACTCAATATTCAGATTAGCTCCATATTTAATTCAATAAGCATCTCGAAATAGGTTAGTATTCTAATTGGCACAAAACTGCTGAATATAAATAAATAATAAATCATTGTACTCTTAACAAAAACCAACATACTCTATAAATTGTTTCATGCTAATTAACTCTGGGAGGTCAGTTTCGGTTGGGCTAACAAATTATAGGTTGCTTGTAAAATTTAATCTTTGCTGCACCGCACACTGGCTCTAGTGTTAATTTTGATATGACTGCGCTAGACGAAATTTCGCTGCCAGAATGTCAAAAGCTTTTGTTGATTATGATTTATTGATTTTCACACCTACGATTCTAGTTTCACGTAGCCAATAAGCGCAGGGATTAAAAAGGCGGCCACAATGTGGTTGAGAGAAAAGTCAGATTTTTCCCGTCAGTCCTCAATCAGCTCATCACCTCGTGCGTTGTGTTTGTGTGCGTGGTTACAGAGAAAAATGCGTTGCAACGCGGGTTGCATAGAAATCAGCGGCACAAGTAAACGAAGTCACCTTGCCATTTGCATTATCATGGTGTCTGCGCACGTTTTTCCGCTTAATAACGACGCAGTCGACGGGAGAGAATGGCACGTGAGGATGCCATGTTAAAGATGTACCTGACTACAATAATAATTAGCTACTGGTACTTAAAATGAGATCGATAATTTATTTTGCATATAAGTGACAATTGGGGTTGGCTGTACCAAATGAGGTATTTTATTTTATACTGACAGTGGTACTTACGCTTTGCTATCATTTGTTTGCATTTAGACACTTGGTTGCTTGGGGTGTACAGGAGGATACTCGAGCGGATCATTAATTTTGTTCGTCTTTGAGCTTTTATTTTCTATTTTTCATCCGCAACAATTGCAGCGTTTTTCTTTATTTCTTGCAGTCTATTTCAAGCAGTTGAATTTCTATTTGCGTTTGTATTTTTCATTGCTTTTTCGCGGGGGTATCATTTTTCATTTTTCTTCTGTGCCTCCGCCCTTTGCGTTTATTTACGCGTCGGAATGTGTCGAACAGTCTATTTAAAAATAAATCGCCCGTGCACGCACGGTGCGAAAATAATTGTCCGAGCGCTAACTCAACGAATACATGCGCTCACTCATAGTGCAAACATTATCAAACACGAATGCTGGAAAACATCGAAGAGCGTTTCAAATGGGCTGTTTTTATATTTGCACACCTTTGCGATACTTTTTGCGAATATTTCGCCCATTGCACAGCACTTTTTAACGATTTGGCGTATAAATTCCATTGGGTGGAGTGGATAAACACGAACAGCTTTTTTGACTGATAAATATTTGTGGTAATTTATCGTTGGACATTTTTCAATAGTTGCTCTTTTTATACACCAT
Source organism: Diploeciton nevermanni (assembly GCA_027575565.1). Classification (NCBI taxonomy): domain Eukaryota; kingdom Metazoa; phylum Arthropoda; class Insecta; order Coleoptera; family Staphylinidae; genus Diploeciton; species Diploeciton nevermanni. The sequence continues at coordinate 3,324,564 of JAODIE010000010.1, forward strand.
GTAGGATATGCACGTAGGCATTGACCATTTCGAGGGGCTTATTTGAGAGAATTGTTATTTACGACGCAAACAAAATAAATTTTAAAAAGGGCCATAGTTATGCCAGCAACTCGGCCGCGTTTAAATAAAATAATCTCCTCGTGAGTTATGCGTAACAATAAATTTTTACAGCCCGTCGTGTTTTTGTCGCGCTTACTCGTATCGATAAACAATCCCGGAATGCTCGTGATAACTATGACTAAACAAATAGTCAAATGTCTGGTGCTTGCTTTGAAATATTTAGTATGCAGTATGCATTTAACGAGATGAGCAATCATTACTACAATGTTTTCGGAATTAATTGCTTTGTGTCTGGATGATGATAATACTAATACGCCTATGTCATATGTTGCCTAGTCACTGTTGGGTATAATTTTAGGTACGTTTTACCGTTGTATTGAGTCGGCTAAGTGGAAGTCGATATGCGATGATAGAAAAGCTGGAAGTGCTTGAATTGGTTGGTTGTTTGGTGCTCGATGGGTGCTCTAGCAGTGTTGCCAAGCGAAACAATCGCGCTTCCGGTGTGCGACGCGCCTGCATTTCGAAAAGAAATTGTGTTAACGCACGGATATAATCATTACGGTGCGCTACCGTAAACGACCGGACTATATTTAGCATAATAAGCGTGCTTGTCATACGTGAAAAGTTATTTATTACGCGTGCGAGTCGATCGTGACTCTTCGGCCTGGTAAAAATGCACTTTGATGGATTTCTGTAAAAAACTTCCGTTACGAAGAATTGTAGTGTTATTGTTGAAGAAATTGTAGTTTTACAGGGGACGAGTAATTTTGTGTTGGGAGATAAATAGGTGGAGTTTATGTAGCAATTTGCTAGCTTAGTCTTTAAATTATTATAGAAGTTACTATTTTTATGGCAGCAAAAGCAACATCTAAAGATGCAGACTTCTTCACATCTACAGCTTATTCATTAGCAATATTATAATCAATTTTCTCTCGTAATAGATAATTTACCCTAGCAAGCTATAATAATAAACATTGTAGTTAAACACTTATTCTTTATTTTATTGACATTTCTTCTAATTTTGCACCGTTATACAATTATACTTGTTTTGAATAAACTTTCATGGATTGTTTACTTGATAAATAGAAAGTAATTATGAAAAAACTACATATAAAAGAATTTATTTTCAAAGACTATTTAAATTGTTTAACTTCTGAGATTGGCACAAACTTAATATTTAACTTGATTTAATTGATTTTTTTGCCTCTAAGTTTTATAATTCAACTAATGGAAATGTTGTATTTATATATTTGGAATTCCTAGTACAGAAATGGAATGAATTTGGCAAAAAGAAAGAAAAAATAGATTTACTGTAAAAGCTTTTGATAAATATCACTTCAATTTCAACACTTAATTAGAATTTCTGAAATAGATATTAAACACTCTTATTCAAGTTGGTGTATTTCATATGAATTCTTAAAACCAGCAGGTGTCTATTTTAAACAATTTTCACTGCTTTCTGAATTTAGCGTATTCATGTGTACTTTACAGCAATAAAGTGTAAACTGTTTAAAAGTCTAATCGTACAACTTGCACCTTTTCCTTTTAGCAGCTTGGAAGAAAGTGTCTCTTGTCTAATCCGTTTCTCTCATTTATGCTCATTCCATGCTTTTCGCCTGACAAGCTCGCGAGCGCACACAAATTAGCAAACTTTTTTAATATGCGTTATTATTTTATCACCAGGGCGTGCGGAAAACTTTCCGAACACGCTGCTTTCGCCGCCTCCACGCTCTACTGCCGCCGAACCGACCGGGAACAGTTTAGTTTGCATTTTACTACGAAAGTTCACCCGCGTCCCACTACAAATGAGCTTTCTTTGCCCGCGAAGTGCTAGAAACGCGCAAAAACGCATTCGACATGCTGCATATTTAAGATACGCGTAACAAGGATGGAAATAGAGGAGTTGAGAGCGGGTAGAACGAAAAGGCGAAAGACAAATAGTCGGAACTATATTTCACGAATGGAGGCAACCATGCAAAAATTTGCGATCATTTATCTGAATTAATTTATAGAAAAACTTCTTCCGATCAAGAGAGTTTAAGACACAATTTAGAAAAAATGTAATGTCAATGTGTGTAGATGATAGGTGAGTAGTATGCAATATGCATTATCTCTAATCTAATGACGGTAACTTGAAACACCACTTGAGTTATTTTCGGGCTTGTGGTGTGTTGCTCATCAAAAATCACAGGCAGATTGAAAGATCGAAAAGCTTTCCAAGCGGAAACTCACAGCTGCATGAGCTTTTAAGCAGTTCACTGGTGGCAGAAAGCAGAAGGCACATCAAGATAACCCGAAACGGGCTCACGTTCAATTTTAAACGAGTTAATTACCAGCTTGCAAACACTTGAGGCGCACACCAACATCGCACAGTTTGGCAGCGAGAGAAAAATGTTCAAATCATAATCTATTTCCACTCGCTCATTCATTACTTTGAGACCGACTGTTTGCAGTCGCATAACCTATTGCATAACCTAATCCGAGTTTATAATCCCAGGAAAATTCTTCAATTAATTCCAATACAATAATCATAAACCTAAAGGATAATTGATAAATACTAGACTACTAACGAGCCAATAAAAATAAAACAATCAAAATAACGACAGCGATAATCGTTGAGGTTAAATTAGAAAATTAAGCAAATTAAACGTATATTAATACGTTTATCGTATGATGACGTCAACTGCGATTGCGATACGGGCATTAAGTTTAAAAAATTGCGAATGGTCACGAAGTGCTGGCGGGAAGGGCGGAACTAAGGAATAAGGAGAGGCGGAAATGTGAGGTCGTTTGTTTGTCAAGTACCTCGAATAGCAACATAAAGTGTGGCGATAAGACGATCAGGAACAAAAGAAAATCTGTTTTTACAAGACACAAACATGTTTTGACTTGTTGGCAATTGACTATAAAAATATGTCACGTTGTCAGGAATTTAATGTACATTTTGTCGACTATAGGCATAGATGACCTCATTGTCACATCAAACGTTTTCTATTTTGTTTTTTTGTTTTTCATTCCAAATGTGTAGAGAGTATCATCTGTTTAACATTAATCCATTCAATACAGCCAGCATGAGGGCTGCCCTTCCTCTCCAATTCTAATTACAAATTGTGTTCACGTTTGTTTAACCTAGGTTATTGATTTTGCCTGAGCATTTTACTGCTAAATAAATATCATCGGCAGTACTAAAACCAATGGCTTTTAAAACATTGCCAGTTTATGTGGTTTGTTTCCGGAATTTATTAATTAAGTTTTATTTCGAACGAAATCAAAAATTCAAAAGTTGGAATTAATTAAATGCGGTGAAATGTCGAATATAAATGGCTGAAACAAAATAAAGCAAATGTCAAATAGCCGGTTGCTTAATAACTATAAATATATTATAATTTCCAATAATTAACTTTTGCGCAAAAACGAGCGAATAAATAATTATTATTGCATGCTGTTTCATCGCGGCACGTCTGCCAGCAGAACGCTCGTAATTTTCATCATTTTTCTGCTTTGCCTATTTGCTCTTCTTTTGTACAAGTATGAAAATGCGATGGCAACGAAACAGCGCGAAAATATAATTGAATAATTGCGTTTCAGCTGGCATTAGAGCAAGTTTCGGTTCAGCGCAGTTTTAGGTTCTCGTCCAATGAGCATCAGTCTCGCGCGAATTGGCTTTGACGTGCCCGGTAGACGTTAAGTTTGGTTATATTTAACACGTGACTGTCAGCTGACTAGAATTCGTTGCAGAAACGTGCACATGCGTTTTGGGTCAGAGGAAGATAAGCTGTGATGGCTAATTATAATTGTTTGACGCGGCTGGCGGTTAAAAACGGACGCCAATTATTCGCGCGTTGGAACGGATATTTTTACACTAGTCTGCGCATTGCCGATGTGATTGCACTGATTGCAATTTCAAATGAACTGCATTGATTGACTATTTTATTACTTTGTGTTGCAGAAAGGAAATTGTTTGTTGGGATGCTGAGCAAAAAGCTGTGCGAAAACGACGTCCGCGCCCTCTTCAGCGGATATGGAAACATCGAGGAGTGCACAGTTCTACGCGACCCTGCGGGACAGTCCCGTGGCTGCGCATTCGTTACCTTTGCGACGAAACAATGCGCTTTGGGCGCTATCAAAGCCCTGCATCAATCACAGACGATGGAGGGCTGTTCAGCTCCACTGGTGGTGAAGTTTGCGGACACGCAAAAGGAGAAAGAATTGAAAAGGCAGCAACAGATGCAGGTTAATATGTGGGGTGCAATCGCACAACAGCAAGCGACACCTACACTTCAGGCGCAAGCACCGCAGCAGTACTCTCAGGTGGCGCTGCCGGCGGACGCCACCTCGCAGCTACAACTGCTGCAGGCGATGACGTCAATGAACAACACACTGCCGCTTCTTCAGCAGCAACTTCTTGGCGGAAGTGATAACCTGCTAGCACCCATTGGCATGCAGAACCTGGTGACCCTTGCGGCGATGGCCCAGCCCTCGGCGGCGGCGGCTGCTGCCACTGCTGCATCACCACTGTGTATGGCGAACCTGCTCGGTAAAAGTACAACTGGCGTTGATCGGTCTGCATTGTCTGCCGCCGCCGGCCTGCAGCCTGGCTTAGCTGCCACGGCTGACTTAAGTTCCTATGGCTTGTTCACGAACGCCACGCTCTCGGCGGCGGCAATGGCTGCTGCGGGGAAACAGGTTGAAGGTATGGATGGCTTTTGTCAACACACGGTATACCACCGACCAGATTATTCGAGTTGTATTGTGTTGCAGTGCTTTGCGTTTATTTAGCTTTTGCTTTCGTTTTGTCTTGTGCTAATGCGGCCACCCAACGTACACTAGAATGGGGCTTTGAATGTTTGCCGTATTGCATAGGGCACGAGGAGAGGCGACACTTCCGTTTTGTTTTCAGCCGCATCCTGTGGTGTGCTCGGTTTTTTGTCCACTTCGCTTCCGGCTTTGCAGCGAGCGCGCTTTGTTGTATGTCGCGCTAATGTAACATAACGCATTACGACATTACTAATTCCGCTTGAATTTTAAAGGCCGGCCGTCGTAATGTAACGTAACGCCGCGTGATTAATGACGCCGGCGTGTCGAAGCACCGGCCGGTGTCGGCGCGCCGTGCGCGATTTACCAGTTCGTGGTTCGTTATTTATCATTCGCGTTTTTGTCTGTCGCCGTGCTCTCGGAATGCATTACTTATCATTTAGCGCAGACATTTGCGGCGCATTCGTTTCGGCGCCATTTTGAAGCACGAACCACCCCACAAGTCACCACTCGAGTCAACTGCTTCTTTTTCGTGCTAACCACTATACTAACGAACTGGTTGGGTTTATTTTTTGTGACCACAGGTCCAGAGGGTTGCAACTTGTTCATCTATCACCTGCCGCAAGAGTTCAACGACACGGACCTCGCGTCTACGTTCCTCCCCTTTGGTCAGGTGATATCAGCGAAGGTTTTTATCGATAAGATAACGAACCTCTCCAAGTGCTTCGGCTTCGTATCGTTCGACAACGCCGCCTCAGCGAAGGCGGCTATCCAGGCGATGAACGGTTTTCAGATTGGCACCAAGCGACTGAAAGTGCAACTGAAACGCGCCAAGGAGGCATCACGGCCATACTAGCCCATATCTACCTCCATCCACCCAACAAACAACCCCAAATGGAGCATCCCTTGGAACACGCGCCTTTACGCAAGATGGCGCACGCGTCGAGTGCAATCGTTTCTATAAATCTTATAAACTGACACGTAAACCGAGATAATGACATAAAAATGACGCTCAAAACTTATTGGTTGAGCGAGTGGACAGAGTCTGATGTGCAGTGCATCGCTGGAAACATACCAAAAAGCAAATTAGTCTTTATTTTTTAAAACAAACGCTGAAGACGAGAAGCTTACCAAAAAATATTGTTCAAAACATTTACTGCTAAGAATGTAGCGCGTAATAATGCTGAGGACTATTGACAGAAACAGTGAAGAAAGTGCCACACTTGTATTGTACTGATATATTTACCGATATGTTGCAGACTTTTCTACACTTACACATACACACCTTCGACAACACACACACACCTGGAGAAAGAAAGTCGTGGTGAAATTAAATTTATTGAACACATCGTATACCCACAAACGGAGCTCTCAGGACGACCGACCACGAATCACAACCGACACCCGGTATGCACCCCAAAACACATTCTACACCGAAACATAATCACTTAGGCAACATCACCTTGAGTAACCTTGACTTGATAAAATTTGACATACGATAGCAACATACGAAAGCAACAAAAACATTGATAATGTAAACAATTGAATGACGTTGAGTAACCATCGCGGCCGCTACGGGGCGCCACGTGTATTTCAAACGAAAAATGTAAACAAATAAAATTGCAACTGTAACATGATTGTCTTGTGTGCGAATTTGCATGCATGATGGTTTCTGGCAGCTATGGTGCACACGCGCAAATAGGCAAATTTACTACAAACGGACATTGTGTGTGCGCGCGCGCTGAATTGATAACATGATAACAAACCAGAGGAAACAAAACAATGTTAAATGTTATGTTTGGATATATTTATATATAAATAATAACAAATTAGTGAAAATTGTAGGGTTTTACAAGGAAACAAATGAAAACTTTAAGAAGTAACACAAAATAAGCATAAATCATGGCGGCTGGAATATGGCGGCATTTGACGACTGATAGGAGTCTGTAATTGCCGACAAACGTGTTTGGCTGCCCAAAGAGATTTACCTAAGTAAGATTTTTGACGATGAGAGAAAGAAAGACGCACTTATTTTATTTGTAAACGATTTGTATTTTTCGAGCAGAATGTGCAAGAGTTAGTTGTGTATCGGTAATCGTATTACGTTGTAATTTAATTTATAGTTTATCTAGTTCATGGCGAAGGCCGGGGAGAGAAGTTGGTTTTATTTGTGTTTTTGCTTTTCATTTGTTTAACATTTTGTCTGATTGTTTCAATTTATATAATCAAAGCGTACTTTTTGTGTTTGATGCGATTATTTAATTCATTATCACGTTGCGTTCGTTTTCTTTCATTTAGTTTTTTTTTTTTAGCATTTGAGTGTTGTTTAAGTTCTGCGTTTTATTTGAGTTCTTTTACTGTTAACGATAAACAGTAGTTTTGATTTGTTTCAGTTTGTTTTAGGTTTGCAATTTCTCACAAACAAACGCGCAGAATAACCAGTGACCAATAAGTGATAATGATTACAATTTACAACCACATGCGAGCAGCTAAGCTATTATCTGATTGTATTTCATGTTACTACTATTCTACATTCGTGTGTTTTCACACGCAATGCTTGCGAATGGCGGCGCCGGGTGGTTTGGAAAATGGCGCGCGTTGTTTGGAACATCTCATACGTTGTAATGAGTTTTTTTTTTTGTAATTTTGTTGGAAAAATTTGCGTTTTGCGGCCGTCTCTTTGCAGGTTATTTTTTAAATGTACTTTGCTGTACTTTTATTGTACTTATTGTTGTTTATTTTGAATTTTTGGTGTGTTCGAAGGCAACTGCCGATCGATAGTCGAGTCATGGCCATAATGTGAAGAGAAATGGTGGAAATTGTTGAATGTACTTTAATTTCTATATTTTGTTATATCTATTGAGTCTTATTCGATTATTTCAACTATTTGATTAAAAGAAATGAAAACTAAGGGAATGCGTTGTAGTTTTTATTGGATTTAGCAAAAAGGAGCTAATCAACTTGCGAGGTAAGTATCAAAGTAGATTTTGATTAAACATAACTATTCAAAATCAAGGCATACAATAAAAATATTCAATCACTACTTTGAACAAAATTATCTAAAATGGCGAACGAAATTGGATATTTTATAGCAATGTAATTACTAAGAAAACCTATGCAAAAATGAAGAAATTATGTAGCTTTATTTGCGCGTTTTTGAAATATACGTCAAATAGAGAGAGAATTTTTTATCCCTGGAATTAGGAGGAAATTATATAAATTAACAAAAAACAGATTGGCGTCTTGAACAGAAGAACAGGATGCATCTATTTGTGACAATACGCATTTCTACAAATTTTTGGAACTAGGAAACCAGATAAAACGTAATTATGTGGATATTAATATTTCATACAATTTATTTTGATTATTCAAATGGTGAAAAGAAATTTGAACAGAAGTAAAAATTGGTTATTGATCTAATTTTCATTTTTTATTAATATGCATGATTTCAATGCATCAACATGTAGTTATGCAAACATTGCTCACTTTATTTATCTCTTAAACAGCAGTCTGCTTAGCTTATAATAACAGCAGATGCTACCACTTTCATATTTATCCCATCATCCGCAAAAGGTGAAATTATGCATCCGCGTACACATTTAATAGAAAAACATAAAAATTCAAAATTATTCCACGCGTTTGCACCAAAGGCGGATTTGCATGGGAAAAGCACTCGGCCTGGCTTACGGCTAAGCTCTTCCGACCACCGCTTTCCCGGCGGTTAGAAAAATGCAAATACTCATCGTTGCCACGTGTGGACGACGCAAAAAATTAAAATTTGACCTACACCTTTGGTTACTTGAAATACCGAGTCGGTAAAAAGCGTAAAAAGCTCAACCAGGTGCTTGGCACGCGTGGGGGTGGTGGATAGAGTGCATAAAACTTCAAGCACCGACGCGAAATTGACGAACGGCATCAGTTAATGGAGAAATAATTCAATCAGTATCAACCTGCTCGCCTCTACTCGAGGATTAAATTCTCTTGTGCGGATGGTGAGTACAGCAGAGCGAACGTGGATTTTTTGCACTTTTATTGTATTGATTCTCGCATCTTTCTTTGTTTCGAGATAATTTGAGATTAAATTCCTAGTTTATTGATTATAATCATTACACCTACGAAATACGTGGCTTATATTTCATAGGAAACAGCCACCGATGAGGAATTCGCAGTCACCACACGTATATAATTATGACCCAGTGCATTAATGAAACATATTAGTCCCATTACAGCTGGCCGCCATTACGCACGCCGAAATTATGCATTGTTTATGACTACCAGTATATATATATATATA
>JAODIE010000010.1:3343796-3385029 GCA_027575565.1 Diploeciton nevermanni
AATTTTGATTACCGTTATATAAAATAATATTCAACAATTAATCTTCCGTTACTTCCAAATTTGAACTTAGAAATTCTATTCCACTTTATAAACACAATGATCGACGATCTATTTGCAAGAAAAGATTGCTGAATGTGTGTGAAATACGTAAATATCAGATTGTAACTCATTATTACAAAAACGCTCCATCGCTCAATATGAATAGAAAACTCAAGCCTTAAACTCGATTGTTTTGATATGTTGAAATTGTTGCATACGACGACTACTTACTGCGTACTACTGTAGCGTTATTGGAGCGACGTCACATCATATGTTTTTATCCCATCAATCTAATGGCTTGTGCTGAATTTCACTGTAACAAAATGATTCTAAAAGAAATCACTGCAGATTTATTTAAAATGGATAAATCATATTCATTGGCACACTGTGTTGGTGCTGATTTTAAAATGAGTAAAGGAATAGCAGTTCGATTTAAAAGCAAATTTGGACGTGTTGATGATTTACTAAAGCAAGAACAAAGTGCGGGTGGCCTTGCAATCCTAGAAGATCACCGACGGTACATATATTACTTAGTTACTAAAGAGTTATCCATTTTGAAGCCTTCATATCGAACTCTAGCAGGTTCACTATATAAATTAAAGCAACATATGGAAGAACACAAGGTAAAAAAATTGGCTATACCAGCAATTGGATGTGGGTTGGATTGTCTAAACTGGGATAAAGTAAAAGCAATACTTAATGACATCTTTAAAAAAATGGAAATTGAAATTGTGGTTTGTCTTTGGAATGTATATTTTAGTGTCCTGAATGTAGTTGATGTAGAAAATCTGAATTATTCCCGTTTTAGCCTGCATTTTCAAGAAAATCATCCAAGTCAATTCCAGAAGAGGAAATTGGAAGGAATTATAAGCAATCAAGAAATGCACATAAGAAAGTTGAAGTCAAGCGACTCCAAGGAAAAGAGAGCAATAAAAAAAACAATTGGCAAAGGTGAATACTTAAACAAAAACAGTTTTGTTTGGTTTTTAACTTGTTATCTTTATTTGCATTGTCCACTTTTGTGATGTTATTATTTTGCTTTGGAATTAACTATGAATTATTTCAAAACAATTGAATTGCAAGATTTATAAAAAGAATTGTTTCTGTAACTCCAAGATCTAAAATATCTGTCTATTCAAATTATCATTATAATAAAATCAAAAAAAAAAAAAAAATGAAACCTCTTTCAACACAATCTGGACAACACAATCTATGCTCAATTCATTTATCTCAATATAATCAGAAGTGAAACCAAATGGTAATTACGATTGTTCGAAATATCTATTTTATTCACAATATGATCATCCGCTTGCTCGTCACTAAGATATTAATCGGCACTATATCACCATGTAATTACGATAATATAAAGAATTTTTAGAACGTTGAATGAAAGTGATTCAATACTCATTACACATACAAACTATTGAACAATCATACTAATTGAATTTAATTATAAAACATAGGATTAGAAATATAAATATTTATCTCTTGTAATGCGCTAAAGGCATATTTCAAGTCGACTTTAAATAATGATAACATATGTACAATATAGCCAAGTAATTAAAATACTCCAAACAAATGCATTGCGCGCATACAATCACAGCGACTGCATACGTTTTAATATTTTTTTCTTTTTACGTTGTTACCATATTAGACAGCCATTTTATATTCATTTCAAACAGGCGGCTACAAGGAAGTTGTATTCCGCCGTATGTTTCATTGGGTTAATAACTCAGCAAAATATTTGCTTACTTAATTAACATGCAATTAGTCCTAAAGCCATTGGCATTACAAGTTAATGCATAGCAAACGTGTTAATTATATCTCTTGGATGTATTCACGTTGTCGTTATTATATAAGGCACTATTACATTTTGTATCACTCGACTTTTACACGTTCAAAAGATGTCCCCATGTCTCTGCCATTCGATGGAACGCGAAACGAATGAAAACAAATTTCACTAATATAAACATAAGTAATTTCCTTAAGTACTAATATTGTCTATTAATTTAAGATAACTCCGCGAACAATTGTTTATGAATTCATCTCGTTAAAAAAGAAATGAATATATTCAATTTCTAGAAGACCATAACCAGTTAAAACTGGCTCTCAATCATGGATTCATCTTCATTTTCGCTTTCTGTAAGTTCATCATCGCTGGAAATGTATGATGGCACCCCTTGGAGTAGCAGCATTTCCCGTAGTTTATAATCCAAACCCTGTTCGAGCTGTAGCACGCTGCGGCCGCCATAGGTATACACCTCGTAATCCATATTCGACGCGTCAGACATTAGGAATGAAGTCATTTGATCATTCCTGGATTCAACTGCGATGTGCAAGACGGTGTAGCCGGATTTGCCCTCACGTGCGTTGATATCCGCTCCACACAAGAGCAAATTTTTCATGATGTCAATATGACCATACAGAGCTGCAACGTGAAGTGGAGTTTGACCTGAAATAATGATGATGACTATTTTTACTATGAAGATATGTGCATGCAGTATCTTGAGCGAATAAACAAGAATAGATTTGTGCGAAAATAGTAGCGGATGCCAAATATACATGAAAAATTCCTAGGCATGAAGCACTACTATACAATGTGTTGTGAATTCCTACAATCAACAACAAAATGTTCGTCATCCGCATGTCTCAAAAAATATGATTAATAGAAAAATTGCTGCGCTCAAAACACTTGACCCAACTTTACAATTTAATGAAGCAGTGAAAATAAACGGTGCTTAAATTAGATGTGAAAGTGCATCATGAAATTACTGGCTCAGAAATACCAGTAAATTGTTTCCTGTTGATGAATGCATAGTTCCGTAACATTTTAAAAGTTGCTAGACTGTACTATTTTTGGCATATATCAGAATATCTTTGATGATCCTAATTTCAATTGATAATACTCTAGGTCCGCTCACTAACTCGAGTAAAGACGGCATATTTGCGAATCGTCTGGACTTTAAAGTGGGCATCCCCATAATATTTCGGGAACACATTGTACTGATGGCTCGCGTACGTCTGAGATGTATATTTAGCATATTGCCCCCGCGCGCGTCTAGCTGCAATCCACGCGACAGCCAGAAATAGTTTACTACTGTTTTTATAGACACAAATATTCGGCGTTCGCCACACCATTTATGGTTCCAAGTAGCGTCGCCCTGTTTAGTAGACTACATCATCATAATAGAATAGTACATACATACTTTCCAATAAATGATGCATTCTTCTAGGAATTCAAAACAAACTGAACTCAGTGCTAACTAAATTAAGAGTTGAATAACTTAATTACCTTCGTAATTCCACTGCTCCAAATTCATAGGCAGGGGTTTAGGTACATAAGACAGGTCAATTGTATCAATCTCTTTCTTCTCTACAGGTTTAGTGATTTGCATACAAGATTGGATATCTCCCTTTCTGGCAGCGATGTGAAGTGGCGAATCCCCATTGAGATTCCGTGAGTTTGGTCGTGCACCTGCGACGATCAACCACCGCACGATCTCCCACTGTTGGGTCAGTACCGCAAGATGCAGCGGTGATTGGGCCTCATCGTTATGCGTATCCAAGTGCATTTGATGTGGTGCTAACTTAATAAGTATTCTAGCTGCCTCGATAAATCCTTCCATTATAGCTGTGTGTAAACACCTGGAAAGTTCCAGTAATCTGGTTAATTATCAGCTCGTACTAAAATGGGTTTTTACAAATAATGTTGAAAAATTGTTGATAAAACTTTCATGTCATGGCCAAATGGTATCACTGGACATTGTCTACTCCGCGGGCTGTAGATATCGAGTCAAGTGGGTAATTTATTAAGATGTAATTAAAACCAGAATTGTCTCAGAAACGCACTAGGAAAATGATGATTAATCAAGTAATATTTTACAACGCAAAAAAAAATTATTTCCAGGGATTTGTCATATCTCTACTCTGGGATGATTAATAGATATATGACAAATAAAAGTAATAAATAATTTAAGCTATTTTGGGTTTGATTTTACCTGGAATCAAATACAAATTACTAGAGCAAGGAAGATATGCCATCTTCGTTTATATAAACTTTCTGACATTATGTGAGTCTAAATTATAGTACCTAAACGTATAGAACGTATACTGGAAATTCCCAAACAAAACGTTGTTCATACACCTGTGAATGAGGCGAACAACAGTCAATTAGGAAGCTTAATAAGAAGAGAAGCTGACTATTGAAATGATTTATAAATTAACAAATACAGTCATACTGAGATATAAATTTCTGAAGTATTATGGGAAGCGGAACTCTTTTGAAATTAAATTTAGAGATGCAGAAGATTTCAAACTTTACATAATGTCTTAAATGTTAAGCAAACATTCGTCTTTACATTTCAAGTACCCGCAGCACATCGCGTACATGGGTAATTGTTGCAGTGCGATTGTTGCTTCGTGCAAACAACACATGCGCACATGTGCGGAACGAAATGTGAAACGAACGCGAGCTGGAATGTTTATGAAACTCGCGGCGTACTTGTGTGTGTGAGTATCAGAGGTTAAACCCACGTGACGTAAGATAAAGCAAGCCAGCTACGAGTCGCGGTGCACTCACACAGCCATGTGCATGGAAATTCCGTCCGTCAGGGTTATTCCAAATTGCTTTTGAAAATAAAAGCATGTGAAATTTCGTCCTCATAAAAGGTGCGCACGGTAATATGCGATGCAGCATATATAGATAATTCTAGAGGAATGTCAGATTAATGAATCAACCTCAACTCAATTGGATTCAACACTCAGTAAACAAATGCGAATCAAACGTTGGCCGTAACTAATTGCACACGTAATTGGTTTACGTGAATCGCAAATGATCAATAAAGTTGGTTTTACGTCGTACTGGTAGTCCTCAAGAAAACGACTTACGTATCACCGTTGACGTCCTGCACGAAATATTTCTCCCAGGGCTTTTCCGCCTCGCTCTGCGAGCAGCTGATGGCAGGAATGGGTGCATTGAAACTATGATGCTTGTTTAGATCATTACAGTCCAGACGCACTGCTAGTAATTGATTGGATAACTGCAGGGTGTCGATACCCTTGTCTAGCCTCATGGATTCAGTCTGTTGCTGATGTTGTTGTTGAAGCAGTCCGCTGCAGTCCTGGCTGGAGATCTCCTGCGAGAAGAAGCCGCTGTCTACCGTTGTGTTGACTTCAGTCTTGACATTCTCCGAGCTGAACGTAGCGCCTTTCGTGCTCGAATCGGCGTTGGAAGACATTTTCGTTGAAGTCTACCGGAGGAACAATTGATGCAATGCGATTGTTGACGTACGACGGCTTTGCACGTTCGAGCGTATTTTCATATCAATCTACACTCATCATTCACTTCGTACCGAATGTAAATCAATGGCGTTTGTTTATAAAGTGCGCGAAAGAGATTATTGTTGTTATTGGTGTCGCACGATGTATTAACACTTTTAACACGAGCGTCACTTGTTATTGCCTGGTGACCCGAAGTGTCGCGAATATCTAATCGTCTGACGAGTTGTCTCCGAGTTTGAATTGGTGCAGATGAAGTGTTTTCCTTATCGTGGAAACTCGCACTGTGCGTGGGTGATGCAAACCTTAGCCGCAACCAGATGTTGCTACATACACCAATTGGTACACAGTATTAACTCGGCTGCAGCTGCACGAGCGCAGACTTAAAAGCAGAAGCATAAACTGACGTAGTCCGCCTGCCGTTTACAGCTAGGAAATACCCATGCTATGCGCAGGCGCAGACGATGCGCCAAACGCACGGTGTGCAACAGATTGGGAAAGAGAAATTGTATATACAGGGTATGCGAGAGTTATTACATGGGTTAATGCCAAATTACCCAAAAAGTGATAACTTAATCGCATCACTTGAATACTTGACAAGGGGTTTTACCATTTGATAACACACAATTCCATTATATGCTAGTGACTTCTGGATTTTGGACAATGAAGATAATCTTGTTATGCCTGAAGAGGAAAATTTATAAACTGAGCGCACAACTGCTATTGTAATGTACATTGTAACATATTATGTAAAATATGACAAAAACAGTTGAACGACAACAGGTGTTCACTTTGGAAGTAGAAAGTATTTTCCTACATTATTTGAATATTATAGTCGCAGTTGGTAATGAAGAGTCTGCACTAGATCTGTACATAATTATAGCCACCTAACAACTCTCTAAACCGGAATTACCGAATAAACAAAGTAAATTTCTATTCTCATATTAAACAGTGGTAAAATCTACATACAAAAAATTAATCTAAACCGAACATTTCCAAACTGGGCAGAGACTGGAAGAAAGCACTACACAAGGTATAAATTATTTTTTAAATGTACTGCTAGCTTAAGACTCTAGGTTTGCAGTACTGCTATTACGTAAATGAATTAATATCGTGATTAAATTTTTCGAATTAATAAAAACTAAATGCGGCACAATAATAAAAATGGTGTTGTATTGGGAAATTCATACTTAGTAAACGAAACATACTTTTGTTACATTAAAAATGTTGTTTATGTTGTGTGAGTATGTCGATGTTTCCATTTTCCTTAAAATCAGTTCTACTTTTTTGTACTCATTTCTTCAATATCAATTAACAATTAGTTGAAACAATTCTACTAAGAAATAGAGAAGTTTTGGTACCTTCAATAAGTGGCAACCTAAATTTGGTTCAAAAAAGATACAAACAATTGCAAAAGTAGAGGTTTCTAGAAACATTTGTGTAATATTGAAATGTGTCCTAATATAGAGAAAATAATCTTGAAATTTAATATACAACTGTTATTTGTCTTTCTTTTTTTTTTTTTAGTGAAACATAAAGTTTGGAATTCACTGGTCTAACCACTAATGGTAAAGTATAAACCTTACATTTGAAGACTCATTGGTTTTAACATTAATCAACCATTCATGTATTTACAGCTAACAATTCTTAAGAAGTTCATGTCAGTTCATACATCCGCGGTAAATCACGTTGTGGGACAATATTTATTACTATGAGGTTTTGCTTCCCTATATTAAAGGAAAAAAACCGCAAAAGTTTAAACATTGCGTTTCTTTGAATCCATTTTTGTGCTAACCATAATTACCAACTTACTGCGCCATATTCCAGAGTCATTAAATCCATATCCCATTCTAAATATTTGAGCTCGGAGAAAGTACAGAAAATTTCCCAGCCTGTTTGATCGTATCGGAATATTAATAAACATATTTTAGAACATATACTATTATATTTTGTCATCGACAATTGCCAAGGAAAGCCGCTTTTGCTGCAGGTATAACATGGTGATTAGATAAGAAGTACGAAGTTGTAGGGCATGTCTAACATTTCTGAGGCGTGACACATGTAGAAATTTAAAGCTGACTTGGTAATTGTAGAGTTTGTCGTTAACTAAAATTCTTGTATGGTATGATTACAAGACGTGAGTGTAATGACTTTGTCACACATTAATTGCAATAGAAAATGCGAAATTGGCGATTAAATTGGCAGGATAAAATGCAATTAAAACGTTTAATTCATAAATATTTTCAATTTGCTATTACGATAAGATAAATTGTTTATTTATGAAACAAATCGCAATATCGCAATGCAGAACCATAGAAATTTGAAAGGAAAAGCTGTGGGAAGTCAATAACTTAACTAAAATTTTACTATAACACTTACTAATATTTAGAAACTAAAGAAAAGTCTTATAGTATACTGAGAATACGCTATAGTAATTTTCTGAAACAGTAATTGTGAAATTTTGGATTTATGATTTGGCCTCAATGTTTAATCAGTACGTAATCATTTCACCAAATTACCCAATACTTTCTAATTGACCTTTGATCCTAGCACGTTGTGCGTAAAATGTCAATGAACGTACTTTTGTTGTCATTCAATCTATCCAGATATGTATTTTCCAGTATATTATTCTACTGGTTAATTAAATTCTATAAAGTTACCACATGGCAGTAAAAAATCAATTTTGCTCTAATGTTTTTTAATGTCAATCAGCGCATTACACTATCAGACAAAACAAACAAACTGCTTCTCGTTAAAAAGAGTTTATGTTTACTTAATTACACCTTTGATCCGCCAATCAAAACTTATTGGTCAAGCGTCTTAATAATACAAAAGCGTGTTGTCGGTAATTCTAAAACTAAGCCGGGATTTACCAGCCCACCATCAGGATATGACTAAGTTGAGAAACATTTGCCTAGTCTCCGAAGAGTCCCTACATGCGAGTGGTTTTTAGGTTTTTCTTATTTTAACTGCAACACACCATTTGATATTGCATGAGTTTCCATGTTGGGTGACATTATTTACAGGCATTGTGGAAATACATTTTAGAATTTCCAATCATAGAATGATTGTGTAAAATACAGTCACGTTTTTACAATTATATTAACAATATCAACAAAGAATATATTTTCCGATGGTATCAGCAATTTATACATAGAAAAAATAAATAATCATGAAATATACTCGACATGTGTGACAATATATTGATATACTAATATTTGCCATTTTGGTTGGGATATACCAAAGGTGACTTATTGATTTTTACGTGGTTCACAAGACTGACGTAATTTGCAATGATAACGGTTATATATTGATATAGTTTGGAATCTGGTTGCTACTGCATTATGGGTTTACTTTGTATGACAAGTTATTCATTTTTTTGCACTTTCGAACAAATTCCTTGAATTTTTAAAAATCTTGTAAACCGTCAAGTGACATTTCAATGTATATTCAGTAATATGCAAATAGAAATTAGACAAAGTCTAATGGTAAATTTTCCATTTCCTAAATTGAACAGACTCGAAGAGAAACTATCATAAACAACACACATTGCGTAAACTTGACTTCATTGCGCAGAACTGAATTAAAAAGATTGAAAGTCAAAAGAAAACGCTCAACGTGGGGCTCAAACCAACAACCCTCACGTTAGCCGAGTACACAAGACGTGCTACTAGGAGAATGATCTTCAATTACATTTAAAGAATGTTGGAATGAAATAGATAAAATTATTTTGATACTACTCTAGACACCCAAACTTGTAGACAAAGATACAACTTGCCATTTAAAAGAAATTATACCTCGTTCCGTGGGACAGTCAGTAAGCCGTCTGACTGTTGTAGTGACAGTGAGGAGGTGCATATTCTGAGATATCTTCACAGAATTCAATCCCAATAACTGCTAATAACCCTGGTAGTTGATGCAGTATAATGAAATTGAAGGTAAATACGGTGCCGGTTTGTGTTTTAAAATTATGTTGATTTAAGTAAAATTATGACGCTTTTTTTTGCAACTTGAAACTAGTATCGACTTACCTACATCGACAATTTCCACTTTTATCATAGGATAGGTGAGCGCACTCCAATAGAGCACAATAGAAATGGGCACAATAGATTGTATGTAAAGAAAAGCTTCAAAATGTGATTACTCGTTTCATTCACGTTTATTAAGATTCTCTTTATAATGTGATATTTGTATGGATGAAGACTATTTGGAAACCAAAAATTAATTAATATATAGAAATATATATTTTGTTTTTCTACTCTGTGATATTTCAATATTTATAAATCTGACATTAAATTTTTTTTATTATTGTAATATAATTTTGCTAAACGTGCGCATTGCAAAATCGTGACATAGTTTGAAATTTATAAACAATGAAAATTGGTTTCTGCAAACCCAGTGGATAAGTTACAACAAGATCTCTAAGAGAGCCGTGGTGGACATTGCTTAAGTGTGGAAAACGTACGCCCAACGTGGGGCTCGAACCCACGACCCTGAGATTAAGAGTCTCATGCTCTACCGACTGAGCTAGCCGGGCTACAAACGCGGCGCATCTTACTTCTAATTTGTCGAATCTATTATATTGGATATATTTAATAACCTGCAGACAACAAAACATAATCAAAATGCGTATACATATTCCCCCTAAACCTTGAGTCAACCGGACCTAACCGCCTCACACCCATTTATTTTTTATATTATTATTTATATACAAACACCCAATTGTCCGACCATGCAGTTTTATTCCTGCCGCATGATAGAAGTTCCTCGGATGTCGAAGTCATCTTGGTATAATTAGATGCGGTACAAAGTAAGTATATTTCACCTATAAAGAGTTAAAATTTGATTTAACAATAGTTCAATAAATGTACTAATGCTGTAGGATATATTTACCACCTCTTGCATTGAATATGAAATGGTTTCCATCAATTCATGAACCAACCATAATGTTAAATAAATATATTGAATATCGGTATGTTAAAAGCACAAACAGTTTGCAATCACAATATGGTACAGATTAAAAATATCTACGCACTAGAATTAGTCGTGCCAATAACATATCAGGCACGTCATGATTTAAAATACAAAAGTGAATTGCTTTTGAAGCACATTTTAAAACAAGCACATAAAATATAATTTGATATATATATATATATATAGATATATATTGTATTACAATTACGACTTCATATTAGAGATCTAATTATTGTTATGGACGTATTTATAAATTAAGCATTTATCAATAAAATTACTAAATATCTTCACACATTGACACTTGCATTAAATTACTGATTTATGTTCTCTGCCTATTAGGTATCAAATATATCACATTACCTAAGCGATGTTCACGATTTAGTTACTCAATTTTGCACTTTGTTGGCTTTCAACTGGACCTGGACGGATGACTTCATACTTTACCGAGTGGCGGGCGTCGATTTCGATTACATTAGCAAACAAGAATGTTGCTAATTCAAATGAGATGACTCGTGTAGACAAATGAGTGTTTATCTGAAAACAATTTTTTGTAGCTTAAGGAATAGATTCAAGGAAATAACTGTATAGATTAATTACCTAGAAAGTTACTACACGCAAATTTTCGGAAAACATTTAGACAAGATTAGCGGACCAATGCTGGCTTTTTCATACAACATCTTTATCAGATCCCTTCCCGCTTCCTGAGTCATTACTGTGCATTCTTTGATAAGTAGGTTGCTGCCTCATTGCATTTGATGGAGTGCCCGGTATTCGAGTGAAGGTCTCTGCCTTTGGATTGACTTCACCTCGCATGAATCTAATTAGAAAACATATAATTAACATTTTGTTTGAGATTTACATGCAAATTATACCTTTCAAGTTTATCCACGCATGCATCTTGGTAGTCATGAATCCACTTAATTGCGTTGAAATGGCATACTGGGCGCATATCTTCTGGAAGTTCTTCAGTTTCAGGAAAAATAAAATTGTCCAAAATTGGAATAATATTGCATTCTGCTTTCAGCGCAGCACAAATTTCCTTATGAACCCAGTCCTTTTTCTCTTCATCACCCCGACACCGATCCAATGCGTTCGGTGTTAATACCAACAAGAAATTCTTAGCTTTCTGAATCGATTGCAAGAGATTGTTGTCAAATTTGCCAGCTTCTAGCCGCTCTACGTCAATAAATACACTGAAGCCTCGTAATTGTAAGTGCACTTTAAGCAGACTAGCTAGTTGAGATCCATTCGACCTCCGATAGCTGATAAATATATCCAGCGACTTCTTGGAGTCGTCATCTTTTGAATTAGATAGGCCATTTTCAATAGCTCGGATACTTTCTATAATTCTTTGCCGGTGAATGGAATTAGTGATGCCACACTCATTTAGTAGTTGATCTTCCTGAAGTCGCATAAGACTTTCCTTTGTTTCGATTCCGGCATTTAACATTTTATAGGTATAGATACTAAATTCAGGCCCCATTGTTTGCAAAAAGCTGTTAATATTAGCTGTGTCCTTAGAACTGTAGTCTGCCAATCGTTTCAATATTTGCAACTCTCGGAAAAAACGAATTCGTTTGATTCCATTCGTTAGACCAATATCTTCCTTGAGGTTGTCTTCAGTCAGTTGTAAAAGTAAATCGCCATCCACACGACTATCAATAAAGCTCTGTGCATATTCGTCAAATCCAATCTGTTTAACCCATTCCTCCACATCTTCCGTCGACCATAAAGGCACTTGTTGGCTCAACTTGTGAGGAACCTCCTCCCCGACCAATCTCAGTGCTTTCGCAGCATATTTCGATGCAACTGCATTGGGACAACTAGCAACCTTTTTCAACTGCTCCACGGCTCCAATTTCGGCAAATATATTCGTATTGCCTTGCTGCTTTTTAATTCCCGCCTCCATGCAGAAATGAAAAGCTGCCAAATTTCTAGCTTCTTCACGCTTTGAACTCAAGACAGGTACCAAATGTTGCAACCACGTTTTACTCTGACCATGTGCGTGTGCCAAATTGCTCTTTGCAAATTCTGAAGGGTTGTGAGTAGTGACAAATGGTTCGACCAAACCCAATGTACCTGATTTCAGTACCTGCGACTCAATCTCCGCATTCGCAACCAAAACAGTGATAGCTAAACATGCATAATATTTGATATTGTCATCATTATGAAATGCGAGCGGAAAGAGCCACATTGGCACCTTCTTCTTAATCATCGCCTCTTGATTCTCTGCACCACCATACAAACTCAGATTAGCAAGGGCACTAGCACAGTGCCTCAATGTCTCTACGTCACTTTTACGACATTCAAACAGCAAAGCATCTAAACCACCGAGAGTGACAACTTTGCTACAGGTATCTTCGCTATGTTTGAAAAGATGCTCCAAAATGCCAGTGCCTACACGCGATTGTTCGATGCTATTGGCGTTAGTGCAAATGCACGCAACATTTACAACCTTATCGAGGCCAGAAGCCATAACATGTGCACGATTTTCCGTCGTCAAACATTGCTCCAGAAGCCTAGCAGTTGCAAACTGAAGTTCACTGTTGCTCGTTAGGCAGTTTTCCATCAATAAATCCAGACCTCCACAGACACGCAACTCATTGCACAGAGAAGATCCCACATTATGTCCATGTGTTGGCACTGCCCAAGCTTTGTTCATTATGTCATAGATTTTGTTGAGGATTTTATGTCCGCTGCCAGTTTCGCCCAGGTACTTAAAGAGTCTTCTGATGTGCTGTGCATATTTTTGAATCACAGCATCAATCTCATCCGCACTAGCATTGTCCAGATTGTCCAAGTCATGCAGAGAGATGTTCAACAGTTCTGTATCAATGTCAGTGATGAATGGAAACTGAAATCGATGATAAATAAAAAGTAAGCATTATGTAATTTAAACCATTACATCACTCTAATTATTACCTGTTCCTCATTTGTCGTTTGCAGTAATGACGTTGATGTGTGAATCCCCTGAGTACTGCTCGTGTAGGTGATATTCGACTGAGATGATGAGGTATGAACGGCATTGTACCTTCCGTTGCTTGTCATAATTTGTCGTTCTTTCTGAGCTTGAGTGCTGGTATTCTCAGCACTGAATGTGCCTGTCTTGAACTTCATAGACGAGTGTGCCATATTTTTCATCTGTTGCTGTGTGGCATCCGAGGTTATCAAGGATCTGGCCTCCTATAACAAGAAATAATTAATTGCACATTACGAATTTATTGAAATCAATGACTCAACACTGTATAAACAGATAATGTCTACCTTTATTATTGAACTACTAACACAATGTTTATGATTGATTTTTTGTATTCTGTATCCAAAACTAAGCAAATTTCTAGCCATCACCGATAAAAACTGGGAATGAATCACTGACTACGAACGCATAACTACTTGTAGAAAGTCTTATACTAGTAAGGTATTTAATAACTGGTTTGGTCTATTTTTTGGGGTCGGAATGGATTTAATAAACTGGTGGCGTGCACCACTCTCGCCAAGTTCATTCCAGGGTAAATCAATAAAATAACCTTCAAGATGCGCACCCTTAAATGCGGCAATAAAATTGTGTAAGTGAGCACGCGGTGTGCGTGAGTAGTATTGTTTTTGTTTGGAATTGTATTCAAACCAAATCCAACAGCGATTGCCAAATATTTAACAACTGACTGCTCGCATGCAGTCATCTATAAAATTAGAAAGCTGAACTTGCGTCTTATAATTCTGTATCACTCACCTTAGACTTTTGCCTCGATTTTTCTGCTAAAACACCCTCCATCTCCAACTTTGCATGGCTTGCAGCATGTTCTGCGTTTTCTGCATAGCTCATCTCATCAGTCTGCAGGGACTTGCTCTCGGCAAACTTCCTGTTTGTCTTCTCGGCACTGTAACTATCCGTCACCACCTGAAGCAATCAAAGCACCAACTTTAGTTACAAGAGTATACCAATTTGGGATAGTATTTATATTGAATGAATGTGATAGTTACTTTTGTAGTTCTGAAGTTGTTCGAACGTTTCTGTATACTTTCATACTTGATCGTATCGCCGGCACTGGTCGGTGTGCCGATCTCGGACGGAACTGGCGTATCGTCAGGATATGTGACCACGGGATCACTCGGGCTATCCAGATCGCTGTTGTCTAGATGCTCGCAACTTTTTCGAAAAATGTTCTCCATCTCTGATATGTTGTTCTTGAAGTCATTCAGGTGCATCTTTACACTCTGCGTCTTGTTGACCGTATGGCTGCGTTGTGAGTTCGTTTGGTACTGAAAATAAAATCATGAACAATTACGCTATTTCTAGCAACGATATGAGTAGCTAGGATATGAATAGACTGCTACGAAAAAAAATCGCGTCGTAGGCTTGTATTTTTGCCATCATAATATGATGCATCCAACCAGTTTAAAAATTACCAATTATTACTTTACACTTTGTTCGGTAGAAGCTTGCTATGAAAATATTATCTAAATTAGTATACTGTGGCAGTCGCTGTGTATAAGTAGGCGCTATATTGTTGTCACCATTCAGTCTAGTAGACCTACGTGTACTTTTTTTTACCGGTACGTATTAACTAACTCACCTCTGACGATCGTGTCGACATAATTTGCGTTCGGTTATCTGGGTGGTTCTTCATATTGTATTTTCCCATTTCCACTGGCGCTGAGTGGAGCTGGCTGTTGCTGACTTGTATATGCGGATGATCCAAGTTGTCCGCCTTTATCTGAATCAACACACACAATATTATTTATCAACGCACTTGTGAGTTATCCAAAGAACGAGTAATTATTTAAGTACCGGCATAAATTTCTTTCGCAGTTCCTCAAACCGACTCGCCATCATGGCCGCCAACGAGCGAAACTACGCAGGTGAGCGAATAATTTTTGAACGTTGTTGAGCATTAAAAGTGCGCGCTCGAATATATCTAAGTTTTATCTTATCAGCGTCGTATTCACAATGCGCCTGGCTAACAAACGAATGTCAAGTTAGCGGTAATTAGTTTTCACCGCGCGCTGGTTGTGTGTGAAATGGCCCGCCCGTATCGCCAATCTGGTGTTATATACTAACAAGCTGGAGCAGTTATCACCGCATGCATACTTCAAACATGATCTCTTGATAATTTACAACAGTGATTCATGAATTAACTTCATCTCCACGCCACGCCGCAAATACATGACTCAATGCCAATATACTACACGCGGTATATGGCCGAGTAGTAAGTCAGGTTCGGTGAAAATCTATTATGAATGTAAAACTCAACGAATGATTCATCCACTCAATGGTTACGGAACACTAGCGCGCATTACAGCACAGTTAATTCCGAAAAAATGGCATGTCAATAAGAGATGGTTTAAAATTATGACACTCCGCGTTGCAGTAACAATGAACTTCGCGTTTATGTTTCCGCGGAACCGATGATGACTAGGTGGCTTCCAGTGGTTTGGAGGATTGGCAAAGTCTCCAGTTTGGTGCAAAACTCGAAACACTCCTACGCGTGCTTGTCGGTCGTCTAGACGTGACCGAAGAAAGGGAATCCGTGTCTCGAGCCACGTAGGGCAAACCACCAAAACGGCTCCAGCACAATGACCGTCCGAAATTATGATGGCCAGGTCTACCTGCCTGGCCTCATCTATAGATTGCAGAACTGGAATTCGAAATTGTATGGATTTGCTGGCTCATCAGACAAATCCCCTGGTTAACCGCAAAATTCAACCCACGTAAGAGAGGAGAGCTGACTAAAATGACTTAACGTTGATTCGAAAGTTTATACCTATTATCATTGCAATCATCAACAAGTTACTCTCAACAACTTAAGCAGTTTAGCAGACCTAAGTAAGTACACATTATCCCAATAGGAAATTGACTCTTTGCAGCTGCTTTTGTTCAATGCTTATCAAAACCAGGTAACAATATCCGTCCGAGCTTGTTGTTTTCAGTACGTGCTTTTCTAAAAGGCGCACTCATTTTGCGAAGCCAGATGTCTGTGGCGCGTGCTGCTACTTTAGATAAAATTCTAGCCGGGCGTGCACGAAACACACGGGGAGAAATTGAAACACCAGCGAACAATTAAATATGCTGATATCATTATTGTGCCCGACAACAATACCGCTTGCACTCACACACGTATTGGCATAATAAACGAAAATGGCTTGACGCAATTGCACGTTTCGGAGAAAAGAAACATACATTACCTTTCGCTTGTGAAACATTTGCCGCATGTTGTGCGGCAATAGATTGATATCGTTCACCACCATTTTCATCTGAACCCAACTGCACGTTGCACTGAAACAGTTTGTAGGCTGCGCGCCGGGGTGCACTCAAGTTATTTTCGGTTCGCGTGCTATAATTATTAGCTGCTGCGTGTACGCGCAAACCGCACTTGAGTCGCACTTTAATCCCAATGAAGCCAACGCGCGACTTGCGCGCAAACTGACAACTGACCGCAAGCCGCACTTCTCGCCGCGTTTACTATGCGTTTACTTTATGATGGTCCTGCCTTCGTGCTTTATTTCCCCTTCCTTTGCCGCGATATATGCGAATCTATTTTATATCGGCACGTTCCGCGTCCGTTAAGATTATGTCCGCTTGTCTTGCCTTTGCTGGATGTGTATTGTGCTAGCTGCTCAAGTGGGAATCCCTCTGAAACGGTCCATGCCGCTTTAACGTTACTGTGGATTCTTCTTTGAATTGGAGTATATTTAGATGCAAGTGTCTCATGCCATGAATGTAATAAGATAATTTTACTTTGTCACTTCCTACAAATTACTTACGGCAGCAAGCCGTTATAACATAAATAAAATAACAAGTAATATGGTAAAATGATTTTAATACATCAGACTTGTTCAATTGTGTTAGATGTTTATTTTCGGGTTATTATTACGTGGTCAGTTTGCGTTTGAGCGTAGAATATAGATAATTTAGTTTTGCCTATCTTAGTCCATTAGTACGTTTATCGTTAGATTATAAATTCGATTTAGTTTTAAATCCCACACTTTCCCAACCACCAACAATCCCATTTGTATATTGTGTTATCCGATTGCCAAACATCAGCCCATCCTTCCACCAGCGTTAAGAAGTTGGAAAGCAGAGATAGAAATGACATGCCAGATTTAAAAGCAGCAACTTGTTTCTCCATAACATACTAAATTGAACTAGTGTTCAGCCATTTGGCTGAATGATTAGCGACGGCAAACACTTGAAAAATCGCTGTTGACGAGAGATTAGCTTATTTTACCTGCAGTTCATTAATTGCAATAATACAATGATAATACTCCTAAACAAGTTTGTACTTGCACTTAAACTCAATGATATATTGTTATTATTGACGCTCTTCTAGACGTTATGAGTGTTCACACAGGAAATCAATTCAAATATGGGTATATGCTGATAAGAAAGTTTGCCATTATTATATCGCACATTTTGTAATAACATACATTCCATTCACACTAATTAATGTCATTGTATATTCCGGTGGTGATTCCAATGGGAAATTTAGATTAATTTAGTAATATTCTAGTATTTCATGGTAAGCATGTAATTCACTTTTGATATGATTAGGAAGAAATTGTTTACCCGGTTTTGTAGAAACTTAGTAATTGAGGATATTTATACATTAAAATCTATTGATACGTAGGTTTCCTTGACCTATCCTAATTATATTATTAGTTATCGTATAGTTGGCCTTTTAAGTAATTTTTGTTTATTCATAAATCTGATTTATATATCGTTTATATCAGCTCATTTATTGGTTGTTGTTTTTAGTTGTTTGTCTTTCTTTAAATACTAACTTCCATTTTATGCACAAATATCTCAATTAAATATTGGCAGACGTCTTTCGTGCACAACACGCCGCGAGTGTAGTTCATTTACTCAGTTGCACATTCAATTTTCCGATTAGTTTCGAGGTGGAAACTATTATAGCGCGCATATTCAATCGTACGTGTGAATCAGATTAGTTTGTGTATGACGCAATTAAAAGTTTAATTTGCTTTAAATTTGCATGCTTGAAACATGAATTTATTGTTTGGCCACCAAATCATCGGTGTAATTTTCAATGCGATGTATATTATTACACCAGGTAAATATGTAATTCACATAATAGTCAGACTTATATTCAGATATCGGTTTATTATCAAACGAATTCTAACAAATATTAATTTCTCATTTTTACTAAATTATTGTACTCTTTCCTGGTACGGTATACCGGTTTGCAAACTGGTTACGTTAATATTTATTTCATAAAAATATAGCGATTTATACGAACCATAAGGCATTAACATTAATTAACATTTTGAAATGTTGGAAGGTAAGTAAATTGCATATATGGATTTCATAGTGATAATAATAATAATAATTATTATATCACTAAATCCCCATTAAATTTAAATTCCGTAGTATATTTTCCGTAATTATTAAAATAAAATGTATTTGTCGCTAAATTCAATGAATCATATTCTACTTTTTTCATATTCATATTCTATTTTTCAAATGTCTGCCAATTAGGTGCCACAACATCCACAAATGGATATTAATATAAAAACAATAAGTTAATAATTACGCTCTTTACATTTAATAAATTCGGAGTGAACAATTAAAGATTGGAAATAGGTTTTTCTTATTTTTATCTAAAAAATTTATTGGTAGATAACATAAACACAAATGTATTTCCAAACTTGGTCATTATATGAAAATTATAAATTGAAATCAACAATTCTCAACTCCGCCTCTTAAAAAAAACTGTTGCTTGAATATCACTTCAAACATTTCCACAAATATACAGTTCTCTTTCTACTTTAACACTTAAAATAGGAAATTATTATACCATCATTCACTTTACAAACTAAATGATTACAAAGTCCAATTTCCAACCTTTCTGTAATCGCAAATTCAAAACGCTTAAATCACATTCAACTGTACTTCAGTCATATTAACCAAATTACGAGAGTTAAGCAATACGTCGCAATCAATTTGCAGCATCAGTGGTTCGTACAAATCCAAAAAGCATTTAATTCCTTAACAACCCACACCATCCAACTCGTTGTGCGTTTTGCAACCGCCTAGTATGTCATGATTTCCGCTACCCACGTGAAATTCAAGAAAATTAACGCCTGCCTTCATCATAGTAGCAGACTATAAAGACAATTTTACTTTAAAATGTGGAAATAATCAATCATTCAATCAATTTTATTACCCCTATGCTCTATAAACTATCATTTAAATATGGCAGATTTCAACATGAATGGAGCAATTTATAGGTTACTAGTGCAATTTAACGGCAATTTAGCAAGCTGTAGCAAATATTTTTAATTGTAAGCATCCCCCCAAAAATATAATAGCTGAATTTTATTAATTACATACCAATGTTCAATGACCCCATCACGTGTAGTAGGATTCCAAATGAGCTACATTTGCAATCTTTTCATAGCTTCCTAGGTTATTATCAAATTGAGTATACATTTGTTGTTTATTGTTATTACATTAACTGAAATTGTGTTTCTCAAAGAGTAGTACGACACAGGAAGGATGTGCTGGGAACTGTATAATGTAAAGACTAGAACTGAACAATACGAATAATTAAAGAAATTAAAGAAGGAATGATAATATGTATTTAAATGATGATAGTTTTCCTGGTTTTGAATTTTGCGCTTAAAGTTACGATTTATAACGAGTTGAGATAACACGAGGGTAAACGAAGGTCATCGATTAGTTGACATATCGAGAAGAATCCTAGAAACTTAAATTTACTATTAAAAATGGCAATCAATGTTCCCTTATAATTGATAGCAAAAACGATAGCATGTTAGCGGTGTGGAAAGCACTCGGTTTAGACCATGGCCTAATATTGCAACCTACGGATTTATCATCAGCCAACATCAATCAGTAAATTTACGCATCGATAGGTGAATATTGGTTTACGCCGTCAATCGCCATTGAGAAACTCGATACCACGCTCGTAATCGCTGCAATAATACATAACAAAGAACGAATGCAATGTTTAATTACAATTCAAATCGCGCCGCGCAATGCTCAGCAAGTACAAGGTCCACAAAGGTGTCTCCTCTAGAGGAGAGTTTAACCCCTTGCGTTCTAATTTCTCAAACCAAAGCGCATATCGCAGCAGCTCCAGTGCGTACATGCTAATTAACACGTTCTATGTACCGCAGTCATTCACCTTTCATCAGGAGCGAATTAGCTGAATAAGTAAACATTGTCACTACCTGATGCAAGTACTGCATCGATTACGTGCAATTTCTGCATTCGCATGCATATTGGCAGACATGCAGGCAGATGAGCATGTCTCCGGACCTCAATTAGGTGTCAGGTTTGTTTGACAAATATCGAACGCCCGGCGACGCGGCGTCAGTTTACGCAGTGAAAAGTTGGATTTTAATTTCCAGAATGCCGATGATTGCAGCACGCGTGACATACATTAACCCGTTGCTAGGTAACACCCGATAGCTCTTAACTTCGCAGTTTTCGCACTGTAATTCATGCGCACCTTGTAGAAATTTTTCCGAATGCGAATGGATCGAGTTGTGCACAGCTGGTGGCATAAATGATGAGCTGTCTGTCGATCACGTTTTACAACATAATGTACTTCCTTACTGGAAGATATAAAAACGATGCCCCGGGTGAGGATCGAACTCACGACCTTAAGATTATGAGACTTACGCGCTGCCTACTGCGCTACCGAGGCGCGGAGACGAGCAGCGTCTCTATAGCAGTTAAGGCACTGAAATTTGAATATTCACACTCAAATTTGATACTTGGCCACTAATAAACAATAGGGCCGATTTTTATAAACAACTTTGCATAATGAGGTGACGACAGTAAAAATACCAAAGCATGACGAGCACCTTGGCTATCGACTCGTAATCCATCTAATGAAGTGTTTGTTTTGAATAAATAGTGAAAGAGTTGAATTACCTTCAGCTTTGGCACACCTGGCATTAGTTGCTTGGGTCTTCTTGGTGGTGCTTGCTGCTGCATAATTGATTGACGCACAACACGCACTTGTTTATTTCACCCGGCGCATATTGGTTACCGCCGATTGGGAAAAGTAAGAGTAGATCTCGGCGTATTGGCTACTTCACGCAAATATTGGAAGCTCATTTTAAGGTCACTTTGTTTACGTAAACTTGCGCAGTGAGTACACAGTATGCTTGAGTGGAAGTTGCAGTGTGCGCATGCGTAGCCTGCTGAAATATTTGGGAATCGTGTGGCGACCATGAATCGGGCGCGCTTCCACACATGTCTCACATGTGTGGCTATTTCTTCTCACAACATGAATGCGTTGACCTTTGGACGCTTTGAAACCTTCCGAACATATGAAACTTTTCCTAAATTCCTGGTTGCACTGGTTGCAATCACAATTTCGTTGTCCTCATCTATAAGTAGTGATTTTCAAGTTAGAAGATACATCTCATAAATATATAAGCTCGCTGCAGCAACATACAGATTCCACCTTTAGTAATAATTGATTGAAATGATAGATATTTGAAAATACAAATTTATTATTGACATAGGCAACCCAATATGTAAGTGAACTTTAAACTTGATTTTATTTTCAGATGCAGATGCTCATTTCAATGATGATTACACCAATGCGGTGAATTTCTCTTTAGCTGCACCAGTATCAATAGACGATGTAAAATTCGTTCACTTCGATGATTCCGGTGCTGAAGTCAATATAAGACAGTTGAAAAATGTTCCCACAAAGATCCTAATTCATGGATGGCTCACTAGTATTGAGAAGTCACCCTGGTACACACAACTCAAAGATGCTTATATTAAAGAACCTACTCCAATTAATGTACTCTACTTTGAATATGAAAAGATTGCTGCTAAAAACTACTCGATTGCCTCTGCATCTACAATTAACGTGGCCAATGTCCTTGCTAATTATTTACTGGACTCTGGTATTGATTTAGAGAATATTCATCTGATTGGACATTCCTTGGGATCACATGTAGCTGGATTTACGGGGCGCGAAATTTACAAAAGAACTGGGAAGAAAATAAATAGGATTACTTTACTAGATGCAGCACGTCCAAAATTTGATAAAACAGCAAACATTGTTAATGAGAATGATGCTGAGTTTGTTGATGCGATACATACTGATTGTGGCCATTATGGGATTACAGCTAGGATTGGGCATGTTGATGTATACCCAAATGGTGGCACGTTGCAACCTGGTTGTCCACCTCATAATGAAGATTGTAAGTTACCTATATTAAAGAGTAGATAGATAATAATATGCTGTTATATTTCAGCTAATTGTAATCATGCTAGATCAATCACGTACTTTATTGAATCTGTAGGTAGAAAACCTAAGATTTGCAAGACAGCTAAAAATTGGAATAGTTATTTGATACAAGAAACCGAGGGGATTGCAGATGAGGAATTAGTGGTGTTTGGAGATAATGTTCCTCATGATTTAAGAGGGACATTTTACTTTAGAACCAAATCAAAGGCACCATTTCTACCGAAATAATGGATATTAGTCAGTTTAGGATATTGAAAATACTAACATAGATATAAATACTAATATACTAGTTTATTATTAAGTCTGTACTTTGTTACTCTCTTCACCAACGGTCACACGGTCCAATTAATATTGATCTACTCTAATATTATCTAAGCATTTCTCTGCATTAAACATCTTAATAGAACCAAATTTCCACAGTAGGAAACTATGAGTAATCACATCCAATTTGACTCATTCTTGACTTCCATTCGGCCTGAAGTCAAGAAAGTCATTGAATTCTTGTATCTCAAAACTTGCAAATTTATTTTTTGCCGCTAAACGCGGGGCCAACTGGGTCCAACTCAATGTGGCTAATCTTCTGATCAGTCTGGGTGAAAATGTAATCTTCTGTTATATCGAATACATGGGCACCAAGAGAATGTCCAATAAGATAATTCTGCTCGAATGAAACCCCGGTTTTTACATGAATGGCAAGCATCTTATAACAACGACCAGAGTTTTCTTTGCGTTACATTCCCAGTCGATTGTATATACGTTAATTTAACGTTTCTCATAAAAAAATGTTCGGCCCCCTGTAGCAAGTGATTTACAGTTTTTGATGTAATGCTGTCATTTTTAATGTGAACGAGGTAAAGTTTTCAGATAAGTTACTTCCACTTTTTCATTTTCGGTAAAAATATAATTATAATAAAAAAAAATAATGCTGGTAAAGTAAAAGAAAGTTATTAGTAGCTAAATTAGTACCTGTTGAAAATATGGCCACAAGCAAAACACTTAATTGATTAAACGCCATTTAATTGGTTGTAATACTTGCTGTTGAATGCGATTGTTTACTGTGTAACCATTTCAAATTAATTTCGCTCTTATTATCAACAATTAATAACTTAACGGCTTACTGCTAATTCGATCAATTTAATCAACAGAATTTACTTGTGTGGAATGAAAAACATTTTATGCGATCTACTGTTATCCGAGAACATGTACCACATGTTACCACTTCAAAGAATAGACCTGACACCGTGAGCTTCCGCATGTGAGCAGAATGGATCGAATTACGACTTTATTGGCAGAAACCTAGGTTGGGTTTCTAGGTTTGGACATCAATTGAAAAAT
Organism: Diploeciton nevermanni; assembly: GCA_027575565.1. Taxonomy (NCBI): domain Eukaryota; kingdom Metazoa; phylum Arthropoda; class Insecta; order Coleoptera; family Staphylinidae; genus Diploeciton; species Diploeciton nevermanni. The sequence goes on from JAODIE010000010.1 coordinate 3,367,679, forward strand.
CAAAGGCTTGGAGAACCGGCCCTTGAACGGTGAAGACCTCAGCCACTGGCCTGTTTTCGGCAAGTTTGATGGTTTCGCTCGCTACATGGATATCCGGACCTTTATCAATCAATATAGAATTCTTGGAAACGATGACGGGTGAAGATTGGAATTGACGCCGTCCATGGTTCTGTTCACACTTAAATTAGTCATGTAGAGATGATGTATTTGATATTTGGGGATACTGTTTGTTATGATTAATTATCTTGTTAATTTACTATCAATTGTATTTATTAATATAATATAAAAAAATATATATACATTTTTAGGAACTAATTTATGAAATTAAAACGTTTCGTTGTTTTCATCATAAATAAAGTCTGCTTAATATTCATCCAGTCCAATACAATATGGTGGTTCTGCTTTTGTCTTCAAAAAGAAGTTGCCTCGGATATTACTAGGAGTCTTATATCCCATCTCAGTCATGATATTATCAAAGCATTCTCCTGCATCAAACATCTCAATAGAATCACATTGCCACGCAGGAAAACTATGTGTGATCGTATTAGCATACAAAATGGGCGCAATGTTATGACTGCAGCTAATGTCCAAATCACATCCGGTTTGGCTTTTACCTCCATTGGGCCAGAAATCAATGTGGCCCATTGAACTCTTGTATCCTAAAACTAATGTATTTGTGTGGATGATATCAACGAAAGATGCATCGTCCGAACTGAGTCGGATGGTTTTATCTTGGTCATCAAACGCAGGACCAGCTGGATCCAGACCAGTAATACGCCCTATCTTCTGACCAGTCTGGGCAATAATGTACTGCCCTATCATGCCGGATACATGAGCACCAAGAGAGTGTCCAATAAGATGAATCTGATCTAACGGAATCCCAGTTTCTACGTGAATAGCAAGCACCTTTTCGCCGACAAATTTTCCAACTTTGTAGACATTGGTTACAGCGTTATGATAAATTTTCTTTGCGTAAAATCCCCAGTCGATTGCAAGTACATTCAATTCACCTTTTGATATAAATAATAATGCTGTCGTTTTATACCAGCTGGTGTCAATACTGCTTTGCCATCCGTGGCAAAGAATTTTCAGTTTTTGATAGGATGCTGCCATTTTTAATGTGGTGAAGGTGAAATTCCCGGATAAGTCGACTTCGACATTTCCATGTTCGGTAAAAGCGTAGAATTTGACATCAGATAATGCCATAACTATAAAGAATTATGTTCGAAAAGTAGAAGAATGTTATTAGTAGCTAACTTAATAAGTACCTGTTGAAAACATGGCCAGAAGCAAGAGAACAACACTTAATTGATTAAACGCCATTTAATTGGCTGTAATACTTGTGATTGAATAGTAGCTCAATGCAGTAATTTCGCTTCCAAACTGTATAACCAATTCTGATCCGGATCCATTTTGCTTTTATGGGAATATTTATCAACAATTAGTAACTTAACGGTTTACTGCTAATCCATTGAATTGAATCAACCGAATTCATTTAAGTCGAATGATAACCATTCAATACGATTCAATTTTATCTGAGAACAGATGTTTTAATTTTATAACAATGTTATTACGAAGAATCGGAACCAGTCTAAACGACATTAATAGATTTATCAGAGGCTATAAGATGCAATTAGTATTATTATTATTCTTAATAAAAGGACTTTAACTGATTTTGATAAATGCTACTGCCCAAAGGCAACAATCTCGCATCACTTGTGAAGTTTTAACTTTGTGTTGCACCACTTTCAGAATCACTTTAATAAATTATAACTTTGTAACAATTAAAAATAAACAAATTATGTTTTCACACATTTTTTCAGTCATCTATTCACCAATTGTTATTAAATGCAACTAAATAATCTAATAATAATTACGGAAGTTATGGGACAATATATTAAATCGCAACCGAAATTAAGCCGAAACTAAGATCAAAATTAAAAAATAAAGATTGATTTTTCGAAAATTTTGAGGAAACAGTCTTTCCAGCACATCAAGATTAATTGAGTGCTGTTAATGCTATCTCAATCGGAAATTTGCTATTCCACAGTGCGATTATTTACTGGAGAAAAAGATATGAGGTCAGAGGCTGGTTATGCCCATAGAGAAAATGACGACTTCACTCAAGACATCAACTTAAAAGACAAAGAGGTGAATTGCCCTTCTTGCTGCTGGCCCTCTACGATTCTGGTGAATGCTTTAAACATATTTTGTACTTTATTAAATTTGTAACAATAAAACCTAGGATTTAAAAGACTGATGAAAATTGAAAAAAAAATTAGATCTAATGTCAAAGGAATTGTAAATGATGAATTATTATTTCCTATCAATTGTGTCTATTAATACAATATTATAAAAATAAAATATTTTTGTTTAGAAACTAATTTAATAAATTAAAATACTTCGTTGAATTCATAACAAATCATATGGTTTGTTCAATACTCATCCACTCCAATACAATATGGTGGTTCTGCCTTTGTCCTCAAAAAGAAGTTGCCTCGGATATTACTAGGACTCTTATATCCCATCTCAGTCATGATATTATCAAAGCATTCTCCTGCATCAAACATCTCAATAGAATCACATCGCCATGCAGGAAAACTTTGAATAATCGTGTTTGCATACAACAACGGTGCGGCGTTGTGACTGCAAGTTATGTCCAAATCACAACCAGTTTGACCTTTACCACCATTGGGCCAGAAGTCAATGTGGCCCATTGAATCCTTGTATCCCAAAACCAACGAATTTGTGTGGATGACATCAACGAAATATGCATCGTCTAAACTTAGTCGCTTCGTCTTATCTTTGTCGTCAAACGCGGGACCAGCTGGGTCTAAGCCAGTAATGCGGCTAATCTTCTGACCAGTTTGAAGAAATATATATTGTCCTGCCATGCCGCATACATGGGCACCAAGAGAATGTCCAATGAGATGAATCTGACCTAATGGAATGCCGGTCTCAACGTGAATGGCAAGTAGTTTTTCACCGACAAATTCTCCAACTTGATAAACATTGCTAACGGCAACAGGGTATATTCTTTTTGCGTGAAATCCCCAGTCAATTGCAAGAACACTTAATTTATCTTTTGACATAAAAGGGAATGCTGTGTCTTCATACCAAAAGGCGTCAATACTGCTCTGCCATCCGTGGCAAAGGATTTTGAGTTTCTGATAGGATGCTGACATTCTTAATGTAGACAAGGTGAAGTTCTTGGATATATCGATTTCGACTTTACCGTTTGCAGTAAAAGTGTAGAATTTTACGTCGGCTATAGTCATAACTGAATAAGAGAATTTACAATTGTATAGTGGAAGAAAATTGTTATTAGAGAACATAATACCCGTTGACAATGTGGTCAAAACTAGGAAAATACTTAATTGATTAAACGTCATTTTTGTGATTCTCACGAGATTAGAAGCACTATGCAGTAATTACAAACATGAACTGAATAAATAAATTCATTTTTTGTGCTTTTTATATGAACATGTACCAACAAATAATAACTTAATGGATTACCGCTAATCCAATAAACTTCATCAATCAACAGAATTCAATTCTGCTGAATGATAAACGTTCTAGACGAGCCGTTGTTATCCGAGCACACGTGTTTTAATTCATACTGAATTTAATCCAGAGGAATCGAAACCAGACGATAAACGTTGCTTTCCAACGACAACAATTCCTCCACGTTATATCCGCGAAATTATGTTTCATCGATGTTTATCCGCCGCCTGTATTTCACCATAGTGACATGGCAATTGTGTTTTGTTTTTAATTAGCGGAATCAGTGTTTGTTATTCGTAGTAAATATTCAGTTCAATATTGATTATTATTGCTAGGAATAGAAATGTACGTAAACAATTATTGAAACAAAGGTGATGAAATGTTTAAACATGTTAGACGTTTTTATTAAGGACATTTCACTTGGCAACAAAGTGTACAGTTTATTATAGAAAATATTTTCTGTTTTCTTTGTATTTTTGTTTGAATTTTAAGAAGGGCGGAATTTTCCATTGGCTGTTATTAGCAATAAATTTAGTATACTTATGAATGTCATTAGATTGAATGTCAATAAATAATTGCAGTTGTGTTTGCCGGCCGATATAGATTCTTATCACATTTCCGATCGTAGATGTTGCAAAAAGGCGATTGTTTTGGTAAACTTTCATATTGTCCACATTGTACGCAAAATAGCAACATGAACTTTCATTTGCTTCTTGTTTTATATCTGCCCGTTACCATAACAGGTTAGTGTTGTATTTACAATCAAAAATATTAACTGAATAGATATGATAATAATTTACAGAGATTGCTAACACAACCAACATTGCTCAATTTCGCATGAATTTTCTTAAACAAATGCTTGATGGAATTCCCTTTAAATTACCAAGCAGTCGCCTACAAAATCAACAAAGAAACAGAAAGCAAACAAATGACCAATCAGATAAAATCGTTAAGTTCTATCTATATACTCGAAAATACCCCAGAGATTCCCTAGTACTTGGCAATGATTTATCACTGGTCAATCCAATGTTACCAGTGAAAATGCTGGTCCACGGATGGACGGAACATTATTATGTTGAATGGTGCAAAAATTTAACAGCTGCTTACCTGAAGAAAGGTTTATACAATGTAATTGTAGTAGATTATTCTTCAAAAGGAGATGCTGATTACATATCAGCTTCACTTGCAGTGCCAGAAGTTGGACGGATTATAGGCTATTTTATTGCAAACAAATTACATAGAGGAAGAAAAGTACCATTGACACGAATACATCTGATATCACACTCGTTGGGAAGTCATGTTGCTGGTGTAGCTGGTTATCATGTGATCAAAATTACAAGAAGACCATTAGCACGGATCAGTGCGCTTGACCCAGCTGCTCCTTATTTTGACTTATTTACTATTCCAAACGAAGATAGATTGACGATAGATGATGCTACTTTTGTAGATATTGTTCATACAGATGCTGGATGGTTAGGATTTAAGACTTCTTTAGGTAATGTTGATTTTTACCCGAATGGAGGAGATGCATATCAACCTGGTTGTTCTTTACTTAAACCTGATGTTCAATATGAAGACTGTAAGTGTGCATGTTACTTTCAATATATTTAAGTCTATAGAATAATAATAATGAAAATGTTTCTTAGTATTTTGTAGTCATGCTAGAAGTTATAAATTCTTCACTCGTTCCGTAACCCAAAAAATCCGAGCTGTACCCTGCACGAGTTGGTCAAAATTCGACCAAGGTGCTTGCGACAAAAACAATAAAATAATATTTGGTGACGATGTTCCTAGCAACACATCCGGCAACTATTACTTACGTACGCCAAAAGACATTACATAATCAATTCTTTGAAGATTTATATTTGAAAGATCAATGTACAAACAATGGCACCCTATTAACAATTAGAATGTATTATCAGAAATGGCGCTAACTTGATTTATTATTACTGACCATAAATTAGGCAGTAACGTTATTTCCTACTTGGCCATCTTCATCTTCGTCACCATCATCGTCGTCATTCCCGCTTTCTTTAACTTCGTCAATGGCTCCCACAAGAGCACGGTATTTATTAGCAATAGCTTCCCAATCAGTAACATGTTCAATGCGGTTGGTTGCAATTGAGAAGCTCAGTTGGGATCCCAATGGACTGATGCCATGTGTTACTGAAAGAGCTGTTACTGATTCTTTGGGCGCAATCTGACGACCTTTCTTCACTTTGGCTAACCATTTCTGCCCGTATTTTGATCGAGGACTTAGTTGTTGTGGACGTTGGAAGCCTTCAATGAGGTTAGCCATGCTCGTTCTCTTCTTTGCTTTTACTAGAATGCAAAGTATTTTGAGCTTGAATTGATAAAGGATGAGAATATCTTACTTCTTTGTTTACACCAATCAATCATATAAAACAACCATGTTGTTATTAGATTAATCGGTGACGGTGCTGACGTAGTGCGGTGCATCGACCTAATTAGCTTACTCAAGCCAAACTTCCATTCAATGTCGGATTGGGCCTACAAGAAGCAAACATTTACAATCATTGTTTCATCGCAGGAGTGAATTAGTATTCTCCATTCATGTGCGGTCATCATAACAATGTTTACGACATTAGTGTAACATTCCGGTGATACCAGTGAAACACCTATGTATGTCTATATCCATACATACTATTCATTTCAAATGATTGCTATCGGTACGATGACTTCGATTGGACGGAATTGGGGGTTCCAAGAGCAGCGGATTGGGGTGTTATATTGAAGAGTGTGTACCTAACGTGTAACGCCATCAAAACGTTCGGCTAAAATCTAAATGTTGATAATCAATCTAAGCGGTTTGGTGTCGTGGTTGTATGAAAGCTTAAATTCTGCATCAACCGAAAACAACCAAAAAAACGAGTCCAGCCCAACAGAACTTGTGTGCGAACGAAGCCTGATATACACAACAACAAAAACACGTGGCCTTGGTTAACAGTTGCCTTTATGCGGGCATGCAGGTCACCACAGTTACCTGAATGCGTTGATAAGTGTCAGTCATCATAGCAATAAGTAGATTAATTAATACAACGACGGAAACCAACATATAAACTCCAAAAACCATCTTAAAAAGGTTTTCCGTCCAGAGCGGCTGGGAATTGTGCGTGCGCTCCCAGTTATCGGTTTTGAGTTGATTCGTATTGGTCTGTCCAAATATCGCGAAAAACAGCAACTCAAAAGCTTGGACGGGGTTCTTTTGGACTGGAAACACACAAGCAGAAGGGGGAGCGCATGAATTTACCTGAATACGCTGGTACGTGTCAGACATCATAGCAATCAGTAGATTAATCAGTACCACCACCGAGACGAGCATGTAAATGCCGAATACAAGTTTAAACAGCGCTTTCGTCCATTCCGGTCGCAGGCCCGCGCCACTCACGAGCAGATCGTCATAGGTCGTCTGGCCGAATATCGCAAAGAATAACAATTCGAGTGCCTTTAATGGATTCATTAGCACTGAGAACAAATGCAAAACAAACAAGAATTTCCAATGAGTGTATATCCAACATGTAATTATGATGCGGCGGCGAATGCGGCGAAATCATCACAGGATGCACACAGCTGGCAAAACGTGTAGGTATGTCACACAGATCAACAAACATGGATGCATAGAATGACGGACAGACATACAGTCGCAGCGTCTAAAATGTATTTCGACAATAACTAAGTCAACTTGGCAAGCAATCGACAGGTTCACACACTGGTGCGACAAGATGGCGGCGCACAAAACTCGGTACGGCACTCGACACAAACTAACTTACTGCCCTCGTCAGGCTCAACCGGCTGGTGCGGTTTTCGCTTCACAGATTCGTAGGGTCTCGACGATATTACCTTTCTGATCCACTCAGCGTCCTCATTACTTCCCGCGCTCTGATTAACGATTAGCTCTGTTTTCAGTTAAACAACATCATAAAAGAATTATTCAAATTCAGATCAATGAAGTCTACTCAATTCTACTTGTTCTAACTACTACAAACACTACTAACAGAAATCAAAATTACCTTCTCCGAAGTAAACGGTTGAAATCGGATACGTCCCAAATCGTCGTGCATCTTCATAGGAGAAGTTCTTGAATGGTTGATTTAATGCCACAAAGTGCATGGAGAATCCAAAGACGAAGATTGCCAATACAGCAAGAAATCTTCCAAGATCTTTCATGAGATTACCAATAATGATAGCCCATGGTCCAAAAAGGTGGTGAAATGAAAGAAAGTCCAAGATTTGCACACAAGCCAATAAGAAGGAAATAGCAAACATTTGGTTTCGGCAATACATCAACGTAGGCCAGTACATCTTATCTACAGCCACAAGTCCCAGAAGATGTACAGCTACACCGAAGATGCCAAAAAGAAGAACGCAGATTTTAATCCAACCAAGGCCGCTCTTGTCACTTGGGTTTGTTAGTTCAAATAATAGCACACCACTGAGCCACACTAGAAGGACCAGTTCGTACCAATATGGTATCAGGCCAGGGCGGACTACTGGATAGAAAGGAAATATGGCGGTCAACAAAAGAAAAAACATCAAATAAATATGTGAAGTTAAATAAGACATAAACTTAATAATTGGAACTTTGTGGTATTTGTGTCCTAGAGGAAGTGTGAATGCTAACCAAATAGGTGGTACAAAAATAAAAGCGATAAAGAGAAGAAGGGTACGCCATGTGGCCCAATTTAAAGCGCCTCTCCACAATTCCTAAAAAATATTCATCGTTATCCAATTATATATGTTACAATAAGTACCTATGAAGATACCTGTAAATAACGCTGAACTACAGTATGGGCAATAACTTCCTTCTGCTCATTTTCGATTAGAACGTCTAAAAATTCAACGTTTCTGTTATCAATTGCAGTTAATATACGTCCGGCGGAATCTGACCCAGCTGCCAACGCCAACAATTCCGTGGCCATATACTCGCAATGCTTTCCAGCTGCAATTAAATCTTTGGCGCGTTCTTTCTCCTTCGTAGACAAGGTAATTAGAATATTGGAGAGCTTGGCAGCCGTATCTACAGGAGCCGGCGATACCAAAATAAACTCTTCAATAGGTCTATTGTTGTGATTTTTCGAACACACCATTAAATTGTACACGAAGCGCCTGTCCTCCATCAAGGAATAGGTTTCGTGTTCTTTAGTCATGAGGTATTCCAACACATCGTAATGACCTTCGGAAGCCGCGAACCAAATCGGGGCAGCGCCCAGATTAGTTTCGGACTTTGGAGAAGCACCTGATTCGGTTAACAATTTAACAACCTCAAATTGGCCAGCTCGCGAGGCGTAGTGTAAAGGTGTCCATCCGTTTCGGTCGGTGGCATTAATTTCAGCTCCTTGGCCAAGAAGGACTTCAACCATTTGTAGATGTCCGTTGGTTGCTGCTATGTGCAGACCTGTTTTGCCATGTTTTTCTGTGCTTTGGAGCAGTTCAGCTGATCGACTGAGAAGAAGTCCAACCACTGTCGTATGTCCACCGAAGCAAGCAAGGTGCATAGAATTGTACGCATTCTCATGGGTAGCAGCATCAACTTGTACTCCAGCAGAGTTCAGTAACAATCTGACGACATTTTCATTTCCAGAAAATGATGCTAGATGCAATGGAGTCATACCGGATTCGTTTCCTAAAGAAGGAACAATTGATGTACCACTTGGTGGTTCTGATTTCACCGTTCCAGGTACGTGTGTTAATAATTCACGCACGGTGTCAGCTTGACCATAGTAAGCTGCTACATGTAACGGCGTTACTCCCAACTTCTTACTAACAATTCGTAGATTATTTCCTGATCTCAGCACGTCCAACACAGTACCATGTCCATTTTGTGCAGCCAGATGCACTGCAGTGAAACCATTTTTATTCTCTTCTGTGATTGAAGCACCCGCTCGAACCAAAGCCTTTACAACATCAGCATGACCCCCTTCGGCAGCAATTTGAAGTGGTGTAGCATCTGTTAATTTATTTCTCGCCGAAATGACTCCTGATCTATCAAATTTCATCAGTTCTTCAATAACAGTAACACTTCCTTGGGCAGCTGCAATATGCGCACAAGTGTTACCATCTTTTGTGGTTGCCATTACTAAGCTTGGATGTTGCTGTAGAAACAGTTTGGCAACTTCGGAATAATTATTCTGAGCAGCTGCGTGAATAGGTTTCTGGCCTTGATCATCAGTAGCGTCAATATTGGCGCCAAGGTCAAGTAACAGTTTGCACACTTCAATTTGACCTGCACCTGCTGCCAAATGTAGGGGCGTTTGTTTTTTTAGTGTCAAGATGTCAATTACTGCATTGTGATCCTTAATCAGGAACGTAACCAAATGCACGTAACCGTTCAAAGCAGCTAAATGAAGAGCGGTACGACCATTCCTCGATTTAGAATTAATGAACGCCTTGTTTTGGAGGAGATAGTCGCATACTTGCGTGTAACCCTTTTCAGCAGCTAGATGTAGAGCGGAGCGACCTTCCAAATCAAAGACGTCCACTCGTGCGTGATTGTTCAGTAAGTTATTAACCATTTCTACATGACCTTTATGCGAGGCAATGCTTAATGGCGTCCATCCGTTGGTAGACTGGCGATTCAACGCCTTCTGTACATCCGTGACGTGCATGTTTGATAACATCTCTAGAAACACTTCGTTGTTGCCTACTTCAGCAACGTAATGAAACGCGGTCTGATGGTTAGGCTTAGAAATGAGAGAAACATCAGCTCCATTATGTTGTAGAATTCGCACGCATTCGCGATCAGCACCGGGTGTTTCAGAATCTTCTTTCTTTACATGACAAATATAATGTAGAGCGGTTTCATCATTTTCGTTCATCTCATTTACATATGTACTTAGTTTAGCGTCTGGTCTATGGGCCTTGACGTAGTTGATTAAGTATGTTACAATTTCAGGACGACATCCTTTACATGCTAAATGTAGTGGAGTCTCTCCATACTGCAATAAAAAAGTAATTGTAATCATAAGTTCTAGTTCTAGTCTACAAAAAGTACTTTGTTCTTGTACTGCGGATCTCCAACATCTTCTAGAAGAAACTGCAATGTTTGCATGTTACCATACTGAGCAGCAACATGCACAGGTGTTTGTCCGTCTTCAGTCGTTAAATTAGGACTTGCTCCTGATTTCAACAACATCAAGGCACACCGTTCCCCGTCTTTAACACGCGCAGCTATATGCAATGCCGTTTCTTTTAATTTACCACCACGAATGTGTACGTCCGCTCCATATCCCAGCAAGGTTTCAACGACAATCGGTTTCGCTGACTCGACAGCAATATGCAAAGCGGTATAGTTCTCCTAGAGCATATATTGTGAAAATGAGTACATTTCCGAATATAATACTAGTTCTATTTTCAACATATGCCAAACTTACGTTAGTAGTAACATCGACTTTTTCGCCACGTTGAATTAGTGTATTGATTATTCCGACGTGACCGTAGCGCGCTGCAGTGTGTATACTTCGGGCTCCGTCCTGCAAAAAGGGTGTAATTAGCATATCAGTGTAGCGCCCACGAACCTATGGCCAGTAAAAGTAGTCCATTGATTAAACTAGCATGGCTCTACAATCAGATAGAAATGTGCTGACCTTATTCGGCATGTGTAAATATACGCCTTTCTTAAAAAGCATCATGGCGCAGTCGGCGTGGCCGTTCAGTGACGCTATGTGCATCAGTGTTGATCCATCCTTGGTTCTCTCTAAGATACTGGCTTTGAACTTATCAGCGAGGAGTTCAATAATAGCCGCATGACCATTTTCAGCTGCCAGATGCATTGGGGTCCGGTCTTGATTGTCGGTGATACTAGCTGATGCTCGAACACCATAGAAATATTTGACTAGAGTTTCATCTCCTTCCGCAGCTGCAATATGTAGAGGTGTTTGGCCTTCACCATTTTTTATATCTACACTTGTCCCATAGTCAACCAATATGCGCACCATGTCAATATCTTTCCGGCGAGCAGCTAAATGTAGTGCTGTATCACCATTTGTTGTGGTTGATTTCAGTTGATCAGCTGTTTGAGCTCCGAGGAGTTCCCTACACATTGATTGATTTCCTGCTTCAACCGCAAGCAGTAATGGAATTTTCCCACGCTATTAAAATAGATACGAATTAGCTTATTGAAATCACAGAAGTAGAACATAGTAACCCCATCGACTTTCACACGGATATCTTTTCCAGCTGCGTGGAGCAACGCTCTCAAAATGGCCGTCGCTGTTCCAGTTTGTCGAGATGCAACTAGATGTACAGCAGTTTGTTGACGACTCTATTATAAAATGATTAATAATCTTTGTTGGCATTTGAGGAAAATTGAAACTTACACCACCAGCTGAATACGGATCAACACCCTTTTTGGTCAAAAGCAATTTGACTACGTCTTCCCTTGAATGCATGGCTGATATATGCAATGCGTTGTAATTATCCTAAAAGTTACAAGAATATTATTGAGATATGCGATACTAACATTTATCATTTAATATATAAATGACTGACTATCTATTAAAGCTACTATAGCTAAGGTATAAGGAAAATCGATTACTTAAGATATCAACATAGCTGACAGGAGAATAGCGTATGAAGAATAATTAACATATTATTGATTGATATTTATTTTTTGATGGATATTTATAGAGAATGACTATATCAAAATAGAGTGGTCTAAATAATAATTCTGAGTTTGTTTCAGTTTTCCTTTTAAACACAAAAAATACTTTTACAACTCGCACAAATTCATCACGCGATTCTAACTAATGTACACCTTTTGAGGTCTGTGAAGTTAAAACCATAGAAGAAAATTAGTCCTCAGTTTGTTCCACATATAACTCACACAAAGCCAGAATTACGAAAATCACTATAAAGCAGAAAGTGAATTTTCTACATCATAAAATTGTAAATTATCGACCTGATAAATAATTCGCTTTAATGGAAATTAATGACTATAATACCTAATCAAAAGTGATGGCTAAATTTTCCGAAAAGCAATAGAACATACACGTACGAACTTCTTTGCTCTGAATAAGTTGATAATCATAGTGCAAAGAACGGAAATTGCAATAACGCGATTGCTTATTAACCTAATGCAAGCCAATCGGGTGGAATCACAAATACAGCTATGCATAGTTTTCCAAAGAAACACATTACATTATTCCGGGCGCCCACATCTGAACCCAACTCAATCAGACGATCTAGTATGGAAGTCCTATTGTCTTTCACTGCGTACATCAGCGGTGTCATTCCCGTCGCCTGGAAGCAGAAATCATGTTTGTTCGATAAATAATTGATTCACTTTCTTTGCTTTGCATGTTAGCAGCGTGTCTGTTTGCGAACATTTTGTTTGCTCTAGTTTTCGTATAGCAGAGAAGAATTGACAGGCACGAATACAAGAAACTCACCGCGTCCGTAACTCCCAGCAATGGTATCGTATTGGCATCCTCTCCAGCATTAACAATTGCCTTTTCCATGGACTTGAGAGTTTGGTCCACCGGACCCCACTCTCCTTTCTGTGATAGCAGCAGTACTCTTTGTGCAGCATCACGAACGCTAGCACCTGCACTTTGTGGTTTTGGCGGAGGTGTGCCATCATCAACAGCACTGGAAGTCACTTCGGTTGTTGGGGATTCTTTGTCTTCTTCTTTTTTGGCATCTTTTAATGGTTCACTTGAATCTTTTTCCTTTCTATTCTTTTTGTCTTTGTCTCCCGTTTCAGTGTTTTTGTTATTTTTACCACCTTTACGCCCACCTGGTTGAGACATTTTAAACTTTTATTGAAAAAATATTCGCGGAATTAAAAATGACATTTCTAATAGTAATATGATAAATATCAAACATAAATAAAAGATAGGTTGTTACAAAAATAAGGCACTTTGCTTGATTTCATCGCTCTGGTCGAATTTCGTTGTGTTACACAATATTGGTTGCGTGCGAACCGTTTGGCGTGTTTTCATGCACTGAAAATCGAGTTTTCGCATTCAATCTCGGCAAGGCTTTCGGAAAGTCTTGGCCAATAAAATCGCATGCAGAAAAGTTCCCCACCAGCTGGCAAATGTAGGGTAGCATAGATATTATCAGAATAAGACCTAACGCTTGCTTCTTAACCAAGTTTCTTATTTGAAGCGTGTGTCTTTTATTATTTCTAGAGATGATTTTAAAAATTTATTTACTCTGTATTAAAAGAAAAGTAAGTTCATTCCAGATTCATATGTCATTAAGTTATAATACTCCAAAAGAGTAGACTTCTTTTGCTTTTATTGATTTTTTTATTTATTAGATTTAATTGTACAATTTACAAGTCTGCAAATTGTTGTAATAGGTAAGAAAATTACTCTTAGTTCTGTAAATTAACACATAAATACTAATTCTTTTTTCAACTTATTTGTACCAATAAAAATTACAATTAGAACCTTAACCAATTACAAAGTCTTTGATCAACATACCAATTTCACAATCAATCATCTTTGTTCTTACCGAACAAAGACAACCTTTTAACACATTTTTGTTGAAGATTTACTTTGCATTCTCATACATTTCCGATCTTTGAAAAACATGTCTGACTAATAACGTACAACCTACCTTCTCATACTCTTCACTTTGCGTGTTACTCTGCAGATAAAACTATCCTGATTACTTGCATTTCATGGTTAAAACAGCACCAACATGTATCTTGGGTATTAATCTCAACAAAGTCGGAATCTCTAAAGTAATTAATAACTGTATAGATTACAATTTCAGCAACCAAACGCAACTTAGTTATCAACATAAACTGGGCACTACTCCATTATTAAGTACAACGGCAGGACAATTACTAGAAAACATCGCTAAGAAACACCCTAACCAAATGGCAATTATATCGGCATATCAGACGAAAAGCATAACCTTCAGAGGCCTTCTCAATAAAGCTGATACATTTGCAGCAGGACTAATGAACATTGGTATATCCAAAGGCGATCACGTTGCAATATGGTCACCAAACTCGATTGAATGGGTGATTGTGTCATTAGCATGTGCACGTGGAGGCTTTGTTCTCGTGCAGTTGAATCATTCATATAAAGCCAACGAATTACTGTATAGCGTGAACCAAGTTGGAGTTAAAGCTCTGATTTGCGGATGCAACACCGATAAGCAGAATTATTATAGAATACTTAAAGCAACAGACGAGAAAATGTTTGAGAGAACGGAACTTTGGCCAAAGGTCAAAAGTGGAAAAATGGAGTGTTTGCAATTTGTGATTTCTATGTCTAACAATGAAGGCACGCTTTGCTACCACGACGTGTTTAAGCAAGCCAATGCTAAATCTTTAGAGCTCATTAGAAATAACCAATGTCGGATTTACATGGATGACCCGCTTAACATTCAATTTACTTCGGTAATTAAATGTGGTTGAATTTAATGCTAATTAGTTCTTGCGTGGTTTTTGAGAGTGATTGTTATAGGGTACAACTGGTAATCCGAAAGCAGCCATTTTGTCACACCACAATGTAGTCAACAACGCATATTTTATAGGCAGGCGATTTGGAATGCACAAGAAGCTGCATAGTATTTGTGTCAATGTGCCATTTTTTCATACTTATGGCACTACTGCTGCTATATTTTGTGGCTTGAATTTTGGTGCTACTTTGGTACTACCATATGATTTTTATAATCCGGAGAAAAGTCTAGAGACAATAGCTAAGCATAGGTAAACAATTAAAACCTGAAGATGTTAAAGAACTGAGTTAAATATTGATGTATTTAGATGTACAATTATTTATGGGACACCAACAATGTATGTTGATTTAATATCACATCAAAGAACATTACAACTTAGTATAAAGCCAGAAATAATTTGCATTGGAGGTGCACCCAGTACACCTCAGCTGATAACTGATATCTACGATCATATGAATGTAGAGAATGTTGCTGTAAGCACAAAATATTATAAACACTGCTTTTATTTAACATTAGAGATTTGATTAGATTATTTCATGTTTCAGAATGTGTATGGTATGACTGAAGGAACAGCAATATTTTACCAATCTTATCTTGACTCAGATCCGAGGAAAATACTCAAAGGTCATGGGTATTTAGGTGACCATATTGAAGCCAAAGTAATAGACGAAAATAGTAACATTGTTCCAATTGGATCACCTGGCGAATTATGTATTCGAGGATACAACACAATTCCAGGTTATTACCATAAAGATAACTTGATAGCTGCAAGGGATCATATAGACAATGGATGGCTTCATACAGGGTATTCCTCTTTAAAATATAAAAACGGGCAACAGATAAACATTATATATTATTACAGTGATATGTTTATCATGTTTAACGATGGAAGTGGTCAAGTTATTGGCCGTATCAAAGATATCATCATTCGAGGTGGTGAAAATATTCATCCTAAGGAAATCGAAGACTTTATTGCCACACACCCATCTGTCCTCGAGTGTCATGTATGAATAACAAACATTCTATAAAAAGACGTTATTGTTTTATCGTTTGTTTAGGTAGTTGGCTTGCCACATGCACGGCTAGGCGAAGAAATATGTGCGTGCATTAGAATTAAGGATAAGTCAGTGATTGATTTGGAAGAAGTTCGACGTTTTTGCAAACATAACATGGCACATTATAAAATACCATCACAATTACATGTATTTCAACAGTTTCCTAGAACCACAAGTGGAAAAATTCAAAAGTTTCAATTGGTTAAAATTATCTCCAACTTGGAATAAATGTTAAAATCTGTTCATTAAGTATTCAACATGACGTTAGAGAATCTATGAATAAACTAATGGTATAAAATTAGAATATACAATTGAAACATGCGTTGTTGGTTATACCTGTTATACATAGAGATATTATAAAGGATGAATGGCATTAAATGTATAAATTTTTATACATTATTTCGCGACTACATTTGTGTAACTTACGCTATAAAAGTGGTATTTAACAAATATGAATCCTATTTGAACACAAGCAACACTAGTAAATGTTTCTGTCGTACCTCTAATATTAAACAATTCAGATCCAGTTTTGCTTTAGTAGTACTTTACTTATACTTACGCTTCGCACAATAAAATGTTATTAAAATTTCATTTTAGTGTTTATCAAATCGCACGGTAATTAAATTAATATTATTTGTGCTAACATATAAAACAATGGCTCTATTATTGTTAGGGGATTATCTAAACTAAGTTACATCCATAAAGTCGGATTCCAACCATTGTTATCAATAACCGGAGGACAATTGGTTCAGCAGGCAGCTGATAAATACTCAGATCGACCCGCTGTTATATCATGCGATCAAAAGAAACAACTCACTTTCTCCGAGTTACTGAATGAAGCGGATAAATTTGGATTAGGCTTGAAGAAGTTAAATGTTAATCATGGAGATATGGTAGGAATTTGGTGCCCCAATACAATTGAATGGATAGTCACTTCATTGGCATGTGCCCGATTAGGTGCTATCTTAGTACAATTAAACCACTCCTATAGAGAAAATGAATTAGTTTACAGCGTGAATAAAACTAAGATCAAAACTCTCGTGTGCGGCCATGACAGTGAAAAGCAAAGCTATTACAATATTATCAAGTCTTTAGATTCGAAAATCTTTGATAATGGCACTGATATTCGATGTGAGTTGATGCCATCATTGCGAACCGTCATTACTCTAGACGACAACAGACCGTAAATTTGGTTTGATCAATATTTTGCAGGTTGACAATAAGTATTTTTTTAGTGGGACTCATTACTTCCATGAATTGGCACAGGGACATTCTGAAAGTGACTTAGATTTAATTCGAAAGAGTCAAAATAATGTTCAAATTGATGATCCAATCAATGTACAATTTACATCT
>JAODIE010000010.1:3385129-3509110 GCA_027575565.1 Diploeciton nevermanni
GCGTTTTGAGCGTGGCACATAAATTAATTTGTCTTGTCGCGCTTGTTTTTGACAACTTTCTACATCATTAGACTAACAAACATTACTTTTTATGACGCAATAACGTTGAACGTGATTGATTAATACCGACTACTACTACATTTGGTGCAGTAATTAAAATATAGAAATACGATTCAAATGAAGTTCTTTGCACATTAAGGTATATTGTAATTGTGAAGTAAAGAAGAATTAAATACTACTTCCGGTGAGGAACAAATAATAGTCATTTAACAGTCATTGCAAAACATAACTCGCCTTCTTATTAAACTTCTTTCCTGTGTTTGCGGATTTTATTAGAAATGCGAGCATTGTGGTGTTGTTTATAATTGCGGTGAAAGTTTCGGAGTAAGGAAGCTGAGATTGGTATTTTGCCGACAAGTTCACGACTGCAATAGATGTAATTTATGCAGGAATGGACTATGAGATGTAAAACCAAGAGTTTGCTCTTGCGTTAAGAGCAAGTGATTTGCATTTTTTATTGCTTTGAAGGCCTTTTTTTATACAACGTTTTTATACAGTGGTGATTACTTGATTTACAGTTTTGTTCATTTTTATTTCATTTGCACAATGTTTATTAGTAGATACATGTGTTTCATAGACTGAGACGTTAAAAGTGAAAGGAAGTGAAATTGAAAGCGATACGACTGCTCGATTGAAACGATTCTATATAGAGATAATTAAATTAAGAAATCAATTATATTGATTTTATTAGTTTTATTATATTGAAACGGATTGTTTGAAACATATGCTATGATGAAATTAATTTATGTAATATGGGTAGAATGAGTGAAATTATTTTTGTTCAAATGATTCTGGCGCGAGTTATTGCGCAATCCCGTTCCTTGTCAACATGTACACAGAAATTTCATCATCATCAAGACCATCTTAGTTTTGACTTACTTTCAATTAACGCTTTTGTGGAAATTTACGAGTACTACAGACTTGAAAGTTTTTTATATAATCTAAAGCCTCCAAGTATGTTTAGTTTTGTCTAATAATGTTATTTTTTTTTTTTTAGATAAACTTACTTTCAGCTCTGGTTGCAATCACCGCCCTTTCATTCGCATCGACGACGCCAGAAGTCGACTCATATAGTCGAATACCATCGAAATTTTTCGAGGTGCCTGAATATGCCTCAATTCAAAATCGCGAAGTTCCCCAGCTGTCCCTAACACTTCAAATTCCTCGTGAAGAAGAACCAATCCCATTTGATACATACATTGTTCCTAGCACAGATCTTCGTGCCCCTGACAATGATGCATACCAAGGTCACTATCACCCAGCCCCGTCACAAAATCTCCAAGCCCCCAGTGTGGATGCATGGAACCCAGATAATGATCCAGCTCTCCTCTACGAACTCCCCAATGAGATCACCAAGGAAGTTATTCCAACTAACTTACATCCCAAGAAGTACGATAAGGCTGTCTTCGAAAAAATGAAGCCAGTTTCCTTCAAACCTAAAGAAGAAGTGTTGTTAGTTCCAATCAAGGTCCAGGACTACGTCAATAAGCAGAAGCAACAGGATAAAACAATTATCAGCTTCTCCAAACAGGAAAACCAGAAGTTGGTGCAAGCTGAAAAGGTAAAACAAGAACTGCTCAAACCTAACAAAATGAGCAAATCAATTCCTAAGAATCATAAAGAACCAGTGCATGCTGCGACTGGTTTCCAGTCGCCCATTATTGATCATGCTGGACATTTTGATTCTTCTTCGCTGGAGACCCAGCATCACCCTAGTCATGGGTCTGGTGAGAGAGTCGAGTTTCAAATGCATGGGTATGATGGCCCCAAGAGTTACAAATGGGGTTATGATACCGGCAAAGGGTAATTTTCTTCATGCTTTCTAATTTCTTACCTTTAGCTTCAACTTAAAGACTTGATAGAACTTGAACAAAGCTTATAAATGTTCTACCTGCTATTCTTAGCTAAGTCTTGATGAATTTTCTTGCATTTTATTAGATTTATTGTTTTTATTGCTACTTTTATGACTGTATTTCTAAAGCTTAAGCAACATACAATCCTTGATAAATTAATAAGTAAACATTTATATTACATTCTCACGAAAATAAGTCATTATATTACATACTGCTAATATTATTTGGAATTTGCCAATTTATATGACTACTGAAGTTTGCTACAAATTCCATTCTGTCTCATGCAAATCATATGCTAACTATTGAAGTGACTTACAAATCTCCTAAATTGTTTTGTTTAATATTGTCTCCACTAGGCACAACAGGCAGTTTAGATTTGAAGAGAGTAACAAAGACGGTTACATTAAAGGACATTATGGATACTACGATAAGCACGGCAAATTGCAAATGGTTCACTACGATTCGCATCCACATGACGGTTTCCACGCCGAAGGAATTTTTGAACAATAGTTATTATTCATCCCCGAAATTGTCTTAATTTGGAGGAAAGAACAACAACATATGTGATCTAGCTCTTTAAAAACTTTAAGTTTTGGAACGTTAATCGAACGTATTGTAGTTTTAATTAATAGCTTAAGTATGAAGGTTTTAGACATTTCACAAATATTATATTAATATTCTGAGCAATTAATTTAAATATACCAAAATGATTTAATAACATGAATACTCCCTGTTTTTATTTATTTGTTATACAATAATGCGATATTTTATTACAAATTAATGTATACCGGATTACTTTTTTAAATTATGATTTTGCCATCTAGTTGCGAGTAAAACTTGGTAAAACAAACTTTGTTTTGCAGCTTTAGTTTTTGTTGTTTCCAAAGACATTTCCTTTAGTTAAATTATAAGTTTCTAAATCCCACCAAGAGATGACGCGGTATATTCCAAACTCTGCGTTTATTTTACGGAATTCACAGTTCGGCTTTCGAGGTTATTGTGGAATAACGAAAGAGATTAGTGTGCTTCTTCCAAATTCATTTGAATTTCTATCAGTTGGTTAACAAATAATAATGTCTCTATCATCTAACACAGATTTAACTGAAGAAGATGCAGCAGACTTGCAATTTCCCAAAGGTAAGCCATAGCTCCAATGCTTATCTTTTCCATTTATAGACAAAATATACTTCCAGAACATAATACGCCTGCAGTTAGCAGTCCATTACTTTGCAGCACTAAAAACGCCAATTGTGAGATTTATTTATCCGATAGGTATATTTTGTGTGCTCAATGTGGTGAGACAATTTGCTTTAATTGTTTTGCAACTGGTGCAGAAGTAAACAGTCATAAAAATGACCATCCTTACAAAATTATTAATACTGACTTTGAATTATTTGAGAATTCAGACTGGACTGCCAAAGAAGAGTTAGCTTTGGTGAATGGTCTTCTCACTTATTGTAACTGGCAGGCTATTAAAAGGAAATGCCCAGCATTGTCTCAGAAAAATGTTGAAGAACTAAAACAACATTATGATTATTTTTACCTTGAGAAAAATGGCTGTGATAAATTTCTTGTGTATAGACCTAGTGTAGAAATTGAGAATATTATGCTGAAACCTTATAGATTTAAGACACATGATGTGCCTGATCCAGTACGAGGTGATGAAAATGTCTATGTTGGATATTCAGCAGCTAGGTCTGATTTTGAGTATGATTATGATAAGAATGCAGAGGATTTAGTTGCAAGACTGAAAATTGTTAATCCTAATGATGAGGATTATGAGTTGATGACTGATTTGCAAATGGGTGTGCTGAATATTTATCGGAGAAGGCTAGGAGAACGTCAGCGGAGGAAGCGTATTTTGAGAGAGCATGGATTGATTATGCCACAGAAGACAAAATCATGGTTGCAGAGATATCACACGACAATATCTTCGGTGGTATGTGATAAAATGACTAGATTTATGCAGTTTTTTACTGGCCAGAAGTTTGTTTATGTTATGGAAGGTTTGCACCGAATTGGCGAGCTAAAAATACAAATAGCAAAGTGAGTTTCACAAGAATTCATTTGTTAATTTTATTTGGATTTTGTATTCCTGCTTGTAGACTATTGGAATATCGACGAAGAGGCATCACAAATTTAGAAGGAGCTCGTTTATATCTTAAATTAAAGAAGCATCGAGACAGTTGCATGCAAGATTTGAAGCGATTTCAACAAGCTTCTGAACTTTCATTTAAATACAAACAAGTAATCCCATTGAATCTTGGGCACAAACGACGTGCCATTACACCTTTAGAAATTGTCGGCCTACCAGGCTATGATAAGTTAACCCCGAATGAACGCGAATTTAGTCGTACATATCGGTTTTCTCCAGATAATTACTTAGATCTTAAAAATATCCTGATACAGGAAAATAACAAACAGGGGCATTTAAGACTGCTAACTGCAAGGAGATTATTGAAAATTGATGTTAATAAAACCAGAAAGTTATATGATTTTTTAATAAGTGAAGGACATATTGTTGGAAGAGACAAGGATTAATGATATTAGTCGATTTATTTCTAATTTATATAACCATGTTAATTATTATGATAATTATTAGTGTTTATAAGATGGGACTTTGGGAAATTATGATTGTAGAGTTTGAAAATGCAGAAACCTTGTTGACGTCTGAAGTGAGGATGTTGCTGGAACACAGAAAGATGCAGAACGAGTCCGCTGAAGATGAACAGGAGTTCTCTGAGGTTTTCGTGAAGACATTAACTTACACTAATAGATTCCGGAAGTTTAAGAATAAGGAAACGATTTCAGCAATTAGAAAGTAATTTTTATTAAGATTATCATTTCTGCTAATGAAAATAATAATTTTATATGTTTTTTGAAACAAATTTTAGCCTCTTAGTTCAAAAGAAACTACACAAATTCGAATTGGCTGCTATCGCTAACTTGTGTCCCGACACAACTGATGAAGCTAAGTCACTCATTCCATCCCTAGAAGGACGTTTTGAAGAGGAAGAATTGCAAACTCTTTTGGATGATATTCACACCAAGCGGAGTATTCAATATTAGAATAATTTTTGATAAATCATGGTGGATCGGTTTTCATACTCTAAGCAACTTCTATAATTTGCTAAATAAAATAAGTCATTTCATGGAGTCCAAGTAGTATAGTTATTAATTTGTTGGATGATTGAGTAGTTCAAATGAGTTGAGTTACTGGAACAGATTTTATGGTGAACTTATTGGCTATTCAACCAGGGTACTCAACCTGCAAAGTACTTGTGGGTGGATTTATTTGAAAGCACTGTGTACTTTGAATTAGTTCATCAGTGATGAGAATCGGTTTAACGATAGTTTTTTAATTACTATGATTACGAATTTGTCAAATTTAAAGATATATTAAGGAACTATTTCAATGCAAATTTGCGGAATAAAAGAGAATTGAATTAAATGCATTCAATGTAAATTTGCCAGTAATAAAAATAATTCACTGATTATGATGATTAAATAAATTTATCTCGCAGTAAATGCATAAAGTGCATAAATCCCTCGTGTACTTTCAAGTGTTGATAATCGGCGATAATGCATTTGCAAATTGGTGATTAATCGAATCGAGTATCGACTAATCTACTAATGCATTTAATTCTGATGCATCCAATGTGCCTTTGCAAGTTGAAAACCGCAATGATAAACGTAAAAAAACCAATGCTTGCATTTGTTTATTCCTCGCGTATCCATTGTATTATCGTTGTTTGGCTCCTGTTCTATTTCAATGCGTTCTTATTTTTGCTTTTCTTCCGGCTGATTTTATGTTTTTTTGCGCAGCATGATTGCTGTCGCTCGGTTTCATTCGGCCCAACTCGCACACTCCTGACGTCGACGGGCATCAACGCAACGCAACTTCGCCAGTGTTCGTTTGGACACGGGCGTCGAGTGTGCGGCGAGCCGGTAGCACGAGGGTACTCGTCGTCAGACGCCTAGATCGGGTCTTCGCGGCGCGCTGTTTACCGTGCGCGACTACTGATAGCAAAACAATTCGTAAACATCGCGCCTTTTCTAACATCTACACAATCAAGTGAATGAAACATCTATTACATCTAAATTCATAACACCTTTATATTTCCAACAGCTCGGAACAACAACTTTGAGTACTTTACTTGAAGTAATTCGCAAATCGTTGCGTGAACTTTCTGAAAGTTCGTTTACACAATTCGCAACATCGTGCTGCAGGTATGTGTTACATGTGCGTTCCATGTGCGATAAGCTAAACAATTTCAAGTGTGCGTGCAAATGCGAGTGTATTAATTCATCCTAATTCCAGCAAACGGTAAGCGCACGTGTGTTCCTTGTCAATGTGTGATGTTTTCTCTCAAAATTCCACCTCGTCATTCTCGCAAATGTTTAAAACATCTGCACTCTTGTAAATAACAACCTCCTTCTTCTTTTATGTGTCTTACCAGTTAAGAACTTCTTAACGCATTTAAAACGTAAGTGTTGCTGTGTTGTTGTCCCGCCACCGGATTATAGGATGTAATAGGCCAATTACACATTACCGACCAATCTGAGCCGTCTGTCAACGTATAGGTAAGGAAAACTACTCGTAATGTACACCACGATTGGCGTAAACAGACCGATTCTAATTGTCGCAATTGAGACAGACACAAACAAATTGAAAGACTAACCCGACACCCAGCAGGAGGTGATAGGACAGAACAGTGAGGTGAAGCTTTATCAACGAAAAATTGCGGCTGGCCGCTTGGTCCGATTGTCTGTCGTTGCTTTTATTATTTCTTAATTTATGTTTCCGGTTGCTGGGCGACGCGCGTCTCTCGTCAGTGTCCCAATGTTATGAATGTATGCGCAGCGATAAATTCAATCTCTCAAACATTTTATTATCTCGTTTACGCTTGCGGCGTGGTTGATTGATGGAATAGTTTCGTAGTCGAAGTCGTCAAAGCGACTCAAGCAATAAATGATGCGTTCTCTGGAACTGTAAGCAGGCAAGGAGTCACTTTTACTTTACCCTCATTCGTAGTCTTGACCTAGGCAACTTCAAGCACAATAGAAGCATTAAAATGGATTACGTGCTGAGCACTACTCAAGAGACATAAAACGCGGTGTAAGTGCACTGTAGGCAACCAACACCTCGATTTAATGGACCCTTTCAAAGGGTTCCTATGACGTCATCTTTGCTACAACTCGCATTGCTTTAGATTCGAGCTCTATTCACCAATTATTCCAATGTTTGTTTTCATCGTATTACTGGTATATCAGGAGCGATCAAAGTTTGTTATGAATTTCGCTAAAATTTGCGCGTTTTGCGTGCGAATTTTATTGGCGCGAGGTCGACAACTACATTAGCACGATCATTGTTCGCATGCCGTTTCGTCCTGTGTGCATTGTGCGTTCGTGTTTTCGTTCGGACGCGTCGTTTATCAGTTTTATCTTTGCACCGCGCAGCGGGCACCAGCACACAAGATGGCTGCGTTCCCAATAAGACTTGCTTTTAATTAACTTCTCGGCATATGATTCCTCGCTCCACTTCACAGTTTTATCATCATCAGCCTAATGAAGCGATTTATTCAAATATGCAGGACTCATCTGCGCGCATTCCGCAGTTGTTCAGTCATTTCAATATGTTAAATGACAATGTTGTAAGATGCGTGTTTCGATACAATGTTCAAAATGTATTATTGGAAGGCGTCCTTGTGTTCTTGTGTCACGTTGGAAATGTAATGTGCGCATCCAGAAATCTAAATTCGCATATGATTATCATGAAAATTACTATTTAACAAATTCATTTGTAATTTATTTAAATGTCATGCACATATTTTATTCAAGGCGGCAGTGAAAAAAGGCTACGTGAGTGCTTAGGCGAGCTATGACAAAACTAGAGGTGATATTATACTGTTTTAATTGTTTTTCATAAGTGGTATTGATTTTAGATGTTTAATCTACGTATACATTAGTTTAGTAAAGATATCTATGTCTTGACAGTATGAAGACGCGCCAAGAGGCAACGTGAAACCAGCTACCGGCCATGCAGTTAAAGTTTACATTAGGCATAAACACTCCTACTTGCGAGTTTGCACTGTATTTATTTATTTCCAATGTCTACACATTGACACTGTACGAAGTAATTTTGCAATTTATTTGATAAACTTGATTGCTTTGTTAGAATTATTAGTGTTTCCGGTTCTCAAAAGTGCGCGATATAATTTCTCTTTTATAAGTAATTTATTGATTTATCGTATTTGTGTGCGAATTAGTCAATTATTTCTTGTTTTATTCTTTCCTTTTGTTGTCTTCTGTTTCGCTTGTCTTCTGTGCATTGTTTTCTTTCTGTATTTTATTTTCGAACGGTTTTCCCTGGAGCTTCTTATTCTTTCACTCTTGAGTCGTTGGTCTATTGAGGCAAATTTCGTATTTCGCGTGCTGTGCGCGAATAAGACGTGAATTCGTTGGAAGCACGTAAAGCCGACGTTTGTCGTGCGTCGAAGCAATTACAATAATAAAGACAGCGAAAAACAAAAAGCTGGAAGACAATTGCGCGACTAAATAGCTAATTTCTTAGATAAACATAATAAGAAGAAAAGGAAGAAGGGCTGCGTGTCATAGAAATATATTCGAAAAGGGTAGAAGAAAAAAGATGTGTCCCATATGGTTTGATAGAAGTGGAAGCAGAAGCATATAGAGTGCATTTATAATATGAGAGTTTTATTGAGAAGACAAGAATATATTCGAAGTGAGGATAGCTAAGAGATTGTACGAGTATGCGGCACATTCTTCTTGGATGGGTTTTTCAGTTTTCTGCTACGTATCGTGTTGCTGTATAGCACCTGAATGTGATGGTTGGCGTTGGGCAATTTTGCTGAAGAGCACGCTATATCTCAAGTGGTTGTATTGACCTAATGTATTTTCTTTTGTCGATGATGTTTTCCACAATTTTTACAGAGTTTACAAGAAGGATTAAAATACCCTCAAAACAGTTCAACTCCGTCCTCAAAAATTATTAATTATCGTAGGCGAATGCCAAGTTTAAGATAGGGGCTGACTTCCCGTAGTTTACTTTTGTAGGTCCAATAACTGCAATTTGAGTCAAAATTAGATGTTCCAAAATGTCTTACTAGTTCTAGGATATAGAATTCTAAGAGATATCAAAGCCATCAATCGTTGAGTGAATATATTGTTAATGGGTATTATCTGTTCTAGAGGTGCAATTTATTATTTCATTCACAAACTTTTATTAAAATTACATTACATTAAAATATATTTAATACAATATCAAATTTCAAGCTTTCAAGGTTAGTTTTATTTTGATCAGTTTTGCCTCGCGAGTTGTTTACACAGACGATTAGAAATGCGTTAACTTTATCATCGCGCTAATCTCTCTTACGCGTAATAAACTAATTGCCAACGTAAACAGCACGCGTACAAATGCCAGTAGTGATTGAATACCGTAGAATATATTTTCCATGTTTATATTCCAGCATATTTTTGGGCGTTTGGATAAAACTCCCACGTTGAAAAATATCTCGCTGGTTGTGTCACCTTAGCCGCATTTGCATGAAGTCGTTTAGGAGTTTGTAACTATGCAAAGGGTCGTGGTTTTATTATGCTTATTCATGAGTCGCGGGTCTGACAGGAGGAGGATTATCACCTTGCAAAGATTACGGGACGAGGAAATTTTTCTTATTACACTTCCCATTGTTATCTACAGTTGTTTTTTAATGACTTAGGGTCCATGTATCTTATAAGGCTTTCCTTTAAAAAAATTCAGTTCATGATAGATAGATTCGTTTCTGACTTGTTTTATTCACATTTTTCTTAGGCTCAATTTAATGGTTGTTGGATCACATTTCTCCTATAAAAGTTCAAAAAAGGGTTGACAACAAACAGTTTTAAACATACCCATCAAGGAGAGAAGAGTAAAGAACTTACTAATCACTCTTAAAATTTGAGATCATGACATAGAATAATATATTATTTACTTAGCATCAAGTTACTTTGTTTATTTGTCCCTTTGCATTTTGTCTTATTTAAAATATTGCACAATGATTTGAAAATTTCGTACGCTTAATTATTTTTTCTCAAAAATAGTTAACACTATAGTTTCAAATAAATGGATGAGAGGGGAATGAAAGTATAAATTCCTCTAAAACTGGTAGCAATATTAATAATAGTAGTAATAATAATGTACTATTAAGCCGTCTGACTAGTAGTGACTAGTGATAGCCAGGTGCATATTCTGGGGACACGGGTTCATATCCTGCTGGAGATATATTCAATACAATGTATATATTATCTCACAGAATTTAGCCCCAATAACTGCTCAATAACCCCGGTAGTTGATGCGATATAATGGAATGGAGGTCCAGTACGCTCCAAAAATAACGAAATAAGAATAATATAACATTGACTTAGCATCATTATTCTTTTGTTATTTTGAAAGTGGTTTAGAAACATTCATGATATTTTCTTGGCATTTTGTCAATCCGAAGATTGTCTTACATTTTGTCTTCTTCATAATATTGTACAAAGATCCTTTTTCATTACCCTTTTGATCAGTATTTGTCCGTGCACGTGCCGTCATGGAAAATTTATCTGCATTAATATATATCGCCTAGGGTAACATTATCCTTTGGACACAGGATACGACCCTTGAGGCGTCGCTATCCTCTGCCGCAATTATCTGCGTATCTCTCATCAGTCAAACTGCCGTTCTGGGCGGCTCTTAATTTTATTATCATCTGTAGGCGTGAGACTAATTTCGCTTGTTGTACTTGTCAGAAAACGAATTAAAACTATTATATCATTGTCTGTATCAGTTTGAACTTGTGACGCGATGCGTGATAAGATTACCCAACGACAAGGCACATATATTTGGTGGCGATGGGATTGTGTTCTATCGCATTGCTGGTTGCAATAATGGTGCAGCTGATAGTCGATAGACTTTAGCTTAATTTGACTAAGCATGCAAATATTCAAATAGATATGCGCGTAACGGAAAATAACATCTTTTCTCGACAGCTTCACGTTTTCTAAGTACATGTACGAATCGGTTGATTAGCATGCTTGTGATTATTATTACTATATTATCATCGACATACAATTTACGTGTTAATGCAATTTAGAGTATGCAATTTTGAGAGACTGCAATATGATATTTTATCTTGCATTGACTAAATAGTTCAAGTGACCTATCTTTACACTTGTAATAGATGAGAATAGAGCAAAAATTTAATAATTACTTTTAACATTTGGTGTCCAGACATAGAATAATATAATATTCCCTCTTTGTAGTCTGACAATTTTCTTATAACATATCTTGTCTTCTTCTTTTATGGTAGGATGATTCGGAAATCCAGTTAAATATAGACATGATGTGAGAGCCAAAAATTTGTTAACTAGAAATTGTTTTAAACATTAGAATTATCATGCTTTACTTGAAGTAGCCTAACTTTTTATCTCGTATATTTCTTTATATATAGTAGTAATGTCCTATCTAGATAATGCAATTCAAAGATACAACAGCATAATGATATTTTGTCTTGTATTGAGCAAACAGTTTACTAAGAAAAGACAAAAGAAAACATTGATGGTGGCAGCGCCAAGCAAAATACACGTAATCGCTGCAAATTGATATTTCACGCAGACCGCATTAAGATATGTTGATCTCATGATCGTTCAAAGCATCAAAAGCATCGATTGATGTTTATTGCTAAATTTAATCCAAACAAAAACACCTCGTACGATGTACACATTTTCCTTTGATCTCTAGTTCAAATATAAAAACTTTTTCCGCAAAAATGCGACAAAAACGAAAAATATGTTTGCATATAGTTTTCTTGCGAGCCTGTGATGTATTCCAATACATTCTGTTTATTATTTTGTCGCTATTGTTGCTGCACTTGTATGGAATAACATCAACATGCGCGTGTGCAATTAAATTAAATTGGTCCCGCATTGCAGCAGCACATATCACTTGAAGCCAGGTGAAAATGTATAGGAAAATAAGCTGTTTTTCAGCACTTCATGGTGTTATGCCTACAGAATTGTGGACTTTGTGTGAAAGTTTGCATCAATTAAGATAATGAAACCTTGGTGCGTCCTGCAGTAAAGCTAATTAGTGGTGGTACTAATTGAGTTTAAAGTATCTACTACTTCCTACATGTCGCTGAGATGACTTGATTTTAATTTTCCCATATTTGCATGAAATTAGTAATAAACGGATTAGTTGCATTTATACAAGGAACGCCGCGTCTCAATTAAGCAAGTAATCTAATAAGAAGTAGAAATGGTCGCTGGTAAAATATCCAGCTTGTGGGCGAAATGCGCGCCTGCAATAGACCGCATTGTTTGCCATCTTGTTTGCGGCGCGACGCCGTTGTGTGCCTTGGCAATTAAGTTTCATAAATCAATTAGTCCAGTCAGTGGCTATTTTCGTCCGGGTATGAAGAGGTGATTGATCGCTGCGAGTGTGCTGTCTTGGGTGTTTTTATTACAAACATTTATCATTTAGATCAATTGGATACTCTATTGGATACTGTTATTTACATGACATTCAAAAATTAATCATTGTTATTTATAGCAAAAAAAATTATTTTATGGGGATGTAAAAAAACAGAGTTTTATTTTATTATTATGGCTTTGCTAATCCTGCGGATTATTGCTTCTTAATTTTGATTTTTTTTAGATTGGTTTTTAGGGATCTGTCTTCTACCTTCTCAACCGGGAACCGAAACCAGGCCTCCTAGGTGAGAAGCAGGCGCCATATTTAATACACCATTCGTCACATAAAAAAAAACAGATTTTAATGAAGTAAATTTAAAACTCTTCTATAAATTGCATTGAATAGCAATTTATGGTTAGTAAATATTATTCTAAGTAATCATTTGTTTGGTGTCAAAGTACAAAGTACTGCTACACATACACCAAACGCTTGCGTAAATCCGGCATATGCCGTGCAACGACCAGCTTGGGTTTGAGGTAGATCGGGCACCACTCTAGTCTTTGCACCCGTCGGTAATAAATAATAGGTAAATATTTATATTAGTGGAAGTGAGGCTTACTAATTCTATTGATGACGAGATACGAGGGTGCGTCAATCTCAACGCTATAGTACTGAAAATGAAGATAGTGCCAAGAATAATGTTAGATAAAAGGGAGCCAACGTGTTAAGCGTATACCTTTTACGTTTGTTGTTTGCACAAATACTATTACTCATTTTCTGGTAATTCCGAAAAGAAAAATTAGTTATACACTAATCGTGCAACTAGATTTTGAAATATATCAATCAAATTGGAACCTGAAAAAGTAGAGACAAAATCAATTTTTAACTACAAGTATGGATGCAACATTATGCTCGAATAGTTGTGGTAGCTAAACTTTAGACTCCGTTATTAGTCCTGATTTTACGGGAAGTAAAGCTAAATAACTTTTGGTAAACACGGTTCGCTAGTTAACAACAGTTTGAACTATCCAAGTATATGCAGATTGTTTAAACAACATGCGCCTGTTACTTCATGCTAGTGCATTTACCCAGTTCTCAAGTGTTTTTAAATGGAAGGCGATTTGAGGTCTGGGTGTAATCATGATGATTTACATGTATACCACAGTAACGCACAACCTATGTCAAACTAACATGCTTCTGATAATCCTATTCATTTGCACATTTACACTCACAGCTAGATGAGTGAAAGTTGCATGTTGATACTGTAGATTGTTTCCTCAAAATTAGAATGCATTTTTAAATAAAGCGGTTAATTGCAAAACTTTTCTATTAAAAGTATGGAAATTGAGTTAACTTCAAATGGAAATGATTTCTCCCTCTTATCTAATTATTTTGTTGCGGAAATAATCAAAATTGAGTTGAGAATTTTTTTTTGGGAAGTTGGGTTTATGTTGTATTATCTGAAATATAATCGATTGCTGATAGACAGCTCGAGTCTACCAACATATTATCGTGTATGCTAAAGACTAGGGTGCTTTGCATTTTAATTACGCTTAAAACAGGCTTAGGTGTGCGCGCACCGTAACGAATAAATCGTATCACACGCATCGGAAACAAAAACGCGAGCGTATTTAATGCAAATGACGATTGGTGCGGGCTGTGGATACTGCCGATGTGATTATCTCATTAATCCTATTAATATGCTACTGTCAGATACAGAACAACTCTTCTTTTAAATCTACTAAGTGTATGTAAATATCTATACACTACTAACGTTTAATATCCATTGATGAAGTGGTTGTTTTTAATTGTGTTGTTGCTGCCAATTGTTGACAATTTTGTAATTAAGCCACCTGTTTAGGTAAAATCAAGGATCAATGTTATCACATCGCAAACAGAGTGAACGATTGCGGCCGTGATAATATATACCGTGCTGGTACGCATTCAACCAACATGGTATATGTTTACGCAGACGATGCTGCGTAATTTATCTTAATTCATGGTAATGTCCTAATCAATCAAACGGTTCTGCTTGAATGCGCCTCGCTTTGCACTCGACACGGGCCAATACATTATAATTCATCTCGAGCCTTGGAGGATGCTGAGAAACGGACTGAACATCTCACGATTCGAGATACATCCTCATGAACAATACAATATGAATGTGGTCATTAAGGTGGAGCTTTAAATATTAATTTGATAATGAGATAAATCATATCAACAAAATGTTGGGATGTAAAGATTTTAATGCATTACGGAGTTTGGTATTCTACGTCTAGTAAATCCCTACTACCTGATAAAGCCCTAGTTATCCCGAAACTAGAATGTGGCGGTACACCACGCACCGCCTTTTCATCGTCAGCATCTCGCGTATGCAATCAATAACTCACCCAATAAATCAATAATAACTCACTTCTGAACTTCTGTTCTGTTTACGATACCGCTGCGTGGCGGTTCGCAGGATGTGTTTTGTGTCGATTTCAAGTAGCCGTGTGCACAAGTGCAGTGCGTAGGGAGATGACAGGCGAGTACTTCAACTGCTCGCAGGAAAGTTCAGAGTATAGGTGGAAGTTTTGAGAGTGGAAAATCTTATTTGGTAGATGACAATGTATGTGATGCGAGGGGAGTACTTTTTATCGGAATTTTAAATTGATACTGATTGTAGGTTGGCTTTGATTTAAGACAATATAAAAATGAGATTTAATTACGGATTGAATTATTTATTTGATTTTTAAAAAGATATTTAGTTTCCAGTTAAATGATTTAATGTTAGTCAATATTAACTTTTTTTCAATTAGTTATTTTGCATATTTGGCTGATTAATATCTCGAATTTTGTTTCAATCTATTTTAATATATAATATAATGTAATGTAAAATAATGTATTTATAATAGTAAATTTCTTACAATAAATGAAAAAATAAGTATATCAAGGTAATAGACATTTTTATTTTTTATTTTGGAACATATTGCCATACCATACCGGATACCGACACCGTACTTGACCTCCTTGGTTAACTTGAGCAGTTAACTCTGTCGTCAGTCAGACGGCTTACCGACTGAGCTACGAAGCTATAAAATTCCAAATTTTGCTAAAACTGACTTTGAGATGTAATTTAAAAAAATACGATAACACTTTTGCCATTTCTCATTAGTTTATATTTGGTCTTGGTTCATCGTCGTTTCTAACTCTAATTTGAATTTTTATGGTTTATTTTACAGATAATAAAATTATTTATTTATTTTATTAAATAATTATAGCTCACTTTTGTAATATAATTTGACTTAAAGTTTAGTAAAATGTGCATCATGTACTTAGACATTAGTTTATCAAGATTTATTTGCAAATTATTTATGTAGATTTTAATTAGTCCTCAACGACCTCAACGATAACGAACGAATATCAGGAAATTAGTATTTAAAAATTCCAACGCGTATTTACAGTGTTAGTACTGTTGCTAGCAAGGTAAATTATTTACCTGGACATATAAAAAACATTTTTCCTATAATTTTGCTAGAATTTAGTATAAAATGTCATCTGTTTATGCACTCTTGGTTTTTGTTGACTAGATTTTAATCTTATGATGGTCAACTTCCATTATAAAGTATTACTATACCCTCATAATCTACGTTATAAACGGATTACGTCGACAGGATAAATCTTTTTCCACGTTCCGTGAGCTCGCGTGACAAAGCACGCCAAGTCCCGACAATTTCTCTCCGTCACATTTTACCGCTTTGTTCACATTTTCGTTCAAAATAAGGTACTGGGATGAAGATAAGGGATGATATGAATTTGTATATTAGATCTTTTGGGATGAAGGGTCTTCTCATGTATTTAGGTTTACAGACTCTTTTGACTACAAAAAGCAGTTACCTGGAGGCAGGTTTCTATTTGGATATTTTTATTTCTTTAAAACATTCTGTATTTTGTGTAAATCATTAATTATAGTGGTGCAACAATAACGTGATGAAAGTGTTTCACCTAGTTTTATTAGATCGTTTTCTTGGAACACATATTTTACACATTTTTACCCCATGAAGTAATATACAATGACGTGTTTCTATTGACACACTATCCTGAACACGCGACCCTGTTTTCCATACTCTCTCGATCTCCCTCTCTCTCAAAAAAAGGAAATATTTTTCCATTTTTTGTGCGTCTTGTGAAGTTGCCCTATTGCTCTTTTTGCAGATCCTTGTTGGTTTCCAAGGACACCAGGAGGCGTCTACAAAAATAAAAAGCGTTTCATCCCATTCTTCCCGGAATGCTCTTTAGTAATAGGCAGCGTAGGAATAGTACAATTGTTAATCCCGAAATTCGCGTGTCTGTGCCTGACAGAAATGGGAATCTGATGTAATTGTTGTTACTATAGCGGCATTGATTTATCGATTGCCTTCACCAAGCATTGTGTGAAAATGCGCGAATGTTGTCTCCCTGTGGTGATAATGGAAAACGTGATTGACTAGACATGAAATAGTTGGGAGTAGATTTATTTAAAAATTACCGAACCTTGTTTACTGGAGTATTATTAATCGCTAAACAATTAAAACATTTGCATTTGAGATTATATCTGATAAGATTTTATTTTTATAGTTGGAATCGTTGCGAAATATTTTCACTATTTTAGTATTGTCGAGTGTGTTGATGTTGTGTTAATAGATGTTTGGGTGAGTGGATTTTCAGTGAGGACTTTGATTGAGTTATGGATTTTATGAGCTTCAAAGCCTTTTGAATTTGTTATGAAGTTGGCATTGTTTAAAATGAGGTTTTATCACTTGCTTTCAGTTAGTTCTTTCTATGAAATTTGCTTTACTCTTAAATTAATCTACAAAACATCGTAATTTATTAACGCGCATATTTCACAGCTCTCAGATTAATTACAACCGAAAACTTCTCTGAAACTTTTCACGCAATCTTCTACATCGACGGTCTTTGCCAATCAACAGCGATGGTTTATTCAAAGTAAGCTTTGCTTTGAAGTAAAAGTCCTCCGCAGTCTGTGTTGATACCAATATTTATTTACAATTAAAAAGTTTAATGAACACCACATTTATTAAATTTAGTCAGAGTTTGACCGAGATTAAAATCAAATCAGGGATTAAATTAACAGAAGTATTATTTGGTGCTTTGTATGTTGAACCACTATCATTCTAAATTCATTCTTATATTTATTCATCACTACTTTAGAATAGTGAGGATGGGAGAGTGAAGATTGCACTTGGTGCAATGGCAATTTGTGTGTATACCAGTGCAGGTGCAGGTCATGTTGGTCACTTCTGCGAGACGGCCTTTGCTGGCATGCGGGCACGCGCGCCGATGGAATGCAAAGGTCTTCAAGGTAGTCTGGTAGGATCAGTCGTTGCACTCGCTGGGTGTGTTGCAACGATTGAGAAGATACTATAACAACAGCTAAACAACAACACCGAGAAGATAGACAATTAAATACAAGTGTACTTGATTATGGGAAAATTAATTTCACGGATCCAGAATTGATGACTTTAACTTAACCAGAATTTAACTTTCTATTATTTTTATCACCAGTTCTTTAACTATGAATTGTTTTGTTGAATTACTCCGTAGCCTTAAGTATTCCAGTAATAATAAATGTTTTTGTCAAATTGAAGAGCCTCTGTGGTAGTTCACTACTTGCGTCAAAGTTGTTAACGACATACTCGCATTGTGTTTAATTAGTCTGCTGATTTACAAATACCGACAACTCATTTGAAACTCACATATTTAGTCTGCCTACGTCGAATATTCAAACAGATTCAGTATTCTAAGCAAAGTACATAAATTCTGTTTACTTCCTTATTCAAATTTTATGTTGATATTGAACTTATTTTATATGTTAATTGGCAACCAATAGCAATTTGATAATCTGAAATTAATGAATATCCTACATTTCATCTACTTAACTTTCTCTCTTTAAAGCTCAGATACATTACTACAGCTTGTAAATGGTGGAGGCGCCAAAAACTGTTTTCATCTTATTTATTGTGTTTTTAATAATCTTGCTTTAACCCTTTTCTAATTTGTTTTAAACATATTAGGGATCCATTTCTTTCTGTAGGAATATTTAATGGACTGACCCTTTTATTTAGATTTAGATGCCTTTTAGGCAATATTTGAATTTACGCTCATCCGAATCGCGTCTCGAGACTTTTTAATAAAATTAGAAATCTTTTTGCTTCGTTTATGGTTTACGTCTTGCTTTCATTCCTGATTTTTGACGTCTTTAAGAAAGTCAGTTGGGTTCTATTCAAATGTAGATTGGAAGATGATTGAATGCGGAAAGACTTTTCGTAGGATTGAAATGAAGGTTGATGGGGATGCGAAGGAAAGATGAGTCAGAGCCGTGTTTGGAACGTTGGAAAAACGGTAATGAGAGATATGCAAACAAAAATGGAGGTGAAAAAATCAATTTAAACTGATCGCATTGTCAGTGTTGGGTCGGCTTGAATCACAACATTTAATTTACTCTTTTAAATATTTGTTTTTTTTTTTCTCAGTGAGAATTTAATCAGAATGATTTGGTTTTAAAAGTAGTCATATAACAATATAAGAGTAGTACTAATTTTGCAGTTAATAGTTGCAGCTAGAATTTACTAGTTGTTTTTTTTTTTTAATGTCCCTATCGTCCTACTGTTTCTACTCGAACAAAACAAAACTCTGCAATTCCTCGAAGGAAGCAACCAGATCGCCTAAAACCCACAAGTAGATTATTTTAAAAACTCCAATAGGATTTGACAATAAAGTGCGCTTTGCTAACCGTACCTTTCGCCTAGAAAAAAGATGGAAAATCAATACCCCCTTTTATGAGCTTTATTTTGCTAACGTCCACGCATCAACCACCTACATGAAACATCAAAATATCATTGCATTCAGAAATTAACCAAAAAGCAAGGATTTTGTTTTTCAAATAGAATTCTACAGTAAATATACAGTCAAGTTGTCAATTATAGCAAATTGCCAATTTACAGGTAAAGTTATAATGAATGCCTGTACAGATTAATCATGCGCTACAACAATGTGCTCGATAATAAATTATCAGCTTCACCTGCTCGGTAATTTAGAAATCAGGAGGAATACAATTTTATGATGATATTTTAATCATACTTTTTTCAAGTAAAATTTGTTATTTTATTCATAAATGAAATTTTAAAAATTGCAATTTATGAAATTAATTCTTCAGAGGAATTTTATTGATTTCTGAGACTTTGACGTAGCGTAAAGGTTTTATCTTGGAGAAATAAAGGTTTAGTAACTTTTATAGGTGTATTAAAGTGTGCGTTAAAATTGATGTTAGCCTTATTTTAAGTCACCGTAAAATAATTTCTTCGTTCAGTCATTTTATTTTATTAAACTGGGATATTATAGCATTTCATTTTCAACGGGTTGCAAATTAGAGTCTGAACAAATGAAAAAAAAGAAGGCAATGTTTCATAATGAAATGTCATTTTATTGGGGATCTAATAATACCATATTTTAATATAGTAACCAAATTCTCATGGTGGAAAATGGAGAGATTGTTAAATATTATTTTTCTTTTTGTCAACAATTGAAAGTGCACTTGACATTCATATTTTTGTATTCTCAAGCATCGACTTTGTGACGTCAGGTGAAGTAAACTATTAAAGTCGACTGACACGGCATTGTGCACGTATCATGAATAAGTGGGTGGTTGCGATGGGTCGTGGAAAAATGTCAATTGCACCCGTTTTCTTCAAGAGTTGTAATAATTTTCTTGTTAGCATCACTGTAAAATTTACTTCCAGACATATACTTTTTGCTGTTGTTGATTTCATAGAAAATTTGAAATGTATGAAAATTCATAACCTATTTAGGAATTGTACTTCTGAATAAATTAAATGATGACAATATTTTTTCAATAAATACCGAAAAATAGATATCTGAAGATAACATATCAAACTTATTTCTTATATGAAAAGTTGTTTGGCGCAATTCCAGTAATGAGAAAAATATAGAATTCTGTGAAACAATTGGAGGGAAACTAAACGAAACGAGATTAGACATTTTTCCATTAATAAACTTCTTTTTAATTTGACAGCCCAACAAAAACTAACAATGCGAACAGCCAATTATGAAAATATCTTTCACATCATCTTTCACCTGCAACTTTATTTTAGTCGTGCACTACCGGTCTTAGTCATTTATTATTACATTATTAAAAGAACAAACAACATTCACCATTCGCGTGTTATTCTACTAAATTCAATTCAGAGGTATCGTGTTTTGCAACAATGCCA
Organism: Diploeciton nevermanni; assembly: GCA_027575565.1. Taxonomy (NCBI): domain Eukaryota; kingdom Metazoa; phylum Arthropoda; class Insecta; order Coleoptera; family Staphylinidae; genus Diploeciton; species Diploeciton nevermanni. Next base: position 3,405,766 of record JAODIE010000010.1, read on the forward strand.
ACTGGCCGGAATCGAATTGTTCACACACATCTCGCCGTCGCTTCAGAATGTGGAAGTGTAACCGAAATGTGCTAACTTTTCCACGTCCAGTTCTTTTCTCCTCTTCTCTTTCTTTTTTTTTTGTTTTTTAAAGGTTAGCTGAACTTCACAGCTTTATTTAAAGTTTCGTTTCGGCAGTTTTTGCAAAAAGAAAGAGAGTGAATGTTGCTAGGTTTGATATTTATTAAGTAATTTTAGCTGACAGCCAATAAGAATGAAATAGAACAAAATTAATTAAGTTGACTTTGATAATGAATGCAAGATACAAGTAAGTAACATAACATATAAAACACTTTATTACCAAACTTCATTTCTTAGTTGACTATCAAGTAAAATTACTTAAAGAAGACAATATGTCGGTATGTAATTTATATAATTTGAAAATAATTGAATGGTAAAATGTAAACGATTTTGTTTGACGCATTTGTAATTATCGCATAAATGTTCGAAATTAATTTGATTCGCTTGCGTGGTTTTAAAACAAACCCGTAATTCCATTCTGCTATTCAGTCACGGGCAATTTATCCGGAAATCAAAACCATATGAAAACGATGTCAATTCGTTTTCCATACGTGTTGAACAATAGCCGCGGTCGGTGCTCACAGTACTCTGAATCGATTTAAGCTCGCTCCGCGTCGGATTCGCAATCCGCGATTAAATCCAGTTAGGCGGGAACAATTTGCGCACGTTTACTCGAAACAGTCGTGGTGGTGACGGGCGCCCAAGTTGCTATAATTGAGTCTTGCACGGTTTCCGCCATTGCCATTGCTTTGGGTTGATGCGCATCAGGATATATGGACCGCGTCGAGTTGAGAGTACACAGTGTCTTGCTGCATTAACCGCAAAATTCAATTGCACACTGCAATAACTGAATTGTTTTAGATGATCATGGAAATTTATCAGGACATTCCAAGTCTTAAAATATTCAAAAGCTTGAAATGATGGAGTAACTTTTCATTCATGTAAACTAAACTCATAATTAATTATTTGTTGTTTACCTCAAATGCAACCGAGGTGCATGCAACATGTATTCACATTTGTTACCCTAATTTAGCGCATGCCAAACAAGTGCCGGTTTGCGTTTTAAGGGAAGATCAATTATCATCATTAAATATTTATAAATACGCGAGTTCGTATCATACAAACAACACTTGTATTTTCTTTCTCTATTCCTAGATCAATTTCTATAATTTCACTTGCACTTCTCCTCAATGCTATCACCATCAATATTCCGCCATTAGTCCACCCTATGACCATGTGTGGGCAGATGTGTAAATGAGCGAGTGTTTGCGCTGCCTCCATTTGTTATTCTCGTTATTTCTTCGCGCCGGCTTGTTACTACCCTCCCGCATTCGTAATGGCGTGCGCTGCGTGTGCGATTAAATTTTCATCCGCACACTTTTTGACATGTCGAACCGTATCGTATTGCATTTATAACCAAATGATTAAATATGCATTGTGGTGGGTTATAGGTGGAATCCATTAAAACGTTTTAGAGGATGGGGATGCTGAGGATAATATAGGGTGCCAAATGAACAGTGAAGTGACGGAATAAAATTGGGAGTTTCGAGAAATTAATTAAGAAAAAGTATTTTCTTTGATTCTTTCTATAAGATGTCTGCAATTTCTAATTATATATTTAGTTCCTTAATAATCCAATCATAATTGGTTTAATTAAACTAACTATAACTTTCTCTTCGCAATAAGAGAGGCGTGACTATCGACTGAGCGTCGACTTATCATGTTAGATTATATACTGAAAAAATTGGGAATACGTACTTATAGCTTTATATCCTACATTTGTTTACGCAATTCGATTTTTACGATTCAAGATTTTAACTCTCAATTGGCTGGCTTTACAATAGTTTATTCAAAGTGAATAATCTATCATTTTGCTCTTTAAGAAATAAGTTTGAAACTTGTGTAAATATTTACACCATAGACTCTTTGGAAATTTGTAGTAAAAAAATCGTTAGGCGCAGGTATTCGTAGAACTATCCTGTTTTTAATAGCAGGATTTTATAAACGTGACAGTAAACAAATGCTTTTGACTAAATGAAGTATGAAATAAGTTAGCTTTAAAATAGGTAATCTAAGTCGAGCTTAATATTTGTTTACTTACAGACAATAAAATTTAAGATCTTCTTCGTTGACCGCGTTCTGTACGCTGCGTGCGTGGACCGGAGATTATGAAGCCCGCATGGTTGCTATGGACGTTAGCGACGGCGACGGCGTGACGTCAACATTGGACGTCGCGGCGCCTACAGCTTCCATCACGATTAATGGCGGGCATATGCTGATCTGTGACACGCATTAGGTACCTTCTCACGATAAAGAGCAAACGTGGCGCAAATTCGATTTTTAATTCCCCCGTCCGCTCATAAACATTTCCATTTCTATTATTGCCACATCCGTCGAGTCGACGTGTCAACTGTTCCGTAAACTGGTTACACTGTTATCAGCGTTAACCCCGTACTGTTTGCGTTTCGTTGCGCATGGTCTCAATGACAATCAACCCGGTGTATACAATATTCATACTCGTGAATGCAACATTTTATCGACAGTGTGCTCGTCGTTGCGATCTGGACACGTTGTGACTCGTTGAATTGAACAAAAGCGTCTGTCATGTTCAATCGTGTGCTGTGATATTTCTCCGGATTTCCCAGACGGAAAATCATTCATGTCGAAAATGACGTTTGTCCGCTGCTTTCGACTTAGTTAAGCTAGGATTTTTGTTTCTGCTGATTGGCGGAAGAAATTGGCGGAAAATGATGGGTTTTCGTGTAATAGTATTACATTATTTGTTTTATGTTACATATATGATGCTTTTAGTTTACATACAAAAATCTAATAAGGTATTAAATTCAATCTGTAATCCACTTACTCTGCCACTTTATTCCACTAGGTATATAGTTTTTCTAGTTTTCCTTCAGTCCACCTCGAATCTATTTGCCACTCAGTCATGAACACTTTAGAAAAATAAAATTAGGAAAATCATCGTTTTTATCTCCCCGAAAACTTCTTTACCGAAAATTCCCTTGAGTTTATCTGCGAAGGTGGCAAATGAATTTATAACATGATGTGCGCACGAGCGGTGATGCAAAGTGGTGTTATAAAAATAGTTATCAAAACATTTCAACATTATTGACTGCTGCACTTAATCAGGGCTTGAGTAAATTGCGATTAACCAAAATGGTGATTATATTAGTAAATTTTACAGTTTAATATTAATTAATTAATTGAAGTATATTAAATTGGGATATGTTAACAAATAAATAATCATTGCATATAAATTTATTTCTATTTAATATTAATATTATAAATTACATGCATTAACTTTGAAATGTTTTGTTGTTTTACATTAAGTACCATGCTTTATTTATAAATTTATGCAATTGATAAATACATACAGTAACTGCTTTGATATTAACAACATTTGATTAAAACATTTGCGGCATTTTTGCGAAGTATGAAGTAAAATAAATACGTAAATAAGTCCTAGCAAAAGGGTTTGCAGGAAGCAAACAAATTCCTCCAGGCTTATTACATATTAACGTCGTTCAGCCATCGCGGGCATTAATTTACCCGCAGTTGTTCTCGCAGACTCGGCTGCGGCTATGAACTGTAATTTTCTGCAATTCATATCTGGATTACGCTCAGATTGCGAGGTTGGCGGTTGGATCATCATCTAGCACATCGGAAGACGCTTGACTTTTTATTGGGCCGCTGCCGTTTCATCTTGCCATCATCAAACGCAGATAATGAATGAATAAGACAAGAAGAAGAATTAGAAAAAAATGCATGAAGAATGAGAAGAAGTTGATTCACCAATTTCCTACATTTTCTTATTTCCGTTGATTCCGTAAATACCATGCTGCGAAATGGTGTCACTTATTTTTCATCTGCATTTGGAATAAACATAACATTTAGTACTTAATTAAATTAATTTAATGCCGGAGTTAATCTTTGGTAATATTCTCCAGAAATGCAAATTAACTAAGTTTTGTAGGGGTTGCAGAATTGGGAAAGCTTTGCTTTAGTTTGCTGGCATTGATTTGCCAAGTAATAATTATTCATTAGCAAGAATGGCGGTAGTGACACGAGCGGGACCGGTTTTAGTAATTACACTACTCAATTAAACTTGCTGTTGAACTTCCTGGCATTTTTGAACGTTAGCTTCCTCGAATTGGGAAATTGGAAAGATTTGGTTAAAGGATGCAAATATCTGAAAAAACCTGTTCTCTTTTGTTGAATATTAAGAAACAAATGATTTTGATATTACTAATAGAAGTTGGGAGAACTTGTGCTTGCTTATACGGTTGAATACTCTATTTCAGGACTCAACTCAACTCAACCCAGATCTTCTGCACTTAATTTAAGATAATCAATGAATTATTTTTTTATGCCATAAAATATATAAATTTGGATTGAAATAGGAATCATTTAAGTACTATCTAATTATTGCATTTTCCGAAATTGTTTTTGAAATATTTTTCCCGGGTAATTGTTTTATTTTTGGGACGTGACTGCAGTAAGTATCATCAGACAAAAAACTGTTTTAATAAAGAATACAGTTGGGGTCGATAATGCCAACCCATACAATTGAACCAGCACAAATCGGGTAGGTTCCGTATCATCAATTTTTCAAGCGTATTTTACAAATATACTAGACTAGGACAATCTTTGAATCTTATTTGGATATTTCCTTTTAAATTGTAAACTGTCAGTATTAATTTAAAAACAAATAGATTAGTTTATAATTCTCACTGTTATGACGGGACTGGTATGTTTATTTAATGTATTTTAAAATGTCGATCAATCATTCATGATATTGATGGTTGGTACGCTGTTGTGCACTGTTTATCTAGTATCGCACTATTAATACTCATTTTAGGCTGACAAAAAAGTTAATTAAACATCAAAATTGTGATACCTTTTTGAGTAAGTAACCACAAACACGATTGAAAAGCTCGCAATTCATCAACATCTAGATGATATCATCGCTAAAAGGACAACAGTCAATTAATGTGGCCGAACTCGTAAAACAGAAAATACGGTTTCGGAATCGAATTACACGCCGCTCGTCGCATAAATTGATGTCGGCCGAAAAGGAACTACCTTCGGCTACACGCATACCAATGTACGTAGTCACTAATGTTCAGGAACAATCGGAAACCAAGCGGACAAAAGCGTCGAGCAAGGATAACTATCGTGCCTGGGGTATTGTAACATGTCTGAATTTTACCACGTGAAGTAAACAGGGATAGACAAGAAACAGCGGGTGAAACAGTAACTGTGCATTCAGATTAAACTTTATGTGTCTGGAAATTTGCTGTGACCTCGATTATTTAGTTGGAATTTTAATATGGGGTTAATTTTGAGTATTTTAGACAGCAAATTAGCTAGATTGTTTAGTTTGTTTTTTTTTTTATATATATATTAGTACTGAATTTAATTGTATTTATTTGGTTTTGATGAAGTCTTCAATATAAAACGACAACATATTGTTGCTCTTCGAGATTAAATTAAAATTCTAGAAGAACACTTTTTCGTATTTGATTGGTTATTGTTCCTAGGCAGCAACAGTAAAAATAAGTTAAGGGCCCAAGGTTGAAGTAAGTTATACTTCAATTCAAAAAGTTCCTGCATTTGTTTTAACACAATGTTTCATAAATCAAAAATTGAAAATTTAATTTAGAAACATCAATAATTTAATTTATATGTGGTAAATTAGTTTGCATTTGGAGTTTAGTTCCTTGCTTATACCGTTGCTCTTTGTTGCTCTTCAGGATAATATCAAAAATCTAGGAGAACATTTTTCTGCCAAGTTTTCTATAGTGCTTTATTTATTTATGAAGATTAAAACGTATGTGAAGTGTATTTTTATACACATGGCAATCTTGCTACATTCTTGTCTCCGCCTCTATTTAATATTGTTACCTCTGCTAACCACCCTGCTAAATTTGCCCCGGCGGAAACGTCTGTCCCCATTCCTCACATAACAAACAGGGGTAGGTATAACAAAATTATCTAGATGTGCATCTTTTAATATGTAGTTTCCTGGATATTTTGTAGTCCCCACTTTCGTCGAATGCAAAGAGGGTCTAAATTGCGTCAATTTCAATTTGATCCAGTTTGTTAATTAATTAACTGAACCTAGGTAAATTTCACTTTTAAACTTTCTGTTTCAGATTTTGGTTACGAGTTTGTTCTATGGATTTGTTAATATGTTGGTGAGTTGAGCGCTATGTTTTTTATTGTTGTTGTGATGGGTTTTTGGGCTATAGGGAGCAATACTTGCTATTTTTTAGAGATAATCGCTTTATTCTCATTTTCTTGCTCCATATACTCGGTATCAATTTCGTTTTGTGGTGTATTGCGCGTCATCTTCAATTTCGGTGGCGCTCGTCCGAGGGTGGAAAATATCGTGGGGCGGATCAATATTTACCTTTAATAATACGCAATGCATGTGTGTACAACCATCAAGCATGTGTTATGCTAGCTGTACGTTGATCCTATTGGAATATACGTCGTATAATTTGCATTCCCTTTTCTGTTTAACATCTTGACATTTTAATCTTGTGTGTATATTTTTATGTTATTTTTATGTGTTGCGGACATAAAAATATATTAATACTGATATTTAAAAAAATATTATGGTCTACTTTTTGTAGATTATTGTTGATTTTTCGATGTATAAATAAGTTGTGATGGAAAATTAAATTACCAAGATATAAACAACATAAAAAATAGTTTATATTGGCATACATGAAAATTGATATTTTTTTAATACTATTTAATATAGAACTCCTATTTTTAAGTATTATTTTTTCTTTAATTTATTTAATTTTTAAGAATCAAATTCCTTTAAATTTATTTATATTAAACATATAATAGGATATAATTATTTATTATCGTCTAAATTAAACATTGTTTTCATGTTTCTATTGCGCTAAAATCTCAAGAAAAACATAGCCGTCCTATTGCAAAAATATCAGTATCCACAGGACCATGCAATGAAGCATTGTTATAGAATAGATTTGAGTCCAGCGGTGTGCACGATTGACATCATATGCGGGTGCAAACATAATTTTCGGTTAACCTAATAACTCGGTAACTTCATTACGTGCAATAACCCGCCCCACGGTTGACTACTATATTGGAACTTGTGCGATCGTTCCGCACTCAGGCACAGCCACTGCGAACGGCAGACAATGTGTTACCCCGTATTAATGTCCGCACGGAGTAATTTACACAAATGTGTTTCCAACTTGGGCAGGATTAAATTTAAATTAAACACTTTTAACTATTTTTTGTTTTGTTTTATTCTGTAAATTGTAAATATTTATATACTTGGTAAACTTATTTATTGTATTGAGATCATGCACAAATTTAAATAATTAAAAGCAGGATGTTTTACGACATCTCATTAATCCAAACAACCCCATGGACAAAAGAAAAAAGCAGTTGTAGGTGATTTTATAACATCTTTAAATTGTTATATTTGTTCTCAGTATGTTTATTTTGTAGTTTTTTTTTATGAAATGATGAGAGCTGTTAATTAGTCAATGCCATTCTAGAAGGGTAAAAACGATTTTGTAACTTTCCACGTCTACTTTGGGTACGTTAACATTTATTTTATTTACTTCATTGGATGTGTATTCTCAATTTTCGTATAAAAATAGCGGATTTTTCAATATTAGTTCTAGCTAAGAGGGTGCTGCTTCTGTGTTTTCTTCCACCGTTTTCGTGCGCACCTGCATTACGGGAGTGGATGACGCGTTCTATCGCAAGGGTAAACAAATATTGCGCGTTACTCAATTTTATTTATCGTGGAGAAAACGTGGATGGTGGGTAAATGTTGCAGATTGAAAATGTTTCACTTACGAAGCATCTTGCAACGACACTTTCACTTTTGACATAAAGACTATTTTTTAGGTTTAAGTTTCAACAGGTTAAAACAAATTTACTGCTTTGGAATATTTTGCTTTTCAAACAATACAGCTAAATTAAACCACAGAGTTTGGATTAATGTTCTTTGGAAACTTTTTCTCCTTAGTTACATCTTTTTATCATAATAGCACGTTAAAAAAACTTTTGAGTCTTATAATGACACTAATTATCATTCGGGGAGTAAGAATGGAGTGCTTGCTTCTCACCCAGGAGACCCGGGTTCAATTTCCGCTCGAGTAGGTGAAAGACAGGGCACTTTAAAGGGCTGATCCCTCTAGTAAAGGATCTAAAACCCAATAATAATTGGATGGCAATAATCCGCAGGATTGGAAAAGCCATAATAATAATAATAAAATTATCATTCGAATTTGATTGCTATATTTCTGGATTATTATTTGGAATGGTTGTAAGGAACATCAACATTAGGTTAAGGGTGGATTAGAAAACTTCAATAACTTCAATTTCCATTCTCCAAGTGGAAACGCAGGCAAGTAAAGTGAAATAATCAACGCTAACGCACAAAACACTCTGCGTAACGATTTCCATGGAAGATTTTCCACGCGGCTCCCAACCCATTCGACGTCTGCATTCACTTTAACAGCAGTCGACTTGTGCTTAACGACCGCGCAGCACAACGGAAAAGCGGAGAATTTAATGGAACAATGGAAAGTTTCCCAGCACAGAAAAAGATATCAAAGTGTGTTGGAAGTACATTTTATTTGCTTGGAAACGGGATCGAAACAAACTGGGCAACTAGCAATATTGTGAATAATTTTATTTCCTAACTAGTTTTATTAAACCAGCAAGTAATTAGTTGAGTTATTCTGAAAAATAGTACACTATTTACTTGTGCATTAATTCATTTTTTGTTTTGTGATGTTTTCAAATGAGTGTAAAATGAGTTTTCTAACTCTATTTGGTTATAATGCTGCAAAGCTGTCCCTGCGGGGAATTTCACGCAGCTTTTAACATCCATCAATCTCGCATGGTGCGAGCGCATTTTTTGTGTGCTGCAACGCCAAGCGTAGTGGAAAAACTCTGGAGGCTTGAAAGAACTTGCCTGGCCTTATGAATTATTCAAACGTATGTCTTATTGAAGATTTGCAGCTTATTCCTCAGGGAAGCGGTGTGATGGAGACATTAACGCGAGTTGGCGTAAATTCCTAGTTGTTAAAAGGTGTTAAACTGGGAAAACATTGTCAACAAAATCAAATCACATTTATTTTTAACACCACTTTTATACACAAATATGTTTGTAACAGTGTGATAAGGAAAGGTTAGTAATTGATTTCTTTAAGCAACTTTGCGGAACTAGTAGACTAACTTTTCTAAATTGGAGAGTTTGTTTTTACTAATATTTTACCAAGAAATTGCAGAACATAACAGCAAGCTGCGTGCGCCTCTATTTTGTAATTTCAAATGTATTTAAAATGACATTAAAAATGTGGTGATCTTTTCTAATTCTGCTTCGATATCCCCCAAAGACAGACAGAGACCTATCTAGTAGACAACGGAATAATTGGTTATCCGTAGCGAAATCGCGTTAGGCGAGTAATTTGTTCACCCGAATAACACATCGATAAAATTTCCCTTGTGTCACATTTTTGCTATGTTTTCGATTTCAAATCGATTAAGGACTACCACCATATGCAACGAATAATGATCGTTCGCAATATTAACTTGATTTGGACAAAGGCCATTGTGCCGTAGGAACAAATAAAAAACATTTGTTCATTGCGCATGGAAATTAAATTACGGACTTCATACGTACGGCGTATCCACAAGGCGCGTACAAGTATAATGCATGTTAATTGCGGACTTTAATTAACTTTTATTTCTACCGCAGCACGTGACGCGCCACTGGATATGAAAATTGCGAATTTAGTGGTGGATGAAAAGTTATCGTTGCAGGCGCTTAATGTTGGAATATCATCACAACTTGTTTTGTGATATTTTCTCGAGTGGAATTCGTTTTTATTGGAATCATTAGGTGCTAAAACTGGCATCTGATTATTGTGGTATTTGGGTGTTATTAATTTGTAATTGTTACAGTTTGGTAGAAATGCCTAACATGTCGTTAAGGGCGAGTGGTCGTAGGCTATTGAAGGGCCTTGAACGATGAGTTGCGCCGTCCGCCCATGGACCTCCCCACGACAGTGCAGATCTGTTTCAGCGTGGGGTCGCGCCACGAAACCGCGCTCTTCAGATCAGACACCCCCACTGAACAAATTAAAGGTAATTTTTTAGATAAATATATTTATATGTTCAAATTTCTTAGACTTGAGTAATTTAATTCTGGCCTTCTTACTGTAACTTTTAGCATATTTTCAATTTAGTAGAAATTTGGTTGAAAATTCTAGCGTTTGTCATTGTGCTCTTTATTTTTTAGCTATAAAGTCTTGATATAGTAATGTTTTATTTTCTGCTTGTTTGAAGCTTCATATCATATGAGCATTAATAAAAGACGATTGAGTAGAATAAGCTAATATCGTTAAACACCGTTTTATTCGTTTATTCGATAAACACTTAATGAAATATCGTTTACAATCAATAATAGGCATCTACCATTTCCTTGATGGATTGTACTAATAAATTTCATTAGACGTTGGTATGTGTTATTTCTAAATTCTTATCATTTAATTACATTTCAATCCAAAACAAAGATAAGTTCAAGTCTTGAAGATACCTCTGTGCACATTTTATAATAATTAATCACACCCTAATAAGTATTTGATATGGAAACTGTTTGCTATATCTCTTTTGGTTAATTATTTTTCTTTCTGACTGCTGCTAGTTACTTTTATGTTATGATAAATTAAAATTGTTATACTATTCATACAATATTACCGCCGGGGTTTTAAGACGTTTTACCGTCCTCTCAGGTGTGGTGACGCAAGCCAGGCACGTACAGCGCCAGTTAGGTTTACAATATTTAAGCCTCGCAGATTTGCATCGTCTTAAACTTGTTAAAAGTTTGAGGATTAGTGACGCTTCGGTCAACACATAGGCTGGGTCGCAAACTTTGTTTTAAAATTACTTGCTTCAGTTAGGGGAAAATATTGGCTCCGTTGGCCGAATATATGCCGGGAAGCAGAACTATGAAACTCCAAAAAATGCAAAGAATGCCTATTGTTGAGAACTTGGCTGCAGATGAAATCCATGATTTCATGCTGTAAATGGGATGAATAGTTCTGTGATAGAAACGGTCGAAGAATGAATTTAATGGGATTTCGCTGACGAGGCGTAAAATCGATGAGTTGCTATGAAGGACTCGAACAATGCCAACTGTAACATGGGCATTTTAAAATTCTTACATTGTATACCATTAAATGATGCATTCGGTTAAATATTGTAGTTATGGTAACAGTTTTTGCGAACGTGACTTACTCCCAGTCAAGAATAAACAAGAACAACGTCAATTGTTTGTTGTTGGTGTTACGTACATTGGAATTAACTGAAATTCCCCTATGCCCAAGAATCCTTTGTAGTACCAAGAATGTCTGCAAGTGCTGTTGAGCACAACATGCCTTTGGCATTTACCCCATCTGCTTGTTTGGGAACAAATGTTTAATTAATACAATATTAAAGGAGAGCATCGTTTAATGAAAATATTTCATTTGCCTAAAATCTGTTCCTTAGCAAACATTTTAGCTATGTGATCACACATTAACGCTTTCTATTTTGCCATTGGCAGATTTGTTCAGATCTGCGGCGGAGGCGGGCCCTCGTGACATCCTGAAGCTCTATAACCGTAGGGGCCAGCTCTTGAATATCAATCAGGACCTACCGTCGAACGGGCCAGAGGATCGGTACGCACTGCAAGTGGTAGCTGCGCACGGATGCGCCATGCTGCGAGAAGATACCGGCGAATACTTGCAGGCGCTCGAAACACGCATCTCCGAGATCGAGCGCCTGCTAAAGGCCGATATACCGCTGCCCCCGAGTGTTTGCCAGCTAGAGCAGCAGGTGGACGAATTCAGGCACAAATTGGAGACCACCGAGAGCTTGAGTTGGCTAGGTAATGCATATCTTTATGAGGGCGTGCACACAAATATTGCCTCTACCATTTTGTAACATATCAGGGTGAGAATATTGCAAGCGCACCATGCTATGTGAGCTTTAGTGGGGAGCTAATATTTGCACTAACGTCCCGAAAGGCTTAACGGACCAACAAACACAAACCAATACCAACGTTCTAGTCTTGATACAAATGTTTACCAGTCACTACTCTCACTAATTTAAATTAGCATACATTGAATGCCTGCACGGTCGAAGGCACTAATGCATTACGGGTAGATGTGAAGTTATCTCGGTGGGGGGAGGAGTGGCGATAAAGGGGCAAACTTTATAATTGATGATTAAGCTTTACCATCTTACATTTGCTTGGAGAGAAAAGTCATTAGAGATGGAGGGATACACTCGAGACTGATTACAAGGCCGATACTTGCGGGTGTTTTAATTTCTTTTTTCTTTGAGCTTTTCAGGTTTTTACAAAGAGCTGCCCGAGCCGCTGTCTACAGCCGAATGCCGCCGGCTGCAGTACCGGAGAAAGAGCGATTCGCTGAAAAAACGCGTAAAGCAAAACTTTCTGAATATATGGTATGTTAACATCTCGAAAGAAAATCGTTATAAACATTTTTTTTGCATAAAACATCAGTGTTTAGTCTGCAAACTTGTTTCATGCAAAAATTTATTATAGTGATGCACAAGTATCAGACTCAGTTCGACAATGGCTTCGTATGCCCACGTTCGACAGCCGCCAATGGGAGGACGAGGAGCTACTCTTAATGCTGCAGCAAATGTATTTGGACTATGATCTCTGCGCGAAATTTGCGATTAATATAAATACGCTTAGAAACTTTTTATATGAGACCTATAAGAATTACAATGACGTACCGTTTCATAATTTCCGCCATTGCTTCTGCGTAGCCCAAATGGTAACTAGATAAACCATAGTTACTAAGTACCTATTAAGAAGTATTAATTTTCTATTCTTCTATTCTTATATGATAGATGTACGCAATTTTATGGACTGTGGAGTTGCCATCTAAGATTGGCGATCTCGAAGTATTAATACTGCTGACGTCGTGCATTTGCCATGATCTTGATCATCCAGGATACAACAATATCTATCAGATCAATGCCAAGACTGAGTTGGCAATACGTTATAATGACATTTCACCGCTGGAGAACCATCACTGTAGTGTCGCTTTCCGCATACTCGAGAATGAAGACTGCAACATTTTCAAGTCATTTTCAATGGAGCAGTTTAAACAGATTCGCGAGGGGATGATCCGGTGCATTCTCGCGACGGACATGGCGCGCCATAATGAGATCTTGTCTCAGTTTAAGGAAGTCACGCCAGAATTTGATTACACAAACAAGACTCATGTGAATTTGGTATGTACATGCATTAGGCTCTTTCGATTTCTTTTGTAAGTTGTTGTTGATTATTTCAGCTGTGTATGGTCTTGATAAAAGTATCCGACATTTCCAATGAAGCCAGACCAATGGATGTGGCCGAACCGTGGCTGGATCGTTTGCTGCAAGAATTCTTTAAACAGTCCGACGCCGAGAAGCTAGAAGGACTGCCGGTTACGCCTTTTATGGATCGCGAGAAGATTACCAAACCGTCATCGCAATGTTCGTTCATCGGCTTTGTACTTCTGCCTCTGTTTGAGGCTCTCGGCGAATTATTTACTGAACTACAGGTCAGTCGCTGTACATTGGTAGATTGATTTAGGTGCTTGTGATTTTGGTAACCAGGATAATATAAAACAAAATTGTGATCGTTTTAATTCTGACAATTTATTGACTTTTTTCAAGTTATATTTTCATTTACAGGATCTCATTGTGCAACCGGTGCGGGACGCGCTCGATTACTATAAGCGTCTTAACGACGCGACCAAAGAGGAGCGTCTGCACCGGAAAAGCATCGTCGCCGAGTTGGCCGCGGAACTGCCGTCACCGTCGCAGAACTCCGTTGACAGCAGCAATTCGGCGAGTTTCTCAAAATCCGCATCGGGTTCTAACGTACGCTTACGTAAAAGTTTGAGTTTTCAACAAAATCGTTCTAGGTAAGCCTGATCATTTTTCAAGCTGCCGAACGTGACAGTTTTCAAGTTTAGTTTGTCTTCTGCCGTTTAAGATCAAGGTCCACCGACGAGGACGCAGAGATGGATGAGGCTACGGTAGTCCCCAACGAAGAGACTAGTCTTGCAGATGTGGCTGAAGATCCTGAGAGTGGCGACTCCGAGACAGCGAATGAGGTGGAAGTTTCGGAGAAGGCTCTAAAATTTAAGATCTCCACCGAAGGTAATGTCAGCACGGGAAGAAAAAGTTATCCCGGCTCGCGTAAGGGTAGTCGGGAACGCGGTCAGCATTTCGAGCTGGCAACGGCTATACAACGCGGGAAGTTAAAATCGGGCGCGCAGAGCTTCGATCAAAATTCTCTCAGCAATCATAAAAAGCTATCATTTGATTCGCCCGAGTTCCTAGACGAGTACGGTATTAATTTTAAGCAACGCTTTGATCGTTCTCCATCCCCAGACGAGACGGACGAGGCCAACGCATCTTCGGGTTGCATCCTCTCCAAAGAGACGCTGAATCTTAACAAGCGCAACTCGGAGCATTCCGTCAAGATGCCTGATGAGAAGAAGAGCATACTGAAGCACACCGAGCATAATAGATATGAAAGCGGCAGTGGCGGCGGAGGAGTAGGAAGTGCATGCTGTGGAGCGGCATGCGCTGTCCCTGAGGGCAACGGCAAGTGTGATACGGGCAAGAGACAAGGCTTCACCCTGAAGGGCTTCTCACGGCACAGTTACGACAAGTCAGCAGACGGCGGCGGCAGTGCATCTGAGTCGAAGCGGTCTCTTATGACTCGTTTCAAGCAGTTCACTGACAAGCTGGGAATGTCGTTGGATAAAGATACCAAATTCCGCCACTCCAAGATGTTTCTCATCCGCAACAACAACAGCATGCCACGTGTCAATCCCACTGGGGGACGTCCCAAAAAGAAGGCCGACGAAAGCTCATGCTGCATGTCAAATGATACTTCCGTGGACGATGTACGCAAAGCCAGCACCTTACCCAAAACGAAGAAGACGGGTCTTGCGAAGAAGAGTTGGAAGTTTTTGATTATGGGCAAAGAGAAAGCGGCGTCGAGCAGCTTGGAAGGAGGCTGGAGTTTAGATGCGGAGATGAATAAAACTATAGATGAATCGCTGGCCCCTTCTACATCACAGTCACAAAGCAATTTAATTGCTGCTGGTGAAGGTGAGGAAGCTGCTGCGTGTAGCAAACGGCCGCTGGTGAAGAAACGGTTGGTTGGCGAGCAAGATGTTGCTGGAATGGCGACGGCTATTTTGGCAAGCGATGGGGCACACAGTGCGGACGACTTTGAAGATACTACAGGTGATGACGTAATTGTTAGTTGTAATCAAATACCAAAATTAACTAAAAACCAGGTGCAGGGGACGACCGACGATGCAATTTGACAGGAGATTAGTCCCACCGAGTGCGAAAGCTTCGCCACTTACATTTTCTGTCGGTGTTGTAAATATAAAAAGGCCAACCTTAGCGAAAACGTTTAGACTGTTGTAAATAAAAATTTTAAGTTTTATTTATTTACATTGACTTGATTATTTATTTGATTTAGCGGGATGTACTGATTGATAGTACAAAACTATTTTGTCTAACTAAACTAGATAAGTAATGCGTTGGAATTCCGTAGTTACTTTACTTATTGACACTAAAAATGTCTGACTCCGGAACACCGATAACCAAAAATACATCTGAGTGCCATATTCTGACCAAGATTGTTCAGCTTAACATTGGAAACTTTGTATTCTGGAGATGACAGAAATCACATTGCGTTTCATTTCGAAAAGTTAAATCTGTGATATTTTACATTCGATACATTTTGTTATATTTGCTGCATTATTAGACATTTAATGGTCAATTATGCAATTTAAATTAAATCATTAAAATTTAAACTTTTAAGGTCAATTATTAACAGCAAAATCTCATTAATACAAAGTTTTAAACAATACTACGCACGATAAAAATAGTGCTTTGTAAAGATTATTTTCTTTCTGTGGTGCCATGAATTTATAAGCCCACTTTCGTTTTATGTGTGAAAATATATTGAAATAGATATAAAAATTGTAATCCTTTGCCATTGGAGATTACAAAAAAAAAAAATAAAAAATCCTGGTGCACAAGCATATGTTCCTAAAGTATGTGAAGAATGCTGTAATACGTCACAATCTTGTTGGTAAAGTACCAAAAATCAACTTATACTCCTACATATCTCTCGTGCATCAGATACCCACAGTACGTAACCGGAAGTCGGTTCAACGCAAACATGGCATCCAATTGAAAGAAGCGTTAATCGCTGATGGTGTTAAAATGTATAAATGTAATTGTGATTCTAGTCTGTATTCAATATTGCTATAGATATTTCATATACACTCTGACATTGCTGTTCACTGTTTACTAAAATGTTCGCATGGTGCAATGGGCTCTAGAAAGTTGGTGGAGTAGCCAATCAAAATCTATAAAGACGTACGTGGATCTTTAATACTGATTCTCTAGACCAAATTTTATGTAATTTATAGTTATGAAAAGTGAAACAAAAACACGTAAATACACAAATGTCTTACAAGTCATTAAATAATCAAAGAGAAGGAAGAGTACTACTGTTAAAACTTGCACACTTTAAATATTATATCAAAAGTGCTTTAAACGCCTATTTTATATCCCTAGAAATAATTCCCGTATCGACTATTTTCCGAATTATAATAGGGGTGCCAAAAATACGCATCATATGGTTAATAACGTTTTAGTTTGTATCTATAATCGATACAGCATGCGAACGGAAGTTCATACATGAGTGTAAAGTACAGGGCTCTAAATTATGAATAGAGGTATTAAATAATGTTAGAATATTAATTCGGATTCAAGAGACTCCCTTGTCGCTATAATCTCATCCAAATAAGCTACATAGTGGGGAAAATTCAAATCGATTCTTAACAAAATATAACATTATTATGGGTGTTTCACTTTGTAATTAAAGAATTGAATTTAATTTTGAAATACAACGGACCATTATACACATGATCGTATTCTAACTTCCTACAGATACGCGGAACAGGGAACCAATGCAAACTAGAGGAGGTGTGTGTATTTACACCATTTATAATTACGATTCACTGACAAAGATTTGAAGAATGAATTTTCTAGTTGATTGATGACAAATCTATATTCTTCCTACTTGACTAGAAGTAAGCGGTATATACCTGTAGATATAGAACTAATTATAATGAAAAACAACTAAGTAAATATCAATTTGATTGTAAACCCGTTAACTCAGTCTTTTCATTGTTTCATCGTCTCGATTGATGTTCTAAATGCGATTGCAAATTGAGTTTGTAGACCTTCGCCACTATGAGAAAAATGGACTACTCTATCTGGGCACATTATTTTTCATATATTGCATTGCATTGTGAAATAAATGTGACTAAATTAAAAGTACTCTTGTGTGTTGTATTTATAAATTTCACATTTTATATCAACAGGAGGTAAGACGACTATTTTTGGTCTGCGCGAGTCGTCAGGTAGGGAGATGCCCAGGCTCTTATTGTTTATAACCGGCACAATTTTGCGGTATGGTTGGTACAAACATCTCTTCGCGTAGTTATTTGAAACACGCGACTTCAATCAATTATTCAAATACTTCAGGGGTCGGCAACACGCGGTCTTTTATCTTGCATCTGGCAGCATGGCATTTTTTTGTGCGGCCCGCTAAACAACCACGATAATTTAAGAATAACAACAAGCTCAGAGCGTGAACGTGCCGTGACTAGTGACAAAAATATGCGGGTTAGGTTAGAAATTATTGTTAGTTTTTTTTTTCATTTCTTTTGATTCATTTCTTGCGCTGCCCCTTTAAGTACAATGCTTATTGCTTTATTAATCATAATTTTAAAAGAAAATAATTTAGTGCTATGTTTAGTTTATCTTTTCGAAAAATATTATTATCAAATGTCATCATCATAGTCTGTAGCTGACATTCGTGGCGTGCGGGCGTGCGAGGGCTCCGTTCAAGAGCGGCGCCCTATAATATATTAAATAAATGAGATATAAATAAGAGACAACAAACATTTTTTGTTGTTTTGAGTGAGTTTTAATGTATTAGCGTGTGATGCAAACGTAGAATCCTAATATAAAGAATAATTTTGTGTGAACTACCTGCTTCAATTGAGTCGATAACTGTTTACAGTCAGCCGCACATTGGAGCAAATGGAAGAATTTATCATGTGCCTCAAACAAAAACCATCCTTGAACAACCAATAAAAATTCCAGTCAAAACTTTTCATGTTGGAAGTAGCACTCAATATCTCCACTGAATGTTTTCATCTGATGAAGAAATTCTAACAGACGTCGAAGGAACTGAGAACACATGGCAAACGGTTTACAGAATGAAGAAATGGAAAACTCGATCTAAAAACAATGCCGGGACCGTTATATTGACTAACGGGTAGAGCCAACTAACCCAGATGGAATCGGAACTAGCTGAAACATCCAACCGCGATATATATATATATACACCAAGGCCGCCACCACTTTTCGTTCACGGAGTTATAAATTACAAGCAAATGGTGAACAAATTCGAAGACGTACCAGATAAAGAACATTACGTGACTAAAGCACTTGATAATATTTTAACAGACTTGCTCCGGCGATATTCAGAAAACTGGTGCATTATATAAAAAATTACACTGTGGAACAGTAAATTTTCGATCGGGCTGGCATTAACGGCATTCGATCAATTATAATTGAATGTTTCCAATTTATATAGTTTCTAAATTAGTTCTATTGAGTGGAGGGTGGTCGGCTGTTTCTTCTGTCGGGGATCGGTATTTTGATGAGTATGAGATTAGTCTTAAGAGTTTAAGGAGCTAACCACCCGGAAATTGTTTATGTATCAAAGAATCAATTGAAGACCCGAATTGAATTCTTTGATACGCATGTAGATTCTTTGCAAATCAAGAATTGTTTTATTTTAATTACTAATAGAAAACTAATCGAAAGCCCACTTTTCCTAAAATTTCTTTGATACTTTATTCTACTTTCCACCAATAAAATATGAATAATTTTACCAGTAATCTAAAAATAATATGCATTTCTGATTACCTATTGTAGAGGTTGTCAATGTAGAACACAGGCATGCAGGTGGCACACAGGGGTGGGGCTATCACGTAAATGACAACATTTTGTGCACTCCCAAAGGCTTATGACAGAGTGACCTTCGCATGGGTAAAGATTTATTAAGATTTTGGTTGCTCAACACACGAAGTGAAGTGTAACGAGTAATTTGGTAACACAAATTCTCTGGATTGATGGATCACGCGTTGCGTCAACGCGCGCTGGCCTTCCTAAGACAAAGAATTAACATTTTATGAAACTAATACGTCTGACACATGAAAATAATATTCTTCGATAAGATAAACTGAACATACCACTAAATTATTTTTTTGATGATTAATAGAACAATAGACCTTTGTACCCCAAGATACAGTCTAAGAAATGAATCGACAAAAAAGATAAAAAAACAAAGCAAAGAAAATAATTTATAACATAACCGCACCTTTTTTTGTCACCTGTCACGTTTATTCGTTTTTCTTGAATTATGTTAGTGCCTTAGCGGGCCGCACAAAAAGTTGCAACGGGGCTTTAGGATGCACAATAAAGAGTACATTTGGGATATATATAGTAATGATCCAGAGTGAAATAAACCTAAAAATCAGCATTAAGAACAAGGACGAGTTGACGCACTCTCACATTTAACCGGTACTCTTAAACGCGCAGTTCGGCAGGCTACACTGCCCAACTTTACTCAGAACACTCCATTTAATGTTTCTACAGATTGAAAGAAGCTAATAGGAAAAAAGAGGAAGACCAGGGCCACGTGGCACCGAACCCAATCATCCGCCGACAATAATATTTTAAACCGACTAAAAAACAGTTAAAAATCAGAAGTAAGAGACATCATTTCACGACTGTTACTAACCTAAGTAGATATGATAATTCCATTTGTAAACGAGTGAAGCACTCAAAAAACCTTCCATCAAAAACGTTTCGGCATCTATCCAAGGGTAAGCCAGAAGCGATAACGAAAAACGATGACATTGAGGAAATCAAAAGATTATTGGAAAGAAAATACAAAAGCAAATTTGCTTCTGAATGTTCACAAAGCCTCGGCTGTAGGCGGTATAACCACTAAAATACTTTGCCCTATCAACTCAAAAAAGTGGAGATTATTCTAGTAGCAAAACCAGGAAAGGATTTCCAGTGTCGTCATAAAGACCCATAAGTCTATTACCCATTATTTCAAAGCTCATGGAAGAACTCTTTTTCAGAGAATAAAATGGATTCGCCTTCACCAATTTGTATTCCGAGAATACAATTCCATTCTCTACCTCGCAACAAATAAAACAGAATTAGCAATAAAATTACTCAGTCTCTCAAACTCAAGAAATATTGCACTTGATTTCTTGATCTTAGCCAGGCATTTTATAAAGTATGGCACACCGGACAATTATATAAGATCAAGCAATTACTTTCGAACAAATATTTCACAATATTTTAATTCTTCTTAGAAGATAAAAAATTCAGAACCAGGGTTAGTGAGAGCACTTGTGGAACATTTCCGATAAAAGCTGGAGTATCAAGTGTACTCTCAGAGAATGAAGATCCAAGCATAGCTGTCAGCTATCCCAAAGGTCAAAGCCACCTTATCAGATTCAAAATTGGACATAAAACTAGAAAACTAATATGAAACTAAATCAACTTAGAATGTCTTTGTGTGTGGTTATGAAGTGTTTAATATTCATTATGTAGATGAAACTAAGTTGATGTTATCAAAGATAGAAGCAGTCTACATCACACTACGCTCCAAAATCATAGCAACATAATTTTTCACCCACTACTTGAACAACTAATTCCCAGAAGACTGAAGAGATTGGTCTATTGATCTGATGGATGATTAGAGAAGCTTTATCACTGAAGGCTTCGAAACGTCATGGAGTTGTACTTCTGCTATTATAAACTAGTTTCTATCTCACCTTATTAGTCCAAAGAATGTATTTTCTGATTGCTAATAAATGTATGATTTAAAAAAAAATTGTCTTAACATCCGGCGTATTAGGTTCATTAATTGTCAATTATTTGTGTTAGCAAAGCTATTGAAGGGGGCACAGCAGTAAAATCAACGCCTTATCACACTCATTACACAAGTCAAGTGTTGTGCAGTGCGGAACCTGATTCATCAATTCAGAGGGTACCGAATTTGGGTTACTGAGTTATTCGTTACACTCCACTCCCTGTGTTGAGTATCTAAAATCCTGGAAAATTTTCACCCATGCATAGGTCCTGTTCTAGACTTTTGGAAGTGTAGAAGTAGTTAGTCATTTACGCCGCTCCTGTGCCATCTGCGTGCCTATGTTCCATACAACATAGGCAACAACCTCTACAATAAGTAATGAGGAATGAATTATATTGAAATTATTACATACTGGTGAAAACATCTTTACATATTTCGAAATTAATTGCTGAACATAAACATTTACGGGTGGTGAGCTCTCTAAGAATGTATATTGGCTGTTGGTAACGAAATTTGTCCGGAAAAATTGAAATTATTAGTTTGCCTGCACGTACAGTAGTTCGACGTATTGAAAATTTATTAGCTAATGTTTAAAAAAAAATCTTCAAAGTTTGTGTATTTTTCACTGACAATTGATGTGGATATTATCTAGTGTTTTCAATGTGTACGATTTCAAGTGGGAAAAAATTATAAATATGTTAGATGTGATTTAGTAAGGTAGACCACTAGCGTTGCCATGAGTAGGGAGAACTCCTACCACTATGGATATGATGATTTGGCTATGGGTGTGTTGCCATGGCAACGGGTGTGTGTTGTTCATTAGAATAATGAGTGTTCACATTGATGACACTGGTTGAGTTGTGTTCGAGACTAAAGCTCGGAGGCAGCAGGCTGGTTTATACTAGCTTCTGGAGCTCTTTGGTAGCAACCATTTACCAGAATCTAACAAATATAACAACTGGCGGTGCAAAGAATATGACCGGTCATAAAACTGGCTTGGTAGACTCGATTAACAAACAAAATGAAAGAATATTACAAGTTCCGTTGTAACTTCATTGTATTAACCATCAACATGCAAACCATGCACAAAAGTTGTAAATTTCAAAAATCTTACGAATATTGCAGTATAGTATATGACGTTTCTGAATATCTTAAGTGAAATTGGCGCAGAGATTTTTAGGGTTAATAGACGAGATTAAAATGTTTTTGGCAGAAAAAGAACATAATGTATCAGGATTATCAAATTTTTAATGGATAGGTGAGATTCATTATGTAAATGAAATTTAAGTATAATACTTACTAAATATTAATTTGTAGGACGATTTCGGCTTGCTACCTTGCAACAATTGATATAGGCAACGTAACGCCAAAACATGGCGCATTACAGAAGGTGCAATATACCCAAAATCTTATGGAGAAATTACTTATAAAGAAAGCTTAAATACGTAGAAACGATTTAAAATAATATTCAATTTACAGTACAAACTTGACAAACAATGGTTGAAATATGACCATGTAGATAGTTTGGCGATAGTGTCCAAGATTCGGCAACAATAAATTTATTAAATAAATTTACAAATAGATTTAAATGATTTGCAATTTAGTGAAATATATATAAAAATTCCCAATTTCAGAAATTATTGATTAGTATTTCTCCTAACATCTATTTATGCGGTCAAAATTTTCTGGAATAAATAATTTAAAATCCATATTGTTGAAAATTTGCACTATAATACTTACTTTTAGTCACATGTTAAAACGTTTTCGGCATGTTGCCTTCTTCAGTATGGGAGTAATTTATGATTGTTTCCGATTTATATAGTTCCTGAATTAGTTCTATTGAATGGAGGGTGGTCGGCTGTTTCTTCCGTCGGAGGTGGGTATTTTGAGGATTATGAGATTAGCCTTAAGGGTTTAAAGATTGTTCGGAAGTGTGACTGGGTGTGCTCATTAAGAAGTTTTGGGTTATTTAGTTTGTAAGGTCTATTATCTATTTTTAATACTGTTAGTGTTGTATCTATGTTGTTACATGCGTGTGAATATTTAAGTGATTAGCAAAAAGAGAATAATATGTTTGGGAACCTTTGTACAGGATTTGAAAATTTCTGCCACTGGATTTGTAGATGTTTAGAGGATTTAACGAGTTATTAGGTTTCTTGTTGTTTGTTCTGTATGCAATTTTGAAGTTTAATTTTCTAAATATTTTTGTTATCTTATAAATATTGTTTTCAGTGTAGATAAATGTGAGGTATTTTGTATCTTGGGATAGTTGAGAAATGTTTTGGGTTTTGATTGTGTTTTATTGCAATGTTTTTAATTTTATTGAATTCTAAATTATGTTGTTCTATTGTAAGTGGTGTATTAAGAAGACGATGGAAAACAATCTAAAATATGCCATTTTATGTTTTTCGAGGTGGTTAGAGATATTGTGTATTATTATGTTTTTATCTATTGGTTTTCTGTAGATATATATATTGATGTTAATATTACTGTTGTGAATTTCTGTAAGGTCTAAATAATTAATTGTGTTAGTGGGGTTGGTTTCTACGATAAATTGTAAGTTTGGATATATGCTAATAATGTTTAGGTTGTTGTTCTTGTTCAGTTGAGGGTTATTTTTTAAAATGCAAAGGATGTCGCCTACGTATCTAATATATGTAATAGAAATCCACAACAATAATATTAACTTCAATGTATACAGAAAACCAACAAAAAATACATTAAACCAAAACTATTAAACTTACTGTTTCTAATTGCACTTAGAACTTATTTATATTTTTCTCTGAATTTAGTGATATACGCCGATCTAGTCCGTCGCGTCTACAGCGTCATCTGGGTCCCTTGCCAGCTTTACTTTTTGTTATAATGAGCGAGGTTAGCGATTAACCATAACAACGAATTCCCAATCAACTGATTCAGTTTTACACAACATATCAACAAATAAAGTCTTTTCAGAGAAGAAGCCATGCATCCGCCACTAGATAAAACGCAAATAGCCGCTGTGCTAAAAGTTTTAAAAAAGTACAATTTGAAGGTGAATACACAACGAAATATATTATTTCAACTTTATAAATCAAACATGTTTCTCTGTTGTCGTTAATAGGGCACGGAAGAATTTTTGAAGAAAGAGGCTAATATTGATATTAATGTTGATGGACAGGAGTCAGATGTGAGCAGTGTTCTTACAGGATATAAAAGTGATGGAGATCCAGAGAAATATGAAGATTCTTATGTGGAACTAAAGCGATTTGTGGATACATCATTGGATATTTATAAGCATGAATTGGGTATGATATTATATCCAATATTAGTTCACATGTACCTTGAACTGGTTTACAATGGACATCAAGAAAAAGCCATTGCTTTAATGAAGAAGTTTGGACCTGAACAGGATTTTTACTACCAAGATGATCTTAAGAAACTCTCACTGGTGACAAAAAGGGAACACATGAATGGAAATGAGTTAACTGACACATTTAAATCCAACCAGTTCATCATTCGAATGTCTAGGGACACTCTCTCATTGTTAAAAAGGCATTTGCATGATAAGAAAGCCTCTGTATTAATGAACATTGTTCAAGAACATTTATACTTTGATATGTATGAAGGAGTTGCTCGAAATAAGTCACAAATAGATGCTACCTCTGGAGCAATGATTGGTGAAGCTACAAGGCAGGACAACAAGTCAAAGGTCTACTATGGTATTCCTAAAGCTCCAGACATTCAATCTCTAGCTGCTGCACCAGTTGAAGATGAAGAGGAAAATGATGGCGACGGCGATAAACCAAAAAAGAAAAAGGCAAAGAAGGACCCCTTGTTCTCAAAGAAAACTAAAAGTGATCCCAATGCGCCTCCGCAAGATCGAATACCGATTCCTGACTTAAAGGATAACGATAAAGTCGAGAAGGTGAAAGCGCTACGGGAGGCATCAAAGCGTGTAAATTTAAATGCGGACACTCCGCCATCAATTTGTTGTTATACATTGCTTAATGCAAATCACACGTGAGTTTTACCTTACCTTAGTTATCAACCGTAGTAATTATTACATTTTAGTGTAAGCTGTGCTGATATCACGGAGGATTCCAGTATGCTGGCGGTTGGATTTACTAACTCCTTGGTGAAAGTGTGGACTTTAGTACCGCAAAAATTACGTACTCTTAAATCGGCTTCTCAATTACAAGATATTAACATTGAAGCCGATGACGTTCTGGTTTGTCTCATTTCATTAATACTACCACTCTTAGCTTAACAACATACTATTTTTAGGTAAGAATGATGGATGAAAGATCCGGGGAATCCTGCCGTTCGCTTTATGGTCATAATGGGAATGTTTATGCTGTTTCCTTCTCACCGGATCGCACTTTACTTATAAGTTGCTCAGAAGATGGAACAGTCAGACTTTGGAGTTTGCAAATTTGGACTTGTTTAGTGGCCTACAAAGGTCACATGTTTCCAGTGTGGGATGTAAAATTTTCACCTCTTGGTTATTACTTTGCTACTGCCTCCTATGATAGAACTGCTAGATTATGGGCCACTGATCATTATCAACCATTGAGGATTTTTGCTGGACATTTTTCTGATGTTGATGTATGTAGTAAGTTTCCACGATTTTTTAGAACAATCGACATCTTTGATATTTTTAGGTGATACAATTTCATCCAAATTCAAACTACGTAGCAACTGGTTCCAGTGACCGTAGAGTTTGTCTTTGGGACGTGACGAATGGGAACCACGTACGTTTGATGACAGGCCACAAATCACCAATCCATGCTCTTGCGTTCAGTATCTGCGGGAGGTATCTCACCTCAGCTGGAGCCGATTGCAATATTTTGATTTGGGATCTTGCTCATGGTCATCTAGTGGCTGAACTTAATGGCCATAGTAAACCAATTCACTCCCTGACATTCAGTCGATGCGGCCATGTACTTGCCTCGGGTTCCTTAGATTGCAACATTAAAATGTGGGATTTTAGTAAACTCGTCGATGAGTCCAGCACCGAAGACGTTAACATTTCTCATAATCCCGAAGTTAAGACTGGAGACTCATACATGCTATGGACCTATGCCACAAAGAATAGTCCGCTTTTGCATCTTCATTTTACCAGAAGGAATCTCCTCTTGGCAGTAAGCATGTTTGATGGGATTGCACCCATACCCTGACAATAATTTTAATCATTGACGTTATGTACCCTTTACACGATTTTTGTTATTTTACGCACTAAAATTATGAATACGTTTTTTAAACATGAATAAATTTCTTTTGTATTATATAAAATCGAATAAACTTCAACAAATATATGGCAAGACTACAAATGTGATTATCCTCATGCCGCTTACAAATATATCTTATAAATGTAGATTGTCTCACTATCATCTCTTTTTGTCTTAATGTTTTGGGTTTGTACCTCTGTGCACTATTTATACGCTAGTGGCGATCACTGTGCCGGTTGATTTTCATTTGACTGAACCATACGGCGGGCTTCCTCTGGTAGTTTTTCTGGTTCCGATAGTATATCAGTTTTTGTGCATAAATACCTCAACGAATTGAGAACAACTGGAATGTTAAATTATAAGAGTCATATAAAGTAAAATGTAAGTATATAAAATCTACCAAAAACTTACTTGGTCGAAGATCAACTAAAGTACAGTGCTGCTCAACCCAAAGCATTGTCGACCTATACAAATCATCCATACTTGTTGTTGATACTACGTTGTTAAATGATGTAAGTAGCGGTCGGAAGAGAAGACTGAATATCCAAAACTTCCAATCTTGAGCAGTGCGTGATCGTACATACTCATCGAACATTTCTTGAAGTTTGTTGTCACGTCGACGTGATACTGGCGCACCAGTGGCGGGCAATTGTGATTGGCAATTACTAAAATGTATTATAATTAATAAAGAATATGTATAACCATGTAATTGTAATAAAAATTACCTAATTGATGTATTTAACGCTTCGATTTGTTGTCTCAAACTGACCATCTCCTCCGTGAGCGAATTTCTTTCAGTCCTTAGTTGCTTTATATATTCAGCACCTTTTTGAAGCATAGCCGCTTTGCTCAACTGTATTAAAAACAAATATTTCATTTAGAATGAATGACAAACGTTACCAACTATTATTAGATTACCTTAGCATTTGGATTTTGATGCAAATTCGGAATTAACGAATGTATCATATCGAATCCGTTCTTAATATTATAGCGTCGTTTTTGTTCGGCGTGAATATGACCAGCACGTCTCGAATCCCTAGTAGGGCTCCCCATCGAATCCTGCGAAGGCGTCGGAGAATTGAGACATGTTTCAGGAATACTAGAACTACCGTTCGATGCATTTATAGTATTTATCATTAACTAAAACAAAAATGCAAAATATATTCAAATGTGTACGCATATATTGGAATACAAATGTCTATTTTTCAAATTAAGCCGTAGACACTTACTGGATCTATGTTTACTGCAGGCCGCAAAGGCGTCATGTTCACCGGTGTGAGAATAAGCGTCGTCGGCGTCGGCTGCGGCAGGATCGAAATCGGTGCATGTTCTTCCTTAACCCGCACGAATGTTGGTTTACGATCCAAGGGCATAATAACGCGAGACGTACTCAGCGCCGATGCTCCATCGTTATCTACACACAAGGAAGAAAAAATACCTCTGTGTCGATATACAATCGGTACAAAAACAACATGCAAAAACTGCCAAAAGACAGTAAATAATCAAAAGAATGTGATTCCCAGACGCGTTATTTAAAGATGTAATATTATTCATGTATTAACTATATCTTAACATAATAATAATAATATCAATTCCTTACTTTTAAGTAGCTGTGTTAACAAAGCACTGTTGCTGGAGGTGATAAGAGCCGGGTCGCTAACAGCCGAGAGCAACGGTGGTTTTTTGATAGTTTCTCGTGTAGTAGATCTCGATCGAGGACGCCCACGTGGATTTCTTGGCTTTGAGACCTTAATTTCATCTTTCTATAAAACAAAAAAAAAATAATAATAATTTTCGCAGAATAAATCAATTCTACTTACTTTTGCTTCAATTGCAAGAAGGGAATGTGTATTAAAATGCTGAGGTGCCTCCGACACTTGGGCTGTTGTAGTAGTATGTGCGGTAAACTTGATGCTTGGAAGTGAATGGGGCGTAAATTTGTAGCTTGAAATTGTCTGAAGAACTAAATTATTTGGAGTCATTTTAAAATTGCTTATATCTTGAGTATCTAAAAAATAGATATATGTGAGAATATTGCCTAACGATAAAAATAAGAGTTTTAATATTTACTTTGTATTTGGTTAGAGGCATAACTAGGTGTTGGTACCATGTTGACCTGACTGACGTGCGCCGATTGTGAAGATTTTGAGATCATAGGCGCATACATGGCAGAGTCGGTGTAATCGAGTGAAGGCGACGATTTCACAGGAATATGAGGAACAGGTTGTGGCGGAGGAGGCAGTGGTAGAGGTTGCATTGAAAATGTCTCGATTGGATGATTAACTGAAGGATGTATCTATAAAAACCGTATATTTATCAGGTTTTAGCGACAAAAATAATCAAATAAACTTACTTGAATATTATTGGCACTTGACAGACTCCCATAGTCAGGAAACCAAATATCATTCTTGGTATAAGAATTATTAAGGTGATGCTCTTCAGGTACGGTTGCCAATCGTCCGGAAATTAAATCTAAATGCAGAATGAATTGTAATAGCAATAGCATTTACATATAATATTAGATAATTGACGTTTTTAAGTGAAAGTAAAACCTGTTATTACCTTGAAATGGTTCGAACGTATCCATATAATCCTCCAAATTGGGCTGCAGAGGTCCCAAACTAGGCTGGATAAAATCAGCCAGACCAGCCTTAGCTGTGGGGCGTAAACACGCAAAACAAATCGCAACCATCACATTAGTTAGTAAGTCAGCAAGTTAAGAAGACGCAAGTTAAAACAAACCAAAAATATACCAATACTGTGTGATTAATATTAACGTTGAATAGAAAAAGCAACATACCAATTTCTCGGGTGTCAGGAAAGGGAAATGGCTGATTAGTAATCGTCGAGAACAGTGTGTCGCTCATCAACCCCATGTAATCTTCGTCTACCATCATATTCTCATCCACAGGTTGAGAATTCCATGACAGTAACTCTAACTCCAGCTGCAAAATCGCAATAATTAGTATTTCGTGATTATATCAGTATCATTAAAAATACATGATTGGATTGATATATTACATACAGCATCTGCAGCATCCTTATTGTGCCCCAAGACCTGATTTCTTGCAAAAATTCTCCACTTCTTGTACTCAGCAGTAACGGCGGCAAGTTTTCGTTTCCAGTACTTGCCCTCGAGAACAACCGCCTCCGGTTTGTTGTGCGTATCGACATCTAGCGGCGATGCAAATTGGCAAATCAAAGTATTGCGCTTCTTGATAACTACAACATGGAAACAGTTACAATCAATCCGCCCCCGTTGCCCATAAGCATGTTTTCATGCGCTTTGTATAATGATAAAAGCTGCAATACCAAATTAATTACGCATATCAATAAATGTTGAATTGTGGAATTAAGATTATTCATGAGGACACAGCGCTAGTGCACTTATGATAATGATAATTTATGTATTCACATTAGGTGAAGCAAGTCAAGGAGGTTGAATAATCATTAAAACTCACATTGCATATGCCAGCACCGCCAGATAACGTTGTTCAATCGTATTTTGTCCTTCCAGCGCAAGCGAATGCCACGGAAGCGATTCCATTTCGGAG
The DNA here is from genome assembly GCA_027575565.1 of Diploeciton nevermanni. Classification (NCBI taxonomy): domain Eukaryota; kingdom Metazoa; phylum Arthropoda; class Insecta; order Coleoptera; family Staphylinidae; genus Diploeciton; species Diploeciton nevermanni. The sequence continues at coordinate 3,435,690 of JAODIE010000010.1, forward strand.
ATGTTAATTTCTGTCTAGAGAAAACGTATAGAAATTAAATATACAAAATGATAAAACTCCTTTTAAGCTATTGGTCACCTCTTCAAAACAATAGATAGCAGAGAATGAAATAATCTAGATTATACTTTATCAGTTTGATTGTGAAACAAGTGAGAATCTAATGTTTTGTTTACTTTCTTTGATTATGTTTGAATAGTATTTACACCAAGTTTATATTTGCTAACTAACCTAAAATAAGATGTGCAAGTTGGAAACTCGAGACAAATAGAACTTGTTTTTGTATAATTATAAATACAAATAAATATTGACAGACTTGACAGACATCATATATCAATTAATTGAATTTTAAAATTGCAATAGTTATTTTACAAGTGACAAGACCTCAATCTTGTTTAAGTAAAATTAATCTGTGCTTAAAAAATATAATATACAACCAGTATAAATATAACACATTTACGAGCTTTTCCTATAATCATATTATGAAAATTATATTTTGATTTTTCTTACCTGTATGCTAGTGACATGCATTGAAACAACTTCGCCAAACTTGTGTCTATTCCAATCGGTGGCCTGATAATCAATTTACGACAAGCGTTCTGTCTAGCGCTACTCTTCGAGTCAATTTTTGTGATGGGAACTATTTCAAAATCATTCTTGATCTCAGTCACTTCCGGGACCGGCACTGCCACCTCATCTTCATCATCTTGTTCCTCTGCCTCAAAATGCGAGACCATGAACTGTCCAGAGTGAATGGCTTCCTTTTCACGCTTATCTACATCCACGACACTTATAGCAGTCGACGGTGGTGCAAACATTGCTCGACGCATCTTAATCTAAACACGAGTGTAACTATGATTAATACCATTTATTCACAGGCAGAGTTAAAAGTATTGGAAATATACTCGAGTTAATTTTTATTTGAATAGCGTTATAACAAAACTTGTCCGATTGTGTGCTGAATTTGTTTTCATCTTATCGTCGTTGATTGTTTGTGTTTGTTTATAGTGCTCGTTTGTGCGCGTCGTCACGCAGAGATCAAGGATTAATTGGACTAGGGTCAGCGAAACACTAGTGGCTGTGGATTTGACTGGTTATGAATCCCCCGCTTTGACTTGCCCCTTTACTACGATATACGATTATCATTCAAGGCATTCCATAACAAACAATAATCGCTACCCAGTAGCACAATAGTACACTTGCTAGCTTACAGCTAATGTGCTTATTGAAGATTGCACTTGTTTCATGTCATTAAAATTCACTTGATGGTCTGGTTAGGTTTAGAGAACTTACATATGTGTGTGAACTTGTTTATATTACAGTAGCTGCTTGCAGTTATTTCAGGTCCCTATACGCCTGATCATGGTGCTCGCCTGGGGCCCTTTATCTGGCTTTTCAACTTCGATGCAACACCACGCTGATGAGAAAGCGGTCGCGTTGCGTGCTTATATAATGCGTGTCGCGCAACGTCTAATTCGCGAGAGCCGCGATAAATCTCGACTGCGAATCGTTGGCGATGTCAACAAACATCGCTATGAATAATAAACTGACCGAAATGAACTCAGATGTGCATGAAAAAGCAATAACGGCGCAACACGAAAACATGAGAATTGGGCAGCTGTCAAGTGTAAACAACTGACAGACAAAAGATGGGTGAATGTATGCAACCTAAATTACACCAACCATTTAATCTCCCATGTGTTCTTGTCAATTTTGACACATTGTGAACCAGCAAGAATTCAGGTTAGACTTGATTTTATCCCTGCACATCTTAATTTTATATTATTTAAAACAATATTTAGTTATTCATTTATAAAACACTATGCTAAGCTCTCAATAGGCATAATATATAATTCATTTACTACTTGTAATTCATTCCGTTTAAACTGCCTGCGTGGCATTTCTTTAAATGCCCCTTTGGCGAATTCTGCAACATGCAAGACCCGCACATATTGCATTATCTCAAGCCGGGTCATACCTTTCACCATCTCGTTGCACATTAAATACACTCAGTTCATTTGCCTCATCTAAGTCAGTCACGACTTTAGCCTCATATCTTTTTAAGCATCAAAAATTATTTAAGAACCCAGTCAATAATATCCATTTTGTTGGTGTTACAAAATTTCTTCAGTATTCCCAGTGGGGTTCAACCAAACAGCATCGGAAAGTAAAGTTAAAACTATTTTTAGACACCATGGGTGACCCACAACATGAGGAGATTCTAGCACCTTTAAGAGCTAGTGTCAAAGAACAAGTGAGTTTTAATGTACACAGAAATAACATAAAAATTATTACTTTTCTGCTGTTATAGGGTGATTTGGTCAGAAAACTCAAAACTGATGGAGCTCCAGATTTAGATGTTAAGAAAGCTGTTGCAGAACTTAAAGCCAGAAAGAAAATCTTGGAAGATAAAGAATTGAATTTAATCCCAAATGATGCAACTTTTGATAGAGCAAAAATGGAAGATCTCCTGAAGAGGAGATTCTTTTATGATCAATCATTTGCCATTTATGGTGGTATCACTGGTCAGTTTGATTTTGGTCCTATGGGATGTGCATTCAAGCAGAATTTGCTTCAGAGTTGGAGGCAGTTTTTTGTGCTTGAAGAACAAATGCTGGAAGTTGATTGCACTATTTTAACTCCTGAGAATGTTCTCAAGTAAGTAATCTCTTCTGTCTCTTCATAAGTCCCCTTCTTTAATGCAATTATTTAAGGGCTTCTGGACATGTAGATAGATTTGCTGACCTCATGACGAAAGACGTCAAAACTGGCGAATGTTTCCGTCTGGATCATCTGATCAAAGCTCACTTGGAAAAACTCTGTGCAGATAAGAAAACAACTGCAGAAACTAAAGCTGAATGTGCTGATATTGTCATCAAACTTGATGGCATGAATAAACAAGAAATGGCAGATGTGATGACCAAATACCATATGAAATCACCCATCACTGGCAATGATCTTACTGAACCTATTGAGTTTAACCTGATGTTTGGTACTTCAATTGGTCCAACTGGGTTGGTAAAGGGTTTCCTGAGGCCAGAAACGGCTCAGGGTATCTTTGTGAACTTTAAGAGATTGTTGGAGTTTAACCAGGGGAAATTACCTTTTGCTGCTGCACAAATTGGTAGTTCATTCAGGAATGAAATCTCACCACGTTCTGGATTAATTCGAGTGAGAGAATTTACAATGGCTGAAATTGAGCACTTCTGTGACCCTGTTAACAAGAAACATCCTAAGTTTGGTGACGTAGCTGACACGGAAATGTTACTCTACTCAGCATGCAATCAAATGGATGGTAAACCAACGGAAAGGACGAAAATTGGTGATGCAGTTTTCAATGTAGGTTTTTAGATGATATGTCATGTTTTGTTATTGGGAAAAATATAACTTTTAGGGTTTGGTTGCCAACGAAACTTTGGGTTACTTTTTGGCCCGAATTCAAAAATTCTTGTTGCAATCTGGTGTTGATCCTGTTAAAATCCGTTTCCGCCAGCATATGGCCAATGAAATGGCTCACTATGCACAAGATTGTTGGGATGCAGAAATCTTAACTTCCCATGTGAGTTTAACATATTATTAATTGCATTTTGGAATATTGTTGAGTGTGGTTACAATGTGTTTAATGTTTATTAATTATATGGATCAAACTTGACTAAAATACTATTTAGTAAGTGTTGTAGTTAAGAGTATCGTTGACACTCAACGACCACACTGGTCAAGAAGTGTTTAATATTTGTTATATAGGTGAAACCTAACCATAACACTTTTTTAATATTGATTTGTAAAACGTTTTCGGCCTCCTGCCTCCTTTAGTACAATTGGATGATAAAAACGTTTTACAAATTAATATTTAGTAAGTGTTTGATCCATATAATGAATAATTTAATTTTGTAGGGATGGATTGAATGTGTTGGTTGTGCAGATCGTTCTGCTTACGATCTTTCACAACACAGTAAAGCAACCGGGGTACGTCTAGCCGCCGAAAAGAAGCTAGCAGAACCCAGAAAGATCGATGTAGTTGAAGCAACACCAGAAAAGGGTATTCTCGGTAAAACATTTAAAAAGGACGCGAAGATTATTACAGACGCACTAAATGGCTTGTCGAAGGAAGATATTGCTGGTCTTGATTCCAAATTACAAGTTGAAGACAAATATTCACTAATAATTGGTGATAAAACCTTTGATCTTACAAAGGATATGATTAGTGTAAAGAAGTATCAAAAGACTGTGCATGTTGAAGAGTATACACCTAGTGTTATCGAACCATCATTTGGTAAGCAATTGCAAATCTATTCTCCTAAGACGCAATTAACATGTTGGGGACGCGGCGGCTTTTCTCTCTCTCATACTATTGTATTCACGCTGCCCGGTGGGAGAGAGTGAAAAGTCGCCTCGTGAGCACGCCTGCTGTATCGTCCCGAACGTGCCAAAGTAAGACTGTTGTTTTAGGTATTGGCAGAATAATGTACGCCATTTTTGAGCACAACTTCAAACAACGAGAAAATGATGAACAGAGGACTTATCTATCACTTCCAGCAAGTGTAGCCCCTTTGAAATGTAGTGTGTTGCCTTTAAGTTCAAATGATGAGTTTGCTCCATTTATCAAAAAAATTTGTACGTTTTCTTTTGGTAGTGAACCATTTATATCTAAGTAAATGGTTTTTTAGCATCCGCATTGACGAAAGTTGACGTATCACATAAGGTTGACGACAGTTCTGGTTCAATTGGTAGACGTTACGCCCGTACAGATGAAATTGCAATTCCTTATGGAATCACGATCGATTTTGAAACCCTGAAGGAGCCGAGTAGCGTCACTCTTCGTGAAAGAGACTCGATGGGACAAGTTAGGATACCAGTATGTTTAAACTGCATCCCAAGCACTCTCGTGTTAACATTAATTTGTTTGCAGCTTCTTGAAGTCGCCGAAGTTGTTCACAATCTCTCGTACAATAAAGAAACCTGGAAGGATGTTTCTGAAAAGTACCCAAAGTTCGAACAGCAAGAAACTAAGAATTAATTAGCTTAATTGTATACCATGTAAAATGTCTGGCTTTTATATCCGCGCATTTAATTGAACACTAATGTAATTGAAAGGAAAATAAACGTTCTCACGCCTTACTAAGATCTAGCAAGTTATTTTAATCATACTACCGGATTTATTGCACAATTTTACGTAGTTGGATTTGTGGATATTTGGTAGAGATTAGCAATATTTGGACAAAACAATTTTATTGTTACTTATAAAATTATGAATAACCCAAGTCCACATTTAACCATGCCCTGAACACACGCCTCCTACTCCCCAAAACCTTCCATTCTTCCCGTCTGTTCAAATGTATTCAATACACGGCATTCTCATTAAATACTAGTTTCTCGATTAACATCATCAATTAGTGATATTGCGATGACCAATTGAACCGATGCGCGTACACAACTACGAAAACGCAAAAAGCAACAACCGGCTGCAAATGAAGCGCGCGTATCTGGTGATGTGGAATTGAAGATTCGAAAGAAAACAATTAGTTACAAAAAGGTAATAAACAATGAGTACCTCACTGATAGGTACCACTCCTGCATGCGTTACATGAACGGTACGTTTGTATACACTGGCGCAGACGCGAATTAATGATGTCGAAGGGAACCAATAAATTGTAGAGAAACGCGCAGATGATTAGGCGCCCTTTACACTAGAGGAGGCAGCTCTTCGTCATCGGAGTCCTCACTACCACCACCCATGTCGAGATCGCCAAATCTGGGTCGGTCGCCTCCCATGCCCATACCACCGCTACCTAATCCTCCCATTTGTCGCATCATTTCCTCGAAGTCACCGCTGCCTCCAGGGCCTCCAACACCCTCATCACCACTGTCATCCTCATCTTGCCACTTGTTGAAGTCACATTTTACCCAGTGAAGTTTTTGTTTGGTAGAGGTAAGGGAGCTCCAAAATGGTTGGTCTTCTTGAGCTTTCTGCAGGTAAAGTTCAATACAACGGCCGCGATTCCAGAATTTACTTTTTTCAGGATCAATTTCAGCAAACAGTGGGATTGTTGCTTCATAGGTTTTCTTTTCTACACCACCAGTACCTTTGAAATACACTGAATCCTTATTGAATCTGTAATACACAAAAATTGAAATTACTGTTTTAAATACTAGCCAATAATAGATAACAGTATATTTACTCACTCTAATATATTTCAATAAGCCAATCAGCAAGAGAAAATATATATTGTGTATGAACAATAAGTATTAAAGACTCACTTGATTTCCGGATCTTTGACGTCTTCTAGATTTACAGTCACGAGCACAATGGCTTTTCTTTGGGCCCACATCACCGGCGGTGGTAACCTGCAAGACAAAGCGGTTGTGAGGTTAAGTCCCCGCGTCAACTAAAATTTCATACATGCCAGCCCGTAGAAGAAGTTAAAAGTCTCCCACGCGACCCACAAACAAGCATCAATTCATGAACAATATTGCAATTTTACGGAATTATTGTATTCAGCCGATCTGTGACCCGCTTGCATTCAACATGGCGTGCATCGAAAACAAGATTCGGCGCAGCACCACGTTGGGTCGAGCAACAAACGCCCCAAATCACGGACAACTCTTATTTGGTCGCCATACATGTAACACATCGCACATAATACTTACACTTGATCAGTCATGTTCGAACGAATTCCCTAAAAATTAAAAACTGGCAGAGTTCTAAAGTCGCTGACAAATGGCAAACGAGGAGACCGACGATATCACTTAACTGAAATGCGCTTTTTGAGATAGTCGATTGGTAGAAGGCACGAGCGATCTAAGCGGCGCTTAGCGGACAAGCAAGGAGGTTAGCAGTTTGGAATATTCTCGAACTTTCCAAGCCGATTAAAATTCGTTAATAATGCAGTGAGGGTATGATGAGAGTTTTACGTATGGCACGGTGAACTAGTGATTAATAAACAGTGTTTGTTTTATTTGTCATTTTGATAATGTTGCTAATAGGAAATAATGAAAAATGTTGACAAACGCGCACTAGCGATTCAGAAAAACAAATTATGTTTATAAAGTTGCCTATGTTACTGTTAAAAATTTTAATGTTTACCATTTAAAAAATAAAAACTCGAAATAATTGTATACTACTCGTTATTTTACCAATTATAGTGTAAAAATAATAATTGTTTAATTAAAATAATCATCTTTTTGTTCTTCTTATAAATATATATTTATTTTTCTTCCTGGTCTTCGAAAATTATTATCGCAGTAACATTACTATTAGTTTTGCATCAATTATCCATAATATTAGTATGTCAAGTAATTATCGCCGACCTCACCGACATTTCCACCTCTTCAAGCTACTTTTTAGCGTCCTTCTATGTACTTTAACTACTTCACTCGCTTCAGCTCCTTCTGCAATACCTTCGTGCAGGTTACGCTCATGTTCACCTTCTTTCTGCTTCCTTCTCGTTTGCCTATCGCTTCCAGTCCGCCGCAAGAGTTTTACGTTACACACACCGTAAGAAGAGTTGTGCCGTCGCACGTTGTGGTTTCATTGAAAACTGGGGGACGCTGTGGAAATGGTAGAAAGCAACGGTGTCTGCGTTGAGTTTGAACACCGGTGCTACCGGCGTATTTGGATTGGTTTCCAGTGTGTTTGTTTAGTCCGTGCCGCAAAGACGGCTGCACGCGATAACCCACGTTGATTGATTATTTTTATTTACAACAATTGCGACGACAAACGCGATTTCAAAGTTGAAAACCGAGCGGATATTGTCAAGTGTGACGCGCGTTGCAGCGCTAGAGCAGAGTAGCAACTTCCGGAGATATCTAATTCATTTACTTATTTGCGTCTAATATGCTTGTTGATTGAAGTGAAGTGGATGTTTATATATAAAAAAAAAACATTAACAGAACGGTTGCTGTGAAACTGTGAAACAATTGCAAGGTGTTCAATTTTTAGGAGGCTTGACTAGAGGTTAGAGTTTAAACTGATAGTGAAATTTCAGTTTGAATGAATGAATTTTGTTGATAGTTTACAATGTGTTAAATTGTTTTAATTGTTGCAATTTGGACTTAAGTATGTGCGATTGGATTATTTACGATACACACAGTGCTGTATGACTTCCTGCTTGTCAACATGTCTGTATTCAAAGATAATAATTTGGTAAGTGAGCTAAAAACTAGAAATTAAGATAACGCTATTCGCAATTTCATCATTTCCACATACCATTATAAGCAGACGACAATGTAACCTGTTGAAGAGGTTGAAGTAGTGAAGGTTAATTGCACGTTTAGTGCAGTGAAGGCAGTGAAACAACATGTAAAGGAGTAATCGGAGATTTATACTGCTAACAAACTGTAATTAAATAATCGAAACAAATACTGCATTAAAAAATAACAAATTATAAATATGTAGAGTTTGACTAAGTTAATTGATACATACGAAAAACGTAGATGGAAAAATAATTAAAATACCTGGATGATATGAAATATTTATTTATTGTATCTCAGCAAAGGTGCTGAGATCAAAATGTTTAACTTTACAACAATACCCTAATAGATCTTGATATGCAGGATTGAAGTAGAATTTTATTATCTTTCATTAAATTATAAATATGAATTAATTCATCATGTTGAAAATGTCCGTTTGGAAAAGTAAATCGATAAACAAAACCACGTGAAATCCAATAATATTATTCAAACTATCATATTACATATGCTGGCTTTCCAGTTGTGGAAAATTGAACGAAAGTTGTTTATGACGATAGCGTTTCTTTATATGCATGCAACATGTGTTTGTCAGTCGAAATCGAATCGATTATTACTGCGCGGTGCGTTTGTACACATTTCAATAAATTACCCACTTGCACTATTGATTTATTATTAATATACGACAAGAGTAAATAATGTATTTGTTCATATTGTATTAGGAAATGGAAGTAGTAGAAAATATCATAATAATGAACAATATTCAACTGTTCATTATTATAAACATTTTGTTATATTCGTATAATTTAGAAAATTAGATTTTGCTTGAAATTTGTTGTTGTTTAGTGCAGTTGTTAGTGCCAATGCTTAATCAGTTTAATTAATATTTCTACTTTATTTTTAGTTATGATTATAGTAGGTATATAAGATTGGAAGTAATTTAAGTATTGGTTTTACACTTTCTTGCTAGATTTTATTCTTTTAATCGGGAGCAATACACCGAATTTTGTTGCAATTTTGTTGTTCACGAGGTTCAAATATAAAGCGCAAGTGTAATTTGTAATTTTGCCATAAGTTGTTTCAACTCGCAATTTGCAATATGCATTTGCAAGTCGTAGAAACCAATTGCTGACTGCTGAACATTCTGTTCAAATTCTGTTTATGTAGGCACTACTTCCATCAATACCTGCGTGCAAATAGATAATACGACCGAAAATGACTAACCGTCAGGATTACGTTATCGGTATTGGGCTTACTGAATGTTAAGGTTGTAAATATGTTGAGCAATTTTTTGTTGCGTTTGTAATGAAGGAAAGAAAATGAGGTAGAGCAGTTGTGGTCGACAGCTGGCGAGGGTCTTTTGTTTAATTTTGAAACCTCCAAAGACAAGATGGAACAATAAAAACTTGAAGTGAGGTGGAACAAGAAAGGGAGAAATATGCTATGCAGAAAAAGTGTTTAGAATGAATATGACACAGGTGGTAATTTTGTTTAACATAGTCCTGAATATTTAGCACTTTCAAATAGTTAAAATAGCATTTCAAAACTCTTAAATTACATGGATGCCACTTTTAAAAAGTCACTGTATTTTATGTTTTCTTGCAAATAAAATGTTGCTTCGATATTGTAAATTGTAGACAAACCAAATCGTATACTACTCATTTTACGCTTTCGCGATGCTCTACTTATCTTACATATCTTTATACTTATCCATTCTTTGCGTTTTTCTCAAGTAGCAATTTTATTTTGTTCAAAATAATTTACCAATAAATTTGATAGAATTATTTAACAATGTTAAGAATTAAAAACTACTGATTTGTAAACATTTCTTGTCTTTTCTATTTCAATAATTAAATTAACCGAAAAATGATCGAAAATTCAAACATCTAGAATGTACTTGTTTGTATTATTCTTGTCAAATTTAGACCATCGGCCCAGATGTAAAGTCTATTTTTGATACGAACTAAAAATATTCTCTTAAGTGAGAACAAAACAACTGATTTTAAAAGTACTGCAAATCAATTTGTAGCTCTGGAAATGCAACATGGCATCTTTTTACGCCTAAAAGCACGCGTTCCAAATAACACAACTCAGATCTGTAGAAAAAAGCAATATCAAATCAATCATCATAACTTTTTATATCGCGGTGATGAACAGCGGTAAGATATTTGAAACTAGGAAATGATTTCCATTTCCTTTAATGCCTCTGATCATGTCTAATAATTATGTACAATCCACGCTGCGTGTTGCAATCGGTAGGAATTGTGTTTTGTTCTTCAACCTCCACTGAGTTTTATGTTTTTTTCTTTTTTCGGCTACGCTTCGTTTCTTCGTATCAAAAGCCACATAATATTATAAAAACAACAAACAAAAATTGATACAAAGAACCACAAATAAGGATGAAAAATTATTTCTTCTTTTTCCAGAGGAAATATTCAAAGAGATGCACATATTGCACATACAGTTATTAATTACGATTGTTCATTCTTTGCGTTCGATGTAATTGAAATCTAACTGTTTTACTTCCGGAGGAATTAAATAAGTAACACAAGAAATTCTTGAGTTTTATTTTAAATCTTCACATTATTCTAGTGACTAGTCTATGTCTTTTCGTGATTTACTCAAAATACTTAAATTGACACGCAAGAGTGCACAAAACGTACGTAAAGTTCATAGATTGCTGTGAACAAACCGAAAACTTTACTTTCGTTTCGTGTCGTTTACATTAAGTCAGACTTTGTTTTCACTAGACAATGCTTCTTAAATTTAATATATCATTGTCTAGATAGACAAGACTGCACTATATACCATCTGTAATTTTTGTTTTAGAACTTCAAGTAGTCATAGATTAAGATATTTTGAAGAGAAATAAAAAACATTAATTCTCGGCTAATTAAAGATTTCTCCGTTGTAAAACTAATCAGTTTCTCATTACGTTTCCTTTTTTTTTATTCGGAAATTGTTTATATTGATGCATCTTTTAAACTCTAAAAACGTTTTTGGAAGCCAACGAAAGGAAACAGACGCAATGAACTTGGTAATCAAATCCCGAGACATGCGAGACCCACCACGTCTTAACTGGTTGCACAAATAAAGCAAGTGACATCAACGGAACGAACAGCATACGGAAGCCAAGTTAAGCAATCAAGCACTTAATATGTTACAAAGGTTTCTTTCCGTTTCGGATGGTGACTATTTAGGTGCGACCGGAGGTACGAATAGACAATTTTCTATGAGAGAAAATAAAGTCTAAGATTATTAAATATTTTGCTTTAGCTGTTGTTTTTGTTGTAAGAAACAGTTGGTGAGCCAGATATTTTCCAACTGTTATCATTGTTGTTTCTATTAAAAAGCGATGATTATTATTGTTTGGTGATCTTGAATTTATAGATTTACCGGTGAGAAAGCGCAATGCAATATCAACAAATCACTGAAATTCATAGAATTGTTAGTATCACAAATCATCCAAATCTCAAAAGCATCTAACCAAAGCAACAGTGATGAAACATTAGAGCATTGTCAAACAAAATTTGAAGAATTAATAATATACTATGTACTGTAAGAAATAATAGAATATTGCAATAAATAATAGTAATAAATAATGAACAGTTTCAAAGAAAAGTTATCTTAACTTGATGATTATTTTACTGATTTATAACAATTTATTTGAGCTTTAACTTATTTATAGATAGACTTACTTAGTTTTTTCAAAAAATGCAAAAAATTGATTTTTTTGTAATATTTTTTTCCGGTGGTAGGCAACCAAACATTTAATTTAGTAATTGTTGGTGACGAAGAAGGCAGCTTAGTTGAATCTTCAAAATATCTTATAATGGCGCATTAAGTATTAAAATATTTGATTTAAAATAAAAAATGTTATTCAAATTAAAAAAATAATTATTTTAAATATTAGATTTATAAATTAAGCAATAAAGTACCTCACGTATCTAAAGTATCACGTTATTAAAACTGGAAATAAAAACAACTATTAGTATATAATTGCAATGATTGTAAAGTATGTTCCTCCAACCTTGATTTCCGACTTATATTCAAATCTACCTGATATTAACTACTTATCTTATTATAGAGGACTCTTATAAGTAGTAGAGGAGACTTGCACCTACTCAAATACACCAACCCGATATGTTTATTTCTCAGTCATTTTAATACTTTCATAGTTATTAGCAATAATTTAACAATACATATCTTATTAGTGCGTTGGAGTGCACGTTTTTTTCCACTTTGTTGACTACCTATCGGATAACGTGACTAATATTGTCAAAGCCTACAACAGAAAAGACTAGATGAATTAATGAAGTAATTACTGACGCATGTAGCAATGTCGCAGGAGTTGAATTGAAATAACCTGACCGGAGGCGGGCAAGTCACGGGTTGAACAAGGTGTGCGAGGTTAAATGCTCGTAATTTCCAACTAATGAAGAGACACACATGCACAGATCTACAGATGCGGAGATGAAGTGTGACGCTGAGCGCAATTACTGAAGTGAAAAGACATGAATTAATTTTTATTACTTGATATTTATATGTATATTAATATTATATACTTGAAGTGTAAAATAATCAGCTTTTTTTTTGGAATAATTATGTTAATTGATACTTTGAAAGTATTCATCAAGTTAATTTCCTTCCTTTCATTATGCCTATTCTCTTTTAACGTTTGATTTATAATTGGTTTCAATTACTTTCTATTCATCATAGTTCATTATTCATTGTTAATTAAAAATGCGTTGTCATTGTGAAGATATTACAGAACACAAATTATGTGCAAAGTAGTTTTTAGTGTAATAAAATTTCACATTTCTCACTTTATGAATAGCAGCAATTTTAAAATTAATTAAACAAAATACCCAAGCGAGGCATATATTCTATAAATACGGAATCTAATCCTGCTGAGATGATTGATCCTCTTCCAATAACTGCTAATAATCATCGTAGTGGCGGATGAATACGGTGTCGGTCTATACTGGCAATGGTAACACAACAAAATTAATTCAATTAAAATAAATAAAATGTTGTACCATATAGTACAATATAGTCAATATTAGTTTGTGATTGATGTGTGGAAATGCCTTTAGATCACTTACTATAATTTAAACGAGATTATTTACATATGAAATATCACTCGGATTAAATATCAAAATTTTTATATTCACTGAATTTATAAAGTCATATAACATATTTCTATTTATGTTTCTATTTATTATATACATGTATGAAATTCAAACCACAAGTAAAACCGTAAAATATTGATTTCCACAAAAATGTTTCTTACCATTCATCTTGTGTAATACGCTCAAATTAAGTTACTGAATTATTTATTTTTTGACACGAGCTAATAACACCTACGAGAATAATAATAATACTATTCAAGGTCATAGACCAACGGTCCTTAAGTCATAGAAAAACAATAATTAATTAAATCATTCTTTGCAAAATAACAACAGAATAATAATAACAACAATAATAGTTATAATAATATAATTTTTTTTATCGGGTAGATGCTTTCGAAGTGCCTAATTATGCACTTTTAAAATTAGTGCTAATACCGAAGAGTTGAAATTAATCTGATTTTTGTATAGAAGTCGCTAATATGTCAATTTAAAAAAAAATGTTATACTTATAGAACAACTGAGTATCGAAGTTGATTTTAAAATCATGATCCAGCTAGACATAATTAAGAATTAAATGTCTTTGAGTGTGGTTACGAAGTGTTTAATATTCATTATGTAGATGAAACATAACTATGATATCTACAATATAAATTTGAAGAATACATAAGAAGATAACAAGCCAAAAACGTTGTACATATTAATATTAAGTAAGTGTTGCAGTTAGGTTTCATCTATACATAATGAATAAGAATGAAATATTACCGAATTGGCAAACTACTTCTTCTACATTCATTCCACTTATGTTTCTTAGCATATTTAACTCATTGACACCAAGATTGCCAATGTATTCATGTTTCTGAGTATCAGATATGATAAATTATTTTGCATGATTGAAAAGGAAAGTACAATCGGCATTGGGTCAGCTTCTAGCGCCTAACATGCGAGAATCTCAACGTGTTGAATCATGTTGAGATGTTGAGTGCATATCAGATCTGTTAAGTTCGTGATCGTCCATGATGCTCGCAGGCATCCGTAACCTCTGCATGACGGCTTAAGCCTATCCTTTCCGCCCAATATGCTATTAAACGAACAAGGTAGGCAATATACCATCAACCATGTAATGCAGAATAACTCAACAAAACAGCAAGTATTTAAAGAGACGTGTAAGGTAGGCAGGAAATTGGCCTGTGATTAGCAAGCAGCAGAAAGAAAAAATGGATTTAGTTTATTAAGTAACTGGCTGGTTTATTAGTCTGTTATTTGAATGGAAATAATTTATTATTACCTAATGCGGATAAATAAATCATTTGTAATATAAGCTAACTCTAAATGAAATTTAACGTTTGAACACTTTTCTTATTAAACAAGGTAAGAAATGTTTAAAATAACAATTTATTTAATTTTAATTAAATGCATTATTTAATTCTCTTTATTTTCAAAATGTTACCGAATGCAAATAGATAGCCCGCAGATATCAGGAGTTAGTTAACTACGCATGCGCAGTGTGTCCTAGTCAGCATAGTCTACAAATACAGTACATGCAGGAAGCGCACAGAATGCAATGCAGTCTGATGCAATAACATTTAGCTATTGAAAGCTCGGAGGCTTTGGAAATTCGTAACAACTACTAACCACGTGCAGACGCGTTGTTGTACCTACTCATTACTGAAATGCTGGCTGAAACATTGCAAGCGCATTGCACATAGGCTAAAGTTTAAATAGTTGCACCAATCTCTCTACTGCTCGAGATTAGATATAAAAACTGTGTTTATATTGTAGGTGAACATAACCTATGGAGAAAATTAAGTTATAAGCCTTTGAATTAATATAAATTGCTTCAAATATCAA
The DNA here is from genome assembly GCA_027575565.1 of Diploeciton nevermanni. Taxonomy (NCBI): domain Eukaryota; kingdom Metazoa; phylum Arthropoda; class Insecta; order Coleoptera; family Staphylinidae; genus Diploeciton; species Diploeciton nevermanni. The sequence goes on from JAODIE010000010.1 coordinate 3,450,854, forward strand.
TGATATTGTAAATTTATTTTGGAAGGAAAACTGCTTATTATTAATTAATTATTTGTTGTTAATAGATCACAAACCTGGTGACACATTCAAAATTTAGTAATTTTAATGAAGGTAACTTCCGCTCTATTTTATTTTATATTTGCCATTATCCTACCTTGATATGTTTTTTTTTTTTGATTTTCCTTTTTAACTTTTAAAATTAATTCCTTTGTTTATTTTAACATATGTAAAATTCTTCCCGAATATTGTTTTTTGTTACTTTTGTCAAAAAGCCGGTTATAGAGAGTGAAAACTGCTCCAAAATTGGTTAATTTTAATCGCAAGTTAATATTTCTTTGATATCACTTTGAATATTGAAAGAATTACTTTTCTATAGAAGGAAAACTATTTGAAGTATTTCCCAGTATAATCGCTCAATATTTGCACATTCTAACTGTTTGCCATTTGCAAAATAAAAATTAAAAACTCGCCAGTCAGAACTTATTACAACTCTAAGAACATGTCTAAAGAGCAAAAGTTCAAAAAAAGAGAAAATTTATCATTACTTTAATATAGTATGATATTAATATTATTGAACCTTAATACATCTAATAACAGATAATAATATTCAAACACCTTCAACGCCAATTAGAAAATTAATTCCCTATTAATTATATTACGAAATTGGTACAGACCAATTAACATTCGTAGAACGCAAATTACAACTCAAGCACCTTCATTATGATTTTTAACAAGAAAATGAAAAGAATTAACGTAAGTACTAACATGATGTTTTCATGCATTTCAGTTTACCGTGCATCTTACATTCGGAGCTTTCGTGAGATAACCATTAATTTGTACTTCGATAATGGCACTTGTGAACTCTTGCACTTTGTGCACTGCAGCAGGATTTAAATCTCTGGCCTGCGAGTATTGCATGTGCGTGCTGAATGCAAATGGAGATGCGGATTCTATGGGCGATTAATGGGATTTACGCCTTGATTACGTAAATGGCGCTTAAATGTTGCACAATTGGTCTAAGACGCAAATATTTGAGAATAAGTGGAATTGGTTTCTGATTGATTTGATGCTTATTACATTTTCTATTTACATAAACGCTATTAACTGAGAGTTTAAATTGGTATTAATTGGTTGAAAGTAGAATTAAAATACATTTTCTAACTTTTTCTCAAATAGACTTTAAAAGATTCTTTAAAATATTTTAATTATGTCTTGCATAATTAATTAAAATTACATTTATTAATAAGCAGAATAGTGAGGTGTATCATAAGGTCAAAGAAACATTAATTATCATTACCTCCTTGTTAACATTTACAAAATTTTAAATATTGTTAATGTGCCTTACTAATTCTTTGTGTGTTTCCATCATCTTGATTTATTATGTGATCCTTGCAATCGTGTTGTTAATGTTAAACTATGATAAACTCTAGTAACTCTTCCATTGCAATGTTTTGTTATTATTATCTCACCATAAATGGCATCGATTGGTTGCATTAAGTCATCGAATCGAAATCAACTCAACCAGAAATATAAACTTCAACGTTTGATTTCATAATAGCAAAAGATGTTTATTTATTTTTTATTGTAATTGCTCTTGCATTGACTCTATGTATGATGACAGAAAAATTAACATAAAAAAGTAAATGTAAGAGATTTTAAAAATTTAATAAACAATTTTTTATTTGCAATTAGCATTTGCCTAAAAGGGTATGACAACTTTTACATGGTCCAAATGGATTAAATGTCAGTAGATTTAAATGTTTTAAGCAGGTTGCAAGAGGTTGAAGGTACTAAACATGAAAATAAAGGTGCATTATCCATGAAAAACCTATATAAACTTAAGTTTTTAATTATGAATGTTCTTCTGAATTCTTAATGCACTTGTACACATAAAATAATAACCTGTTTCTTTGCCTTGTATATTAATTTAGTTCACTACACCTTGAATTTCTCAAAATTAATATTTGATTGGAACGTTTGCAAGGCCGTCTACATTTTAGGCATGTTTAAACTAAAGCTGCTTTCAACTTAAACTACTTTTGATTGAATTCTGTTGAATTTGTCGAAACTCTGCCATCGCCAAAAGAACTCAAAGCAATATTGCCGATATCTTTATACCTAAATTATATAGTTATAGTTGCAAACAAAATAATTTTATACTTGTTAATAACATATTGTTGACGCAAAGGATCGCTACACTAAAGGACTATCAAAAATGACAATTTTTAAATGCTTTAGTTTAAAGTTAAATCTTAACTTTTCAAGATTTAAGTGTGTCACATATTAATTTTAAATGCAAAATTCATTCATCGGTTTTGCTTTGGAATCACACGAATAGAAGACATTGTTGTTGGTTCTATGAATAGAAGAACAAAACGTGCTCACTGCATTATTTTTCAAGTTATAATTAGAAAAGAAAGTAGGGTTTAGCTTGTACCGTGCGTGTCATCTTGCAAATGCAAAATGCAGCAGAGAGTGCCGCCAAGTAAAAGTTCGAGCAAGTGTTTATCACACTTTGTTGGCAATTATAATCAGAAATTTACGAAAGTTCAGACTGATGGAAGTAATTATAAGCGTTTAATGTTCATTGTAAATTTACTCTAAACTACTTAAATAAAATCTAATAATTTAGTTTTAGATTGTGAGAAAATAACTTGTTTCTTATTGTGTTATAAAAACGTTTTCGACGTGTTGCCTTCTTCACTATCAGTATTATTCAGTGTTCAATAGCATTGGTCAAAACATCCTTACATATACAATTAAATTAATTGTATATTAATTACAGTGAAGAATTTATCAAGTGAATATTAGTAAGTGTTTTAATTAGTAAGTTTTATCAACATAAAGAAAAAATCATTTTTGTTATTATAATGTTATTTCGGTTTCAAACCGTACCAGTTTTTTGATTATTAGAAAAAGTACAATTATTTATTTATTGTGTTTAGAAGAAAGTGACATTAAAGAAAGTAAAATTAATAACATGATTTTAATGAAATCATTTCAATGTGTATTTAGTTTAGTTTATCATTATAAAGACATTTAACTAAATACTAATATTTTCTTTGTTACATTTACTATTGGTAAGATTGCTGTTGATATTTATCACATACATTGCTCGCTTCGTGCAGCGAGAGTCGAATTATTTAAAACTGTTGCAGTCGTAAAAATGAGCAAAAATCGAGTTTTTCGACTAAAAAAAATTGCCAAGAAAATTGGAATACTAGTGTCGTATTAGGCAACTCTTACTTTTATTTCATTCCAAATGTATATTTGTATGGATTAAATCACTTTGACAACTCTTAACTTTGAAACTATTTAGTATAAACAAGTTACTATCTATTCACAAATTGTTGTTGAAGACAGCTAAATGATCTAACAATAATTACGGAAGTTATGGGACAATATATCTAGTCGCAATCAAAATTCGGTTAAACTCTAAAATTAAAATTAAAAAAAAAAAAAAACGATTGACGATCCAAAAATTTTTAAAAACCCGTTTTCTTAGAGAATTATGATTGATCGAATTCCGTTAATGTCATCTCAATCGGAAATTTGCTGTTCCACAGTGTAATAATAATGTCTGATGCTTACTGTTATTACAACAATAACCTTAGAAATGTAGTAAAAATAATCTATGTTCATGCCCAGAAAATAACATTACGGTATGAGTACTTACTGTAGGCAATGAGTGCAATTAGTTATACCAATCATCAAGCTAAAAACTGAAAAATTAAAATGACGATAACTTTTAGATCAATTTTAAAACAATTTTTGAATGTTTTTTCAGTCTGTTCTCTCTAAGATTGAAAAGATTGACGATTGATTAAAACGATTCCAGAATGAAAAGAATTGCATAATTTTTTTGTACGTGTAAATAAAACAGTATAAATTATTTAAATTTTTCTTTGCTTGAACTTTTCCAAACAAATGTTTTTATTACTACACAACAATTGCGGATGCAAATGTGTTAATAAGCAGATGATTGGCGGGATCTAAAACCATTGAAGCAATAATGTTCTCAAATCACTAATACACCAAATGAACCGCCAAATGAACAATGCAATAAATTGAATAAATCTAAGCAATTCAGGACACCTTCTTGTTGGTGTTAATGACATTACGTTTTTCAAAGCGGGCAAATTTAATTTAGTAAAGTAGTAAGAAATACTTGATAATATTCGGTATTAAAGTAAGTAGAAATTAATACTGAAACTAAAGTTAGTTGTAAAATATAGGAAATATGAGTTTCTAATATGAAGATGTACCTCACCAAAAAACATTAGAAATCTAATTGCAAATATTTCTTAGGTGTTTAGTAGTTTTTCTTTAAAACATTATAAATCAAAAGGAAAGTAGGTTGTAAATCTCAAATGTACAGTCATCGTCTATGATTGCAATCATGCAGCGCAATATTCTAATTCAGAATTATCTCAAGCGCTCTGCACCATAGCACAGTCGGTAAGCCGTCTGTAGCAATGACAGCGAGGTGTATATCCGAGGGACACTTGTTCAAATCTTGCTGGGGGTATATTCAAAATAATATATTCTCTCACAGGATTCACGCCCAATAACTGCTAATAACCTTGGTAGTTGCAGTACGCTCCAAAAATAACAAAATAACAATTACCTTAAGCCGATTTCTATTCGAACGACATAGAGTGAAGAAAATTATCGCTTAAGCCTTGCCAATATATTTTTATTAAACTAAATGATATTTGAAGTGATGATAAGCTCAAAAGAGACTATGATAAACATGAATTCAAAAGATTTCTTCTTGTATGAACATCAATCACACCAAGAATAGGCAAAATGAATAAATATCCTAATAAATCTGGTATGTTAATAAACAAATGACAAACATTATAATGATGTAACTGTAATCCACGAACAGTAACAACAACGGTAGTATTGTCAACGTGGGGCATACATACGCCATTACCGGTATTGGCAACTTTTGTAACACTTTTGTTGTCTTTTGTTCTAACAAGCCACAGACGAAGGTAAAGTATGTTTCACGTATTGAAATGTAACAGGTAGAATATAAAATGTAAGACACAATTTGTTACAAGTGACAAGCGTGTTAAAAATGCTGATCTGTAAGAAGTGGATCGATCAAGAAATACAATTATGTCATGCTTGTTATTAGCGTAATTATAGATTCTCGTTGATATGCTGGAAAAAGGAAGGAATTTACTGGATTGTGCATTGTGTGACAGGATATGGGCAATCAATTGAAAATTGAAAGTAAATTATTTAGTAATTAAGTTTCCATTAATGACATGATTTAATATGTTGCGAACAAATTAAGGCAAATATAGTACTTTGAATGCCATTAATTAAAGTCGGAATTTATGAGCTAATTAAATTTTTGGTGTTAATAAAACTTTAAAGATTGACTAATTAAGTTAGTTATATTTTTATAATAACAATTCATTATTGCTTAATTAAATAGTCAACTTCTTGAGCAACAACTGGTGGAAAAAGTTATTAAACAATAAATTATTGTTTTAAAATTAAGCTGTTATTTAAATGCGCCAAAAAATGAAAGCTTGTTGCGAGATCTTCTTGTGTGGAGAAACGGGTAAATAAATGATTCAATCAGATTTAAAATGTGCAAAATCTCGCGATAAGCTTTGTTTGCTTTTGACGCATTTAAATGAAAACTTTTTCTATTTATTTTTATTTTTTGAATTACTCTTAGCAAGCTTTTTTATTTAATACCCATATATTAGAAATTGCGTCAAAAGTAATTAGTCTACCATCTTGGATTTTCAAAAACAGCAAATTGCACGATTACATTGTCATCCAAACGTGGGTACAAAGTTTCAGCTCAATCGGTGACAGATAGCTGCTTCAAAATTGAGTTACATGATTCCATTCATCCAATAATTTATTATCTGTTAATTATTGAAAATAACAAATAATGGCAAGATATATTAAGGTTGCTAGTGTTTAAGAGATGACGCTATTGGCGAATAATAACATTTTTTTTAAATTTCTACTTTTTATCGTTTCAATTTATTTCTTTCATATTATTAACAAATTAGAGTAAGAATGGAGTGTTAAGTATGGCGCTTGCTTCTCACCCAGGAGGCCCGGGTTCAATTCCTGGTCGAGTGGGTGAGAGACAGGGCACTTTAAAGGGTTGATCCCGTTAGTAAAGGATCTAAAACCCAATGATAATTGGGTGGTAATAATCCGCAGGATTGGAAAAGCCATAATAATAAATTATTAACAAATTAATACTATATGAGCAACTATAACCCACATATAATATGTAATAATCGCTCAAAATATACAAATGCAATAAAGTAAGCAGTTTTTATTTCTTAACATTTATCTTTCTTGTTATAATATTTTTTCAGTTCAATTTATTATTACATCTACAACAAGTAATTCTTTCCAGTACTTCTCTTTGGCGCCGATTCAACTCATTGAGGCTTAATGCAGCTCTTGCATCTCAAATCATAAAACCTGCTCTAGATCAAGCTCTACTTCTGGTCATAAACTAACTTTACACTCTTCTCAATACAGTCGGCCTGTAGTAGTCGCTGATTGTGCATTCATATTGGAAGGTGCGACCCATTTAAACAAACAAATGAACGGCGATAGCAACTCTTCTATTGTTCTGCGTGCAGCGCGCTGGAGATTGTTAGCCGGAAGAACAGCATAATACATGTTAGCGCATAGCGAGTTTAATTGTGAATAAATCATTAGGTCGCAAAAAATTTCAACCACAATTCTGATTTATATTCCGGTTAGGACTATTCAAGCATACATGGTACATGCAGGTCACTGAAAGCGGCGAAGAGCTTTTCAATAACTGTCATCGGATGAAATATTGCTTAACTGTATGAAGAGTTAAAAGTAACTAATGATCAATAAAATATTTATAACTAACGAATTTTAATCTAGCAAAAATGATGTACTACTTCCTGTATAAATGTTCATTGTTTTATTTCTTATGACACACTGATAAATCTAATACTTGATTACTTTGTGGATTCCGGTTGTGTGCATTCTGCTTTCAATATAAAGCAATGGATGTGTATATATTTGATGGCATCTTCTGCACTGGAAATGATATTGATGTCAAGTGTGCAATGTTTGTGAGCGTGGTATATTTGCAGTTGCAGGTATTTGCCGTTAAGTTACGGGAGGCTAATTATGCCGTGCGACATTACGACGCGAGAAATTACGCACGCCGTGTGCGAATGACACACGTAAACTCGGTCGAGTTTTACAGGAAACTTAAGTTGCTAGTATGTTAATTGCAAGAGTGCTTTACTTACTTATAGTCTACTTAGTTGTACATATATTTGATCTCCAGTTTATACATTTAATTGAGTTTACAGTTACCGCTTTGTATATATTTTAGTAGCAACGTTTTAAATTTGTCCCAAGAATTAAGATGGTTTCGATACTAATTTAATTTTCATTTTGGTAATTGAAGCTTGATATTGAGTGATCATACCATCTAAAAAATGATTTCTACTACTAAATTAATAAGAAAGGGTATAATTAAATTAAGAAGTAAAGTTTCAGGATTGTGACTGGTTAGTCTAAGCCTTTTTCTTATGTGGGTGTCTTACAGCTTCCACATATGAATATCTTTTATGAGTCTCGTCTAGAGACTTTAAGCCATTGATGTAACCTAATATAATCATATATCTCCTATGCCTCAATTGAAAATAATTTTACTGAAAATTCAAGCACTTTTTCTTTGCAAGTTACCTTTTTCCATCTTCTTGCCATTCTTGCCATTAACCACCTGTCACCAATATAAACTACAATCTCAACTTTTTCATACTTTTTCAATTCATTGAGTTAAGAATGCAAAATTTATCAAATGGCACATGTGGAAATGGAAATGGCACATGGCTGCCATGCAAAGAAAAGAAAATAAGCAGATGAAAAGCAAGAAATGCAACATTTGGTTTTCTTTGGAATCTTTGACGTCATGTGACGTATGTGCAGCATATGTGCTTAATCAATCCTTGAATATCATACTCTGTAATACAAAGTGTACGAGAGAGTAATCTAAAGTTTGAGATCTATGAGAACGGAAATATTTAATATAAATAGTACTAAAAAAAGTATAATAAGCTCCCAGAAATAAAGAAGCAAACATCAATGAGTGTTCACATTTATGAACATTGTGAACAGTGAATGTTTACATCAATTTCATAGGTATTTTTTATCACACAATCTTTACAATAAAACAATTCATATTATATTAATTTGATTTTGGATAACAAACAAGATATCTTGTTCATCCAAAAACAGTAGGATTTAGTTTTAATTCTGGTTTGGCAAATTTGATATTTCTTCGTCAACCCATATTCCTTCTGTGCTGAAAACTCTATTATTTAGTTTCAAGCTGAATTCTGAAAAAACAAACAGATGAAATAAAAAACTGTGCTAAATTACGGAAAACTTTATTTTGAACATGTAAACAGTCTGAAGTTAATTGTTTATATTATTCAATAGGATTAGAACATAAATTAAATTATTAAGTCAAATTTCCAGTTATCAGGATTTTATTAATCATGGAATGACGAATCACAGAAGCAGATTTCTTTTTTCTGTTGATATAGAGTATTGAATTGTTTACTTTCCTGTAAACATCCTGCTGTATTCATCAAACTCATTTAATAAAAATCAAAGAATTAAAAGCAAATACATGAAAGACATAAATTTGTCAAATTAAGAACATTCGTCATTCTGAAGAAAGAAACTAAAAATGTTAAGACAGATGAAGTTTAAGTAAAATGACTTAAGTTATTTGTTGAATCAGACAAGTATATATTGTTACGATAGCCTGAAATATATCGTTATTTTAATTTCCTAATTCATTAACGTTTTGTTACAAAAATGTATGTTATGTTTAACATGTCTTTTCAACAGAAACACAGACAATAGGTGCATAAATTACTAAACCAAATTTCCAATTATCAGAATTCAAGAAAATGGTATTCCGCTTAAAAAATAAAATACCAATTACGAACGCTAAAATTGTTTGGTATTTTTTAACATAAATGTTGTTTGGGTTGCCTACTATAGCCAATTGTTAAAAGTTTCTGAAAACATCAGATAACAGCTTTATTGAACTGCTTACTTTGAAAATATAGAATTATTTTAGAAACTGTGTAATATGTGATGTTTTTTCTTTACTTAAGATGCTGTAATCACTTTAGAAATGTATTTTCTGTAAACAAAAAATACATTTCAGTTTTGATTTGTAACTAATTTGATTTGTTCCTAGCAGTAGGACATTTGCCTACATGAATTAAACACAGAATTATGATGAACATAAGTAGCACAGGTACAAACAGATGTCAACAGATGAGAATTCTAAAACGTTGTAAATGTCTGTGCATTGTTGAATGAGCAAGTTCATGTATGAAAGTCGGACGTCACACGACAAAACAATTAAAAATAAAAACTATTCCGTGTTCAACTCGTACTCAACTGGGCATTTCTAGCCAAGGTAGGTAGTAGGTACACAGTGCTAAATAATGTGTAATGAGTACTCAGTGCAGAGCTCAAGCAGTACGTTTGTGATAATACCAAGTACGTATAACAATTCCGCGCATTCCGCTATTTTACAGTTGTTTCACAACATGAAAACAATTGCAGCAAAAGCACGCATGAACAAATAAGTCATATAATAAACCTACACTAAACTGGACGGTCTGAACAAGTAGTAGATTTTTCTAATCAAAATCAAACTTCGCAATTAAATTAATTCAATGAAGCAGCAAAAATGAAAAGAATATTTTTAAACAAAGAAACTGTTGATATAAATATCATTAAATAATATTGTTATTGCTATATAACCATATGCATAAGTGTACTTTTTATATATTTCACGTGCTTTGTGTATTATGTGAATGCGCACGCGCGATGTGCTTAATTATAGGACAGGGCGTCTTAATTTTAGCGTCGCCGTGTGTCTCCCGCGACGTCGTGACGCAGTCCACCCGCGACGATCGGGATAGTCGGACGTGGGTTTGCTTAATTGCTTCCTTTAAGACGTACCTGATTTAATAGCAGTCACTAAATAACAATAACTTTTTATAATTTAAATTAAACCTTTACATTGTAATTAAATTGATTAATTTATTTCAATTAACAATGACCTGTCTTCATTAACATCATCTAGGCGCAAGCCCGCAAGATTTATTACATATTATATTTGTCGTTGGTTGATAAGTTGAAAGTGTTGAAAGTTGTGCAGTGTTGCAGTGAGCAAATAGCAAGTGCGGTGCAATCGAATTTTGAACTTTTGCTGGATGATGTGAGTACGTAGTATGGGAGTACGTGCTTCACCTTGAACATTTTGTCTGTTACCTGTGAACAGCAAAAAGTAGCCTTCGTGTACTTTATGCGAAATTAATTGCTTATTTTCAAGTTTCCAACAAACCAGAATATCAACAATTGATCATTACTCTGATTAATCTACAAGACAATAAATGAAGTATTAGTAAACAGGATAGCATTGCCAAGGATGAATAATATAGATAAAGAGCAAGTACACTCAGTTCTATGAGCAATAACAGAGCGGCAAATCGGATAAAAAGAAGGCAAACATGTTTTAAAATTAGACTAATAACTCATCAGTTATCATCGAAGCTAAATCGAGTATAGTCAAATTATGACAAAAATCACGTCTATAAATCAATTTCAACCAGAATAAGTTCGGGGAAAGATCTAAGCTTGATTTGGTTTACGAAATAATTCGTAAAAATGAAGAAGTTCTGTAATAAAATCACCCACAATCAATGGCGTGTCACGGTTCCTAACTTAAATACCTCGCTGTTCGGAAAGTCAAGCTCAAGTTGTGACCAAGATCTAACTGGAACTGAAAAGAAGAGAATATCATCTGGAAGTTATGATCTCCCGGCAGCTCAACGTGAATATGATGTTCATCGAAGAGTTACTTCAGCAAGCCAACACTCTCTTCAAATACAATCCGACTCAAGCAGTACTGGATCCTATCAGGATGCTAGACAGGGCGAGGGAGAAGAAAATCAAGCTGAAATCTACGACGTGGTTGATATACATCCAAGTGTCCGAATTGTGGAAAGCCGGAATTTGAGCGAATGTAACAATAGATACGAATATGACGTGCCAAGAATTCAATTCTGTTTTATCGAAGACGAAAATGGTAAACAAATCAAGAAGGAAATTCGCAGCGGAAGAGACTCTAGATTATCCAAGATCAATGATGAAATTGTTTATGAAGTGGATGAAGAAAATGATATTCCCAACTATGAGAATGAAGTCAACCTAGGAAAAACCAGACACAGAAGTCAGCTCCAAATATTTGTTAGTAACACACCGAATGATAATTACACAAGCAATATCAAATTCGACAGTTCCCAGATGTCTCCTGCATCAGTGGCATCATCAATGACGGGAAATCCGGTGATTAAATTCGGTTCCGATCCGAATCTAAACCTGCACCATTGCCATTATCATGATCACGGCAATCGTGACGATGATTGCAATGATTCGGACGGGTCCGACGCATTTTACAAAGTCCCCCGCCGCATTGATCATTATCAAGTCACCAGCACTACCAACCGTCTCTCGAAATCGCTGCATGATTTCAACATGGACGAGCTGGACCTGCCGCAGTTGTCGCTGAGCGCCGAAAGCATCGAGCACATCTCCTGCAGTCAGGTGCTGCCCAACATGTCGGGGGACACCTGTGATACCTCCACGAACAGGAGCAATGACGACGGCAGGGAGAAAGTGACTCCGCGTCGGTGGGAAAACTTTAAGGCAAAGTTCGAGCGCTTCAATCGCACAATGGAAGATCACGCGGCTTCGCAGCGCGTTGGCGCCTTTCAACAACACGACAAGTACACGATTAATATCGAAGGGATGTACAAGACGTCACGAGATAAGTGTAAAAGAATCATCAATAAAACCGGGAAGATATTCAAGAGGCAGGATGGATACGGCGATGATGAGAAATCAGTAAAGCCGGCCAAATTAAGTGCGTTGAGTCGCTTAAATAAGTGTTCAAGTGATAACAACAGTCAGATCGTGAAGAATGATGCGTTTTTTGCGAAAATAACCGCGAGTGACATTGAGTATGTTTTACCAAAGAGAGAAGATATTGAGGAAGGTATAAAGGTGCATGATAATGGTGAGAGTAGACCAAAATGTGAAGAGAAAGACAATGCGACTAATGAAGGTGAGAACCGTGAAGGCCTCGATGAAAATAGAAGTGAAAAGACTGATAAGGAGAAAGATGTTGCAAGTGATGGTAAAGTGAATGAGGCTTGGAATAAGAAGAGGATAAGTGGGGCCATCGCTGAAGAAGTTATGTTAGTAAGGAATAATTTTAGAAAGAGTCGGATGCAAGTCGAGGTAAGGAAGCGATATTTTAAAAATAAAAAATGTTGTTTACAAATTATAAACGAAATAAGTAAATAGGTTTATTTTCAGTTCAGAGAATGTCATTATATTATCTAACACTATTTTTATTTGTATTTGTACCTTGCCTTGCATCTAGAGGCCACGTGCTGATAATTATGAGAAAATAATTACCATACCTATAAATAGAAAATTAGACTTGTTTGCAACTTGCACATAGGCATGGCTCCCAAAATATATGCTCTAATGGCCATTGTCAGTAACTAGAAACATACCTACATAATATCTGCAAGATATTCTCCATAAACATCTCTTGGTCCCAAGGAATTTACTTGCGAAATCTCGCTCTAATTAACGTTCTAAAGTGAAACATCACCCAGGAAGTAGTGGGAGCAATGTACGTACACATTGGAGATTTAGTTCGAATTGTAACTGTTTTCTTTGCACATTGCAATTTCTACAAGTCTATTTCAAAACAGAATTTACTAACAACTTTTGGATATGTGAACCTACATTTGAAAAATGAAAACAAAGAATTCTTGATGTTAAATGAAAGAAAACCAAACATAAAATATTTATTTCATCATTAACATGGAATGTACCAGCTTTAAAAAAACTATTTTTGGATATTTTACTATGAAATATAACTAAATATGTTGTTTCAACTACACTCCACATGATTTATATCATCCATTATGATTATTATCTCTTACCTATTTCCATCTTTCACTCACTTGCTGAGCTCTCATCATCGTCGAAAATAAACTCAGCACGTGGTAATCGCACGATTTTAGATTGGACGCTAAAAATAATTTACTAGCACACGTTGTGATCGAAAATGAACAAGAATTTTTCACTAAGGAAGAAACTGTATTAATCCAAACAATTTTTATGTTCCAAATATTATCGATGGTGATTATTTGCTTTTTCTACTTACTCTAATATCCTCATACATGAAATCTGTTAATCAAACATTTGTTTATGCCAACAACGCAAAAAAGAATAGTTTATTTATATCATTCAATTTGTAGGTAATTTTTGTTTTTATTTTGTTATTTTGACAAGATTATGCGACAAATATATATTCCATATTGGATATAATCTTATTAGGGCAGGAACCTGCGTCTCCCCAATGATTAATTCAATGTTCATTTAGAAGAGAAAAACGAATATAATGTTTAATGGGATTTATGTTATCCTTCATGTTAGTAAATTCGTCCAAATGATCATCAGATGAATATGAATCATGTACAATCTTTCACTGAGGAAGAATCGGAAATAAGTAACAATTTCCTTTTTTAAATTCATCGTTGATGATTAATTAGTTTTTTGTTTCATTTTTATAGTCGAAATTCTAGACTTCAATCTGATTATGTTTAGAATGTGTTTAGCATGTTCATGGTATTTACACGTTGGGTATCACGTGTGAATTTAATGTTTGCATTCATTTCGTTTCGCGTGTTCTATGTTCGACATTAAAAGGAATCTCGTGTTCTTTGCCGGTTCCTGACAGCTTCGGACAGCGTGGAATCAGATTACGACGGTGTAATTGATATTAATGTGCCACCACCTTCATTTTATTCTAGGCTAAACGTGCAGAGCAGTGTGAAGTTGATAAAATCAATCTCACTGTTGCAACTTTATGATTTACGACTTCGTTTTGATTAAATTAGATGTGAATTAAATTTTACAGCTTTCAAAATATTTTAGACTTATTTAAATTCCAGTGGAATTTATCTATTTAGGGGAATAAAAAATATTGATATTGATATTGATATATATTGATATTGATTTAAATTTGTATTTGCGATTTATCGAGTGCATTAAATGGCAAACACGAGGCTTAACGGGATCGAACTCCATTAGTAACATTATTGGAATCATTAATATCGTCTTACACGTTCAGCAAGTAGACAAGTCGACGTTTATGGGCATTATAGTCTCTTCTATTTTTATTGCTGAAATAGCGATGATTTTACTGGTTTTCTGATTTTGGCGGAATTTCTCTTCTAGTTACCACTGCGAGAAATAACCAAAGTTGGATGAGAAAGTTTGTCCCATAATATGCAGTGCTTTAAACATTAACAAATGTGACTTGAATTGATAAATTATTTATATAAGTTATATATTTACTAATGTAATTCAATTTGTTTAATTTTTAATATTATATTACTTAATACGAGAAAAATAAGTAAATATCTGTTACTCAATAATATTCTCAAAGTAAAAAGTCGCAATAATTGCAATAATCATATGCTAGTTAGTGTTAAATTAATGTTACTTGCCAATGTACTGGCATTTTTCTGCATTTGTACATATTTTGGAATAAAGTTCACCAGAATGAAATATGCTTTGCAATATTGCTGTAATATTATTTCTTGGCAGTAATTATAATTTGTGTAGAAGGTTATGAAATATTTTTGTGTGCTAATTCAATTACCATTTGCATTATTCAAATTATTTTAAAATTTTGATTCTTTCATTCTTTAATCTTATAAAAAATGTCTTTATTTACCTTATTTAAAGATCAAGAATAGTTTGTTTAAATTATATTGTTGAAAGTATTTACTTACATTTACTTAAACTGTATCAACCACTGAGTTATTTTCATTTTTTGGGATTGTATTAGATAATCTCATCACGATTGAAACTTGCATCCCCATTAATTGAAATGTGAATAATATCCAATTGAAAATCAGTTATTTTCAAAGATATTAACATCTTCAGCATCTTAGCTAATCAACATTCGTCTTAATCTCGTTCAATTGGTAAATTGAATGGACTGTTCCAAACATCACTTTTTTTTAAAATTTATAATGAAAGCATCTACTTAAAAGTTAACTGATTTTTTGATAACTGTAAGTTGGAAAAGAACGTAATTGGTTAAATAATTTTTTTCGCTAAATACCTCTTTACACAAATAATTAATTCGCTCACATATTCAACACAGCAAACTTCTATATCAAACATTCTCTGATTCCATATAAGCATTGATTTACTTTTACCAGTAACCAGTGTCCAGAATAGATGTTTCGTACATCATACAATCTTAATTAAGAATTAATTAAATACCACGAGTTGGAAATGTTAAGATTGCACGCAATCACTCTATATCATTCTACAGAGTTGAATGTGAATATCGTTTGCGTTCACGATGATTGCTATTAACTTGCAATAGAATCAACAATCCGCAAACAGGCATTAAAATAAGTATATGTGATGAACATATGTACTTCATCCGTAACGTGCATTTGAATACAAATGTGTAAACAGTCATCCCATTATTCTCCGCATTACGAGTATTACTGAGTAAAATGTCATGGTAGGAACTTGGGTGTATTCCGTATAGAACAACTGAGAATATAGTAATTTAAATGTTTAACTTATACATATCGTTTTAGGTGCAGTTTTCTTAAACTTGTTGAAACAAATGTGGTTAGAGGATTCGTTCAATGTCCGCAGATTTGGTTAATTTATTTAATACATACGATATGGTAAATTCCATAAAATTATTACATCATATCCGATACTTCAAAATCTTTGTTTATGCGTTGTAAACGATTGTTTCCATCCATTGCTAATGACGCGCTACAATAACTAACTTCATGAACGCGTTATCGACTTGGTATCTGATTAAGCAACATCCACATCCTGTGCTAAACGAAATATAGGCAAAAGTTAAATATCAACTATAAGAAGTTAAGCAGAAAATAATGATTCTTGTTATATGAACCATCACAGGATATGTTAAAACCAATAGAATGGCAAATAGGTTGAAAACTAGTAATCAAAATGTAATATGAAACAAATTTATTATTGTTGTAAAATGAAATCAGCACAAATTACAATTTAATATGTTTTCGATTTTGTTGAAAAAATGCGTGAAAGTTTGTGATTTATTTAATGAAAATTCTAAACAATAAAGAGAAATGCACAGACAAGTACGGTTAAAAATTGAAACTATCCAAGTAAACATGGAGGATATAATGTTTTGATTAGTAAATTTCTACTATTTCCTGAACGAATTCCAACGAATTTTTTATCCTTCCAGGGCCAAAATGGATTCGATGATTTACGACGCTATGTCAAACAAGGAGGGGACTTTGCCAAGGAATTGGCTGCAATTTTACAAGAAAGGTCTGATGCGGAACTACAATACTCAAAAGCTCTATCAAAACTAAGCATCAAACTGTCCCGAGCATGTCGAGAAGGCGTGGGTGGCCTTAACGAAGCATGGAAAGCCGTCGCAATTGAAATAGAAACCAGGGCTGAAGCCCACCGACAAATGTCTAATATACTACTGGAAGAAACAGCAAAACCTCTGAAAATCCTTTCGGAGAACCAACACAGACAACGTAAACACAGCGAAGCTATGGTTGATAAAGCTGCTAAAGTATTATCGGAATGGAGAGTTGCTGAAGGGAAGAGCAAGAAGCATAGTCATGCTTGTGCAAGGGATAATGAGAAACTGCAGGATGCTATGTTGGAAAACCGAATGGCTAGAAGTACGAGTTTAATTCAACTGCCGAATATCCACAAGACTAATAGTGAGAAAGATAATGCCAAAGTATGTTTATTTTATATTTAATTAGACGACAAAACATTGATTAATAAATAACTCTCGTTTTAGTTGGAAGGAAAGAAGAGAAAAGCGGAAGACGCCGTAAAAAAAGCTGATATTGAGTATTACTCACATTGTGTACGATCCGAACGGGCAAGGTAATCATCAATTCACTCTAAATTATTAATAGAAGTAACACATGTTTAATGATGTAGGTTGGAATGGGAATCAGCCGTATTGAAAGGTGCCTCAACCTTCCAAACCCTGGAAGAAGATCGCCTTAACAGCTTGAAAGCAACCCTCTCCTGCTACCTCAAACACAACGCCGAACTCGCACCTAAACTTGAAGAAGCTGTTGTCAAAATTCGCCTTCCTATTGAAACTGCTGAAGCTCAAAAGGACCTTTCTACATTTGTTAATCTACGACAGTCATCACAACAGACATCAGAGCAACTTCTCCCAGACTTCTACTGTGAACATATTACTCTAGCTATGAATCGAGAAAGGAGGAAACAAGCTCTTGTCAAATTGCTACAGTTAATTAAATTAGATATTGAAAGAGAGCGTAAAGCAAGGAGTGGTCTTGAGAATTTGTCTAAAGCTATCAAGCAAACGCCTACTTTTGGAGCTGAGGATTCACAGCAAACTGTTGGGGAGAAACTCTATCATGTTAGTTGATCCTTATTTAAGGTTAATTATAATTCAATTTCTTGCTCTTATAGATGAAATCAATGCTGACATATCTAGAAGGTGCAAAGTATAAGGTACAATCCGCTCTTGCTGAATTGGATTGTCGACCAAGAACTGGGCATCCACTAGCTTCACATATTACTGTGACTAGAGACAAAGCTGGATTACAACAGTCTATACTGAAGGTACCATTCTTATTTCATCAGTGAGCCTTTAATGAGTAATGTTATATTTTAGGCTCCACTTTGGCTAAGAGATCAATGGGCAGATGGAGAAGAAAGTAAGAACAACAAACAAAACAAACACAACATTTCAAAATATGGAGATTATGACGTGGAAAATAACTGGATTGATCGTGGAATGGCTGATGGTAACTCCAATCAACACGATTCGGATTTCGGTAAGTATACGTCTTAATTCAGACCTGAAACATATTAACTTAATTAACACCTGACACTTTCAGATGAATTCTCATCACAAGGTAGCTCGATCTGTGGTGGTAACTGCCACAGCGAAGAAACGATCGAACGCATTGAAAATGTCGAAAATGTCCAACCAATCGCCGAATGTAAGGCACTCTATTTGTACACCCCCAATCTACCAGATGAATTAGCTATTCGTCCAGGAGATAAAGTTGTAGTTTACCGACAACAGGAAGATGGATGGTGGCTCGGAGAATGTAATGGTAACGTTGGCATATTCCCAGCCACCTATGTTGAAACTATAAAAACGTAAAAGAATCAAAATGGAAAGATAGAGGAAAGTTTTTCAATTAAACTTTAACATTACACCTATTAAATAACATAATGTTTATTGTTAATAGTAACAAATGATCATGTATCATTAATTGTGATATGAATATTGTTTGAGATCTTTGTTAAGACTGGGTTTAAACAATTTCACTTTATATAAATAGTATTTGAAACTGGTGAACTTGGTGGGTTTATGTAATTAAATAATGAATGTTGCTAAACATTGACTTGACTCGGATTAATTTAATTTGTAATATATTTTATGCGAATTGTTTATGTTAATGTTTATTTTGTATGAAGGAGGAGTACACGAATAAAATGTAATGTGTCTATATTAATAAATAATTGAGTTATTTACATATAAATGAAGAAAATGCTAGTTTCTTTAGGTAACCAAATACCTAGTAAACAAACAATCCTATTGAATCCAATTAAATTCGTTAAATATAATTATTAATTATAAGAGTTTCTCTTAAGCCT
This sequence comes from Diploeciton nevermanni, assembly GCA_027575565.1. Classification (NCBI taxonomy): domain Eukaryota; kingdom Metazoa; phylum Arthropoda; class Insecta; order Coleoptera; family Staphylinidae; genus Diploeciton; species Diploeciton nevermanni. The sequence goes on from JAODIE010000010.1 coordinate 3,469,727, forward strand.
TTTCTGCTTCTCATTAAAACATTATAATTCAAGTAGGCTCAATAAAGTAGTGGTTGTTGTATAATAGTCGGTTTGAAAAATCGATTAAACAGATTTCTATTTAGTTACCATTGCCACCAAACCAAAATCGATTTAATAAGTTTCAACTTGATTACTATGCCATAGTCAGAAAGGGACATCATCGCTTTCAAACTTCACTAATTTCTCCAAACTCATCACTTAAATCTGTGACCGCAGTGACAAATAAAAATTCCAACTGTATTTCTACTAATTCTTGCACTATGGCCACCTCAGGACGTTTGCCACCAGGTTATATCAACCCTTCTTCATTACCACCATCCGCTTATCGCCCCTACATCAAAGAACACTCAATCCATGCTAGCCCTTCACAACTTCTAGAAAACTATAGCAAAAATCCTTTAGAAAGACCACCTGGTTATCTTCCTCGAGCAGAAGACTATCTAAAATATCCCCAAGAACTAAAACCTCTTGGAGTTTTGGATTATTCAGCTCAAGGCCGAACTGAATACTCCCACGAACAAGGATATCGTGGCATACGCCCTGTCGTTGATGCATTTTCCATCACACGTTTCAGTCTTGGTGAATGGAAGCAAAATAATCAGGACCTACTATTAGCATCCCATGAAAAGCAGAACAAATGTGAGAGGGCGGAATGGAGCGGATTGAAGTGTATTGAACATGTTAGACAACAAACAGACGATGCACAAAGGGTAAATACTGAAAGACTGTGGAAACGAGAACAAGATATCCATCATTGGAAGACACAGCTTGAAGATGGGATTGAACGAATGAATGATGAGATTGACTTGTTAAAGAGAGAACGTGTTAGATTGCAGAATTCAAGGCAGATGGTGTTGATACCAATGTCAATCGGTAACATAAAACTTATAAAGTGGCTTAAAATATAAATTAATTTACACTTATTTTATAGCCCGTGAGAGCTTACATAGAAGAACAAGTCGTGTTGATATAGAACTAGTCAGAGATGAAGTGGAAGAAGCCCTAACAGTTGAAATGTCCTTAGGTGCACAAATTAAGGATCTTCTTGAACAAACCCTGAGAGATTTAGAGATGCAAATGATTGAAAACACATCTGCACAGCGACAAATGAGTTACGACTGGGCAGAAAAAGTAAAAGCTTATGAGCTGGAATCAACAAACGCGGATTTGAGGAATAACTCCACGGCAATCCAGTGGAAACACGGAACCACACAATTTCCCAACGAGTTAGTTAAGGACATTTACTTTGAGGCAGCTACTGATTTTAATAAATTTTAAGCCAATCGACTGTTGAATTATGGAACAAATTCGTGAAGAATATTCACGAAAACGGCCTAGCGATTCGGGAGAAATCAGCAAAGTTCAGAGGAACTTTAGACGTCATATTGATTCATGCCGCAAGGGATTTACGCACTCAAGCTGATAAAGTGGAGCATGCACTACAAAATAGACTTGCTACTACTGAGGAAATGAGAAGGCAACTTGAATTAGAACTTAAGAAGGTTTATCGTTTCAAAGCAGAAGTTTTCGTGCTTAGGTTTCAATTGATTTTTGCTTTAAGGTAATGAGAAAGATAGCAGATGCTGAAGGAATGTTCCCTAAACTAAGGGAATCCATGCAACGTCTTGATTACCCCATGAAAGTAGCAGAAACCCGTTTAGATAACAAATCAATTCGCCCCAAAGTTGAAAACTGCCGAGACACCTCACAATATGGGTAAGCCATTGAAATAAATTATATTTAGTCATTAACACTAGTTCAATCATTCTTTTCTTCCTATAGATTAATTAATGAAGTAAAACTACTCAATGAAAGCGTCACTGAACTTCGTGCCCGCCTGTCAACACTGGAGGCAAGCCATAGCGAGCTACAGGTGCTGCGTGGACGTCTCGAGCGCGACTTGGCAGTGAAAAGGAAGAGTCTTGAAGTCGACCGGTGGATCTTAAACGACGTGCGGTCACGCTTCCCTTCCGCGACCGATCTCTGCGGATACATTGATCCGATGTAATCAGTTTGCAAACGCACGAACTTAGCTCGAGTTTTCATTGATGCATCACGCATCTGTACTTCTAAAGGATTCTAGCAAATCAAGTCCTTTATAAAACACAGTCGAAAGTGAATCCAAGTCAAAAATAATGAAAACGGAAACAAATGGGTTGTACAATCGAAAACCGGGTGAAATTAATGAAATACTTGTGAAAAGGTTAGCAGCACTGCAAATCCGTGCAGATCTCGCACGATTATGACAAATAAATTACATATCACATTTCTAAACACATAAACTATGGGTTTTAGAGCTTTCGATGATTCTCTCACCTTTTTATCTTCATATTTCATTCAATTTCATTCCTCGTCAATGCATAAACCTTGTAATCAATTTATTTCCATCTTTTTTTCGTTTCAATTTGGTTTGAAGGATGGTTTGGTCCTTCGAATCATCGAATACTTTTATATAATCAAAGACGGTTCGTTAACATTTGGCGCCCATGTTTTGCGGATATAATTTAGCATTAAAAAACCCTTAATATTAAATAATGTCCAACATTCCAAGCAAATTGTGTTCAGAAATAAATTTAATCTCATGCGATATTAGTATTTGGACTATCGATTATATTGGAATAAAAGAACCCTGGTAATTCGCTGATAAAATAAATAAATTATATGCGTCGGAAGATTTTTAATTTCAAGATAAATAATTTCGCATGGTATTTATTAATTTATCACTTTCTTTTCACTTAACCTTTTCACTTCCTCAAACGTGTGAGTCACATCTTCATTCATGTTAATATAGTGACGAAGAATAATAGATATTATGTTACTTTAGAGACACTTGGTATAGGTAATTTGATGATCTTATTTGTCAGATTAATTCAACTAGAGAAAAAATAAGAACAATGATGTGATAGAAATATGAAATAATTGATTAACTGCGGTCAATGTCCCCCCCAATATTATCAATATAATTGTTTACCAATACCGATGGTATGCATGGCCAGCACTTGTCATATCAACAAGAATCATAATGCGGCGCGCTTTCTAAAAACTCTTCGTCTTTGCGTCCACTACCGCCGAGCCGCGCATGTCTTGGCGGTCCTCGCAGTCTTCATCTTTGCAATACGCACAACGCCTTCGCTGCCTTCTGTTGTCAGACGTGTTCTTTACTAGTTTGCAAAATTAACCAATAATTGGGTGTTTTTATTTGTTACGAATGCTCTAAGAAGTCTAAAATGTAGTGACGTACACCTAAAGTGCGTGATAAATCTAACACAATTCTTTTGAAACTATCTAGATTCAAACTTTTCCACTCTAAAAATAAGTTCAATAAGTACAATTGCCGCGGTCTGCAATTTAAATCGAATTAAAAAATGCCTCCTACACGCAATTTAATACGCAAACACGCGTTGCTTGCACATTTGTTGAAATGACAGGGCGCATTCTCATGATCGAATTTCATTGCACTATTCAATTATCCAACAGATATTTAGAACATTGTGCGCGTCCAGCAAGTGAGTTTTACTTGCAGTGCAGGAAAACGTATTAAAAGTGTATTGTCAAGTTTGCGTAAGAAATAATTTAAAAACAATTAAAAAGAAGTGCTTATTTGAAGAGTTAAGCAAGTTACTTCAATTACACAAGATGAGGCTGTTAATTCATATTGTACAGGTATGTGCGAGAATATATTGTATTTTATAAACTTATATAATTAAACCCAAGTTGCAAGTATTTTTCTCAAGGTTTTCTTATCTTCGTAGTTAATAAATATTACTCAAGTCAAGTTTATTCATAATATGCGTGAAAAACACGAAACAAACATATGTGAATTAGAGAATCACCAACGCATGTAATAAGTTGCTTTAACTTGTGTTAATTGTTTACTGCTAGTACAGAATTCACACAATGTGTATTTTAAGTAATGGGTCTTGGAAATATTTTTTTTAAATGTTGGATGGCCAATGCTTTTATTTGTGGATATGGGCAAACTTTAAGCAAAAGCATACAAAGTGTAAAAAACAAAAATAATATGCTCATAATATTTGCAATTAAGTCATACGTTTTATTACTGTACGGCAAGGCTGTGTTTTCAAAATTTTCGTTTGAATTATGAGAGTTGGTTTGGTGCATTTTGTAACATTTACATCACACGCTTACGGTTTTTCCATCATTGTGCGAGATGAATGGCAGTCATTTAAGGCCAAGCAATTGAATAAACCACAAAACGAAATTTGAATATTAAGTTTCATAAAGCGAATGAGAGCACACACCGCAGTTATTTATATCTCACATTGTGTGGCTTTTATTACTTCCACGAATAGAAAGATGATTTGGAAATATGGCATTCAAGATGTTCTGAATCAAGCTGAGCCAAATAAAATTGTGCAAGCTCATGATAAATTCATAGAAGAGTCCAATATCATATTTGAAACAAGAGTGGAGTTTCATAATTAAAATCAACAATGAAAGTCATTATTTATTATTGTCTCTCTATTCATTTCATTAAGTAATTAATAGTGTGAATAGAATGTTCATCCAAACATTATTTGGTTTACACTATAAATCATGTAAAGTTCTATGAACAATGCGATTTTCTCGAAAGAAAGTTTGGTTCTTATTCATGAGAGGCGCACCTATGCACGTCACCTGAATTGAAATTTTATGAGATGTAAATCGAACGTGATTATCACAACACAGATAATAATGGCCTTTCCCAACTGATAAAATTCAAGGCACAATTAGTATAATAGTATGAAATATTCCACGAATAACTTTATTTCTGAGAAATCCGTCTTAGAATGCCGAGATATATCTTAGAAGTTCACATCCTTATATGTAACATTGTTAGTATTTACAATGCCAGCATTGTAAGGTCAAACATATTCAATCAAAGAAAGAGATTTAAAAGAGATTCTACCTAAACTTCAAGAAAACTATTGTAGAACTACAATGTTATCGATAAATACATATTGAATTTCAAAATATCATTAAAATAAACTAATGGTCCTTTATTGCAACATTTCAATTACTGTCTTATTATAGATTCATTACTAGTTATTATTCTCTAACCGTTTCCATTTATTTGTTGCTGAGGACTACGCGTAACACTTTCTTAGGAAAATGATAGACCAACAGAAATTGAATTGCTTTCTAAAGTACACGCAATTTAAAATAATTTATATTCCGTGCACTATTCGTCAGAATTACTTCATCCTCTCGTTTCTGAACCAATGATGAATATCAAATGTTTGTTTTGTAGCACGGAAATAAATATTAACTCAATTTCTATTTTCAGACATTATTAATCTTATTTAATATCTATGGTAACGCGACAACAGCATGTTCATCAACATACGGGGCTAAACCTTGCCCTTATGTACCCTCACCACCAGGCGAGAGACCACCATGTGCCAAATACGGATACACATTTTGCGAGTATCCAGAACATTATCCAAAGTAATGTAAATCTGACCACCATTAAAACAAACTAACCATGTAATTTACTGCGTAGAGATTTAGTAATGCACCTCCTAGAAAAATGGAAATTCGACCATGGTACGCTGTTGCAAAACGAAACACCTTCCGATTACCACACCTTCTCACACGCCCCGAGCGATACTTATGGTCCACCAACAAATACAATATCATACCCATACCCAGTGCCAGTTTATGGGCCACCTCCATCTACCAACTCTTATGGTGGTGCAAGTCCAAATAGTTATATACCACCTCCTCCAATACACTATCCTAGTTTTCATAACGTACATAATCAAACCTACACCCAACCCCAATATTATTCCCAACCCGATAACACCGGAAATTATCAACCGACAAGATTTCCCTATGAAAGTGGCACTTACTATGATGTTCAGCGGAATCATTACAAGAACTTTCAGCCAGAATTCAACAGATTCCAACAGAATGTTTGGAATAAATGGAACTCAGGAAAATTCTATGCTCGGAAAAGACGTTCTATTTTATGGGCACATTTGAATAATAGCTTTAATTCCACAGCATTACATGGAAGTAAATCAGAACACTTAAGCAGAAAGAAAAGGCAGTCGTTCCGACGTGATCAAATTCAATTGTGTGAATCTTTTTCTCAGTATATTATGCCCCGAGCAGCTATGAATAATAAGGGTGACTGGATGTATGTCGTGAATGTACCGGAAGCAGACGGGAAGTACTCTCAATTGGTCAAGAGTGAGACTTGCGCGTACGTATAAATTACACTTATTTTAAATCTAAATCAAGGCTTTAACATGTTCGGGCCGGAGCCGATTTCAGATGTCTGCACTACGCAATCGCATTTCTCCCTCTTCCACACACTTGAACAATTGCAGTCGCGTTTCCGGGTGGGAGGCAGTAAAAAGCCGCATTACCGGTGGTACGCACCGTTTCGAACGTATTAACCCATATTAATCGTGCAAGTAATACTGAATATAGCAGATAATTCCAAGCAAATTATATAATTGCTTGCCCCATTAAAACACCAACTGTGGCCGTGAAATTTACCTTAAGGTTTTCTGCAAAGAAAAGCTTCTACTAAATGAAATTTTACTACATTTCAGACGAACAGGTCGTTGCTCGAATCTCTGCAGCGTTCCAGACGGGTACACTTCTCAATGTGAGCAACGTTATGTCCAAAAAAGACTCGTTGCGGTAGAACCAGGTGGCGGCAACCTTTATACCGACGTTTTCTGGTTTCCCAGTTGTTGCCAATGCAATATTAACCGGGTGTAACCTTGATCTACATCAATATTTGTTACTTATTTAAATTATTGAGTCTTCGTTGTTTGTGTGCTGTTTTGTGATCTAAATAAGCAAATATTATATTTACTTTGTATAAATTTCTTCTTATAGTAGTAACTTGTTGCGCTATTTTTGTCTTTCAGTTCAAACACATTTGCTTGTAGCCTGTTTAGAAAGTTCACGAATAAGCAAGAAAAGACGTACAAAATATACACATTTACTCAAAATAAAATTACCTACACTCATTCGGTTCTACTAGCTCTGCCCAACACTTTAGGCATCTTTTTATTGGTCGAATCTTCTAACTCCTTTGCTTTGTAGTAATGTGGCGCAACTTCTAATAGCCATTTGCTTTCAATTTCAATAACGCACCTCATAAACTCTTTAGTTGTAAAAACTAACTCGTGATATAACACCCATCGTGGTAAATCTTCAAATAATGCGCTATTAGGATGTATTGTTACACTCTGTAAACGAAATACCAAACAATTAGTTAATTTAAGGAAGTGCTAAAAGTTAATTTGTGTTTTACCTGATTGTGTTTTACTGTTTTATAACTACCAGACTTTGAAAGTCGCGCGATGTGATAAAAGTAGCCGGAGGTGATGGCTTTTCGAATATTGTCCGTCTCCGTCACATTAGAAACCATTTCGATCTCGACGCGTTGCATCAAGCCAACAATCTGCTCGCGGACATCGCGGGCTCGTTTCATGGAACGATACTGAATGAAATTCTCGTAGCACCATTGTGTCGAGTAATCGGAATCTCTCCATTGATTGTACACATTTAATAAAGAGAGATGATCGCCATTCATGTGGTTGAAGTTCTTTCGAGCGGTATCGGCGTGGATGATTTTGTCTTTGGGGCGGTAGAAAATAGCCCCGTTGACTGATAACATTGCGGAAATTGTGACAACTTCCTCAGCACATTTATACCTGATAGAAATTTTAAATATACCGTTTAATAAAAATAATATACTGTATATATTCTGTAATAATATACGAAATACACGAAAACTTACTTTTCAGCAGCTAATAACATCTTTGCCATCATGGGATCTACTGGAAATTCAGCCATTCTCCTACCTAATTTTGTCAACTCCCCATGGTGATTTAAAGCTCCCAATGCATACAACTGTTCTAAAGCTAACACCAAAGTTTCGTGAGGTGGAGGATCCAAGAAATCAAAATGCACTAAATCAGTAATTCCTAGAGCTTTTAACATCAATACTGCATTGCCCAAATTAATCCTCTGAATCTCAGGAACTGTATTATCTTCTAACTCATGTTTATAAGACCAAGCTGTATACAACCGGAAGCACTTTCCAGGAGCCACTCGACCAGCACGTCCTGCTCTCTGATTGGCTGAAGCCTTCGAAATAGGCACCACCATCAAACTCTCCATTCCAGTTCGAGAGTTGAAATGATTCTGTTTAGCAAACCCTGGATCAATGACATAAATTATATTATCAATCGTCAACGATGTCTCTGCAATATTTGTAGCCAAGACAACTTTTCTAGCTCCAGGTGGTGTTGGGTCAAAAATCTTCGCCTGCATGTCACTTGGCAGATTAGCATAGACAGGTAATATAATTAATTCCTTCACCTTCGATCCAAGACGTCTGACGCGATCTTGCAATAACTCCTGACATGTCTCAATCTCTTCCTGTCCCGTAAGAAACACCAATATATCACCCAATGGTTGCGTTGCGTGAATTTGCAGAACAGATACAACGCATGCATCAATGTAATCCGCTTCTGGTGCCTTGGTGTAATAAATATCTACAGGAAAGCGACGACCAGGGATACGAAAAATAGGCGCATCGTCAAAGAACTCAGAAAACTTCTGAGCATCCAACGTAGCACTGGAAATTAACAGCTTTAAATCCGGTCTAAATCGAGAAATATCTTTAACTAAACCGAAAAGAATGTCAGTATGCAGTGTTCTCTCGTGAGCCTCATCAATAATCATTACGCTATACGATTGCAAATCTGGTTCAGATAAGAACTCTCTGTGTAAGGTACCATCAGTCATATATTTGATGATGGTCCTTTCCGATGTACAATCCTCGAAACGAATAGCGTAACCAACCTCATTTCCTAGTTTCACACACATTTCTTGGGCGACGCGAGCAGCAACAGACATTGCTGCTACTCTTCTTGGCTGTGTGCAGCCAATTTTTTTCCCATCTTCTGTAAACCCAGCTTCATACAAGTACTGCGGAATCTGCGTCGTTTTCCCTGATCCGGTTTCACCTTCAATAATCAACACCTGATGCTCCCTAACAGCCTGAATTAAATCGTCCCTGAATGGAAACACTGGCAAACTTCGCTTTGTTTCCTGAATATCCAATGCTTTACGTTCGGATTCAGTGATAACTTTCTCCTGCTTCTCTTTCGTTCCAGGTAGTTTCAATGCCTGTATAAATTCTATTTGATCGGCTAATAACAACTCATAATCATCCTTTTCCTTCTTGTGCTTTTGTTTTGCTCCAAAAGAAAATACTGCACTTGCCATTTGTTCCTTCTCCCATTTTTTCTGCTCAGACTGTGGAAGTTTTTCAACATCATCCACCTCAACATAGTCAAATGTAGATCCTTTGCCCATATCCTGTGGCATATGATACCTCTGCACTGTTTCCAATTCTCTAGCATGTTCATGTTCCTGTGCTAGTTTTAACAACTGTTTCTTATGTTCTCGTTGTTCTTTCTCCCTTTCTGTGAGCACAGCATCTTCAAATAGATACTCATCATCTTTAATATCCTCTTCAAGTTCTTGAAGTTTGTCGTCCTTGCGTTTTTCTAAATATCGTCTTCGTGATTCTATCCTTAATTTTGGTATCATCTTATCCCTGTCCTCAGCCTGCAGCTTAAGGCGCTTTGCTGCCTCTTCATAAGCCGTTCGCTCTGAAGCGTGAACAATATTTCTCGTTTTCCCAGCATCGCGTTGTTTTAAACGCTCTGCAAATTCATCTCTCTCCTTAAGATCCCTTTTTCGCGCTTCTTCAGCGCTGTCCGAATCAGAACTAGCTTCGTATCTTTTACTGCGCTTGCTCATCGTGATTTCACTTAATCCCAGCTGGAAAGATATTACCGAATTATTGATTTGGGCAATTTATAAAGATAACTTACTTGTTAAAATTCCCCACACGTTTTAACATATTTTCAACGATAAATTAACGTTTCAAACCGCCTCCGCGAATTGATTGTAAACATAACCCAAATTCCCTTCTCGCAAGCGGCAGCAAAGGAAAACAAAGGCATGTGGCGGTAAATTTTGAATAACTTATAGTAGATTCTCTGAGAAAAAAACCTGCCCCACTGGTTTTAACAATCAAATTTTGCAACAATCAGCAACTATTTTTCTATAGTAAAACACATCCTGTTTTCAATACATAGATTTCAGTATCAATTACATATCTTCAGTCCACCCTACGATTTTTGTCAGTTTGTTCACCCGCATAACAATAAAATCACAAGTTTTTTGTTAAACTGTTGCAATGTACAATAATAAACAATTACTTGTCACTTAATTCCCTTATGACTAAACACAATCAATAATTTCTCAAGTATAGTTGAGCATGATGAATGTTTGAGATTCTTTTCCCTCTTTTCACTGCTGTGATTAAAATTATTCTTTTTTATATATAAATAAAACATATATCTATAACATATAAAACATGTAGGTACATATTATTTAAATATAATGAATAGAGAGATAATAGATAACGAGTAAAGTTTGTAGAGTATTTTCGTTTTCTTTTAGCTTTTCTTACTTGGTATATTAGGGTGTATTTTGTAATCGTGTTTTGGTGTATTCATGCAATGGTTCTATCATCTAAACTAAGAGGGTCTAGGTGGGCGGAGCGGCATGAGTGGAACGTCTTCGAAGGAAAGTTCGTCCTGTAGGAAATTGCCTTGCCAGCAAGATAAGTGAAGACGCCAACGCCAATTTCACGTTCGCGCTTTGTCCTCCTGGTAGACTTACAAAGACTGTTGAGACGCCTGCTATACCATCATCTGCAATAGACACAAATTATACATTAGTTTAACATTAACAACATACTGCAGAAACTGTTTTCTTAAGAATCACCTGTCGGTTCAATGGCAATCGGACGGAGGTCATAGTGCGCATTATGTCTAGGTTTACTGCGATGCGCCATGTGCAACATTACAGTAGCAAATGGTCGCTTTGCCATGTGCAACATCTCCACATGGTGTCTTCGCCGAGCGCGGCGAACATCCGCAGCTTGCTTGGCTTTCCATGCCACCACGCACGCGGCGAGAAACAAGAAGAAGCAGGAAAAGAACACCGAGAAAAACACAAACAAATCGATGTGCAGTTGATCCTGCTTAAAGAACACTATGCCATAAGCAACTTTCTTGTCGGACTCTGGTGGATCTACGCTTTGGAGAACCAGATAAAACCTGGTTGTTTCCAATGTGTGATGTTCCTATAAAACCACCATTGTTTCTTGATATTCATTGTATTAACAACTACAAAGCACTTAGTTTATTGACTGTATACCTCTGGTAACGTGATGACCAAACGATCCTTGAGGCCACGTACAGCTAGCATGGTTTTGGTTTGCTTAACGGTTATATATGTCCGCAAACCATTGACATCTCTTTCCATCATAATGTCATCTGCGCGGAAGGAGCCATTCTCTCTTGGTGCATAATGTGGATCCAGATCAATGTCCTGCATCCCTGTCGTTTGATTTGGGTACACCACGTAGGTGTCGTCATGAGTGCTCATAAATACATTGAGCTTCCCCTGAGTGACGTCAATAATTACACGAATATCAACGTTCATATAACGGGGTTGTATCACAAAAAAAACCATCTCTCCCGGATGAAGTGGTTTGGGTTTCATTTTACATTCATCTGAAACAAACAATAGTTATAATGTCTATCAAAATAATTTAATTCTATACCTTACCAATTGGTTTAGCATCAAAACACATTTTAAAGTCCATGTTCATCTGCTTATAGCATTGATGACCTTGTTTGGGGATACCCAAGTACCCCTCTTTGCACTTAGAACACTGTAACATCCAACATGGTTGTTGCTGCGCACTATTTTTTACAGACGCACCAGCTGAACAAACTTCACTTTCTGTATTATTTTTACAATTACACTTCTCCCCGGTAATAGGATCGCAGGTGTCGCCATGCCCGTGACAATCACAAGGACGACATGGTAACTTATATTCCTCCATTCCTCTAAAATTACCAGGAATACACTCTTGACATCTTGATCCTGTAGTTTTATTAGCACACCATAAACAACGTGCGGAATCTTTTGGTCCATCTACTAACATATCAATTAGGTCATTCTCATCATACTCTACAATGTCAATTTCAGTGGAATTCTCCAAGCAAATTCTGCTATGCCCATAACAATATTCCAAACAAGGAACACAATGCCCACCATCGGACGGATCGCCAACAAAAAACGGCTTACATTTCTCGCATTGTTCTCCCATTGTATTATTATGACACTCTAGACAAAGATCCAGCTTATCAGGACCTTCACAATTCGCGTGTCCATTGCACTGACATTGAATACTACAATTGGCTCCAACGTAACCAAAGTCACATTTACACTTATTGGGTTCTACACATTGTCCTCGCACACATCCTTGCATACATACTGGTTCACATCCATTGGGGCCTGCTTTGTAACCTAGTCCGCACACGCAATTGTAGCCCTCTTCCAAATCCTCACATCGTTCAGATACAGCATTACAAGTATGGTGATTGTTAGAACATTCATTTTCAGGCGGACATTTAACATAATACCAGGAATAAGTTGAATTCTCCTCTGTCTCCAAAACATCTAATGGAGTACTAATCTTGTCCAATGCAGGTATTTCATCACACGTGCCATGCATTGGGCGTTCATTTGAGCCTTCCGTGCAGATACCGGTGCCATTGTTACCGGGAGCTGCGCACCAGCCACAGTGAGCGTGACGCAAACAACTTGAGCACTGCGTCAGAGATGAGCACGGCTCGGGACAATACTCTCTATCATCTGGCTGTAAAACCAAGCCGCAAACACCCCCAGCACAATATAACTTCTGATACGAACTAGAAATGCATTCATCTAACTGTGTAGACCAATGACAATCACTTGCTTCGAGACATTCACTGCATGACTTGTAATAATTACAAGATGGTGCACAGTTTGTAACAATGTTCCTCTCGTGGTTGTTGTTTACTGATACACATTTTGCTTTGGTGTAAGACCAATCACAATTTGGAATTTGATGACATTGAATGCAATCAGTTGCTAAACACGCGTTATATGCACATTGAATTGGATTTTCAGCCATTGGACCTGAACATGTTTTGTTGCTGCTACATTGATAGTTACAGAAAGTGCATCCATCCACTTGAGTACAGGTAGTGCAGTCCGTTAGAGATGCGCAGTTGTCTGTCAAAATGGGTCCATCGCAGATACGTCCCTTATTTTCGTTCTTCGTGCGATTTAATTTGTCTACGATTGGACACTTTGTACTGTGGCTGTAGCAATGTTCCTCGACTAGTCGCTCTTCATATTTTTCAGCGCAATGTGCACAACCTGGTACGCGCATGCAACTGTCTTTGCTCGGCCATAACGCACACAAATCAAATGGGAGTTTAATTCGTAAAACAGAAGACTGAGCTCCATTACCCCAACCCCCAATTATATACACATCATCTCCATCCGGTTCAATGGTCATTGCTTGTGCATATGTTTGACTTGGAAGTGGTCCAACGCGTTTTACTGAATCACTAATAAGAGGAATCCATTGATTGCAAGAGTATGAATAGGCGTACAAAGTGTCGGGTGGAAACCATGTAGGAAGACGACCTCCAAATACCAACATATGTGTATCTGTTGTTACAGCTGAATGTAGGAAACGTTTTTCAGGCTGTAATTTGCGATTACTTAATTATTATAAACATTTTTTTAGAAAGAAACCAATTTACGTACCAAGATAGATATAGAGAATGGGTTTAGATTAGTCCATGTCTTTGTATCATAGTTTAAGATATAAAGAACATTCGATAGATGAGATTCCTGATGATCATACCGGTACCCTCCAAATACGTACAAACTATTACTAGCGGCATGAAAAACAGTCGTGTGCCCAAAAATCCCCAATGGTCCAGCTCCTCTTGTTTGCCACTTGGACCACACCTCACCATCCAATCTAAACTCCCATACCTCACTCAAAAATCCTGACTCAGGTGAAACCCCACCAATCAAAATCAAGCTTTCAAGAGTAATATTTCTGTATGATGTTAATGTGTGTCCGGAAACTACTGGTGGCCAAAATCCCAATCTTTCTATTTCATTCCAACGCTGATTTTGTATATCAAACTGCCAAAAGTCATTGAGGGTACGCTTTGTGTTTTGCTTTGTTTGTTTGGTGAGACCTCCAAATACGTAGATTGATTGTTTGGAATGAATTATATCCGCTCCGTGGAAATATCTGCCCAAAGGCATCTTTGCGTCGGCTGTGGAATCAACAGTAACTTGCATCCAGGTGCTGTTGCGAGTATCAAAAAGACGGATATCGTTGAGAGGACCGTGAGATAAGGAATAGCCAGCAAACATCCAAAGAGAACCTCTTCGATCAGAACTAAGGGAATGACCAAAACGTGGAAGCGTTTTACGAAGATGCTCGAGGTGGTCAGCAAGATTTCGTGTATTAAATAACTCCGTAAATAATAAATGATGTTCATCCACCCTGGAACAAAAAAATATCTTATTGTAGCATACATCTATGTAAACAAATAATTACTAATATAAAAATGATATCAAGGCAACCTTAGCAACTACCTATTTAGATGGTTGCCATGGGCACTTGTTTGGATTCATATCCATGGCACGCCTGTAAATAAAGCAGTCTTTTTGACAAAGCAAATTTTGGCACGTTCGTTAATATTCTTCCGTGAAGGTAAAGATGGATTTACCACCCAATTCTAATGTTGAAGACTCAATTCCACGAAGAATTGAAACTAAAGATACACTTCTAAAAAAATACGACATTCCAATCAACCACTTAGATTTCTCATATGTTGCAAAATGCAACGACGGCAAGGAACTAGAGCGGATTTTACATATACTCCAAAGTGGCGAAGAAGGATATTATCCTCAACTATTAAGTGCAACCGAAGAACGTCTCATGATAATCAAGCCCAACAGCAAGTTCATTAGGAAGCGGACGCCTGTAATAGATAGAAATTGCTTGGACAAACAAACGCGCGCATCACTGGATGATGAAATTAACGATTTTGTTCAGTATACATCACAATATGATTCGAAACTAAGTAAATTCAAGCAAAATGAAGAAAATGCATACATACCAAGCGTACGAAGTGTATCATCAATAAATTTAGAAACACCAATCACCTACACTAAGAAATCTAGTAGAATTAAAGCCACTGACTACGCATCCTGGGACAAATATGATCCAGACACTGAAATGCTCAAAATGGATTTGGAAATAGAAAAAATTAAAAAAGCACAGGACAGAGGAGATAAAGAAAAAGAGAAAATAATAAAGAGTGCGGAACTAGAAGTAGATTATGACGGTTATACGGAAACTGAAGCAAACATTCAATCGACCCAAGAAAGATTAAAGGGTAACGAATTTTATAAAGCGGGTGACTATTCTGAAGCCCTAGCTTGCTATACTAAAAGTATCCATATCAATCCATCCATAGAAGCATATAATAACCGTGCGCAAGTCCAAATCATGTTAAAGAATTACAAATTTGCCATGATAGACTCTCAAGAAGCACTTAAATATGACTCCTACAATATCAAAGCTAATATGCGGCTAGCGCAATGTCTGCGGGAACTTAGTCTATACGAAAAATCTATCAGACATCTGGAGACCGTCATCTCAGTGGATCCGAATAATATAAACGCCCAAAACCTCCTCAATTCAGTAAGATCAAAACTTTCAAAAAGTAAATGTTCAGTAGCATCTCCAATTGAAGAACCACGAAGATTAACAATCACAGAAGTATCTAGTTCCGAAACTGTTTCCTCAACAGCTAAAACTACAAATAAACGAAAATCAAGTTTCAATAACATCCCACCAAAAGAGAAACAACCTGCACAGGTTTTGGTACCAATTCCAGGTCCAAGCCACATGGAAGAACCATATTACATCGCTGTAGATGAAGATGATCCAGAAATGATCAAAAGAGTTCAATTGATGTTGTACAATAGGCCGCAATTAATGTACATATGTCATCCCGATGACAGTGATACGGATGATTACTCGGATAGTCCCCGAGACTATGATATTAAAAAAAGTTCTTGTCGAAAGGGTACATCACTAGGCGAGATTAATCAACGAATTGAAGATTTTACGCGAAGTAAAACGCAATACAATAGGAATGAGTTATCTTCTGACGAGGAGATTAATTCTAGTAAGATGAGTGTTCAATGGCCCAATGTGGATACATCACGAAAGTCGAGTGTGGAGATATTTGAGGTAGTAACTTCCGATGATGACATAGGAAATAGTCATAATAAAGATCATGTCAAATTTGATAATGGCAAATCCAACAAATCAGAAAAATCTGAAGAATCCTATGAATATGAAGATGAAGACCTTGAAGATGCATTTACTGGTGAAGAAATGGATATAGAATCAAATGCCGATGAACCTACATATGTAAATGACAATAATAATAACCAGGATAGTGACCCTACTAATACAAATGAAGTGAAGGGGGGTGGTGGTGAACCACACCTGGACTCAAACCAAAGTTCTGTTAACAGTAACGAAATAATCCGGACGCCTTATTCCTTTTTACGTGCGTGGACTGCTCTCCCGACAGAGTACAGTTACGTCCAACATGCAACCGTTTTAAGAAACCTTAATGAAAACCGACTTTCAGCTGGTAAGTATAAATAAACTAAACTAAATACGAAATTACTCAAATTTTGCCATTAGTTATAGGTAACAAACTTGACGGGAGAATGCTAACTGATATTTTACGCACTCTCTACATGCACTTCACCGTTCCTCATGAAGTGGATCGAGTGTACACCATTATGACCAACCTTGTGGCATTACCGCGCTTTAAAGTTATATTCCTCTTCCTTTCGGCACAAGACAGCGTTATGGTAGGAAGTTTGTTTGAATTCCTTGAACAACATGGCATGCCATTGCCGGATCATATCAAATGTGCATATTCGTAGTATTCATCACATACCTTTTTATAATTTTATACTGCTCTTTTGTCGCCAATGATTGCATATACTTGTGAATATGTTTTTAAACACTAATGTTATAGTTAAATTATTGATGTAACCACTTTGCTATGCTTTGTCAATAAATTGTAGGGAATATGAGTCAATAAGAATACATAGAATTCGTTACTTACTTGATGTCACAAGCACTTCCCCCATATGTTGCGTTGCATAAACACCTTCCGTAAGCTGTGTCGCACTGTCCTTGGTGTAAGGAAGCGCTACAGTTTTTAGGACAAACCTCAATGGAACAATCAGACCCAACCAACCCATCTTCACACACGCACATTCCATTCTTGCAATGACGTGGCCAACGACAGTTTTCACACTGAATTACGTTGTACATAGCGTTGAAGCCTTCACCAAGAAGACCTTGTTTGTAATGGACTGTCAATTGTCCTAAGACATCAAAATTTAATATGAATAGCTATCCGTTATCACAATAGGTAGATACTAACCTGTACGAGATTCCACAATAGCATTTGTATCTGCATCCTCGTTACAAAACACCGCAGAAAGAGCACTTTGACTGCCCATGTCCACAAGTTCTGGTAGACTATCATAAACATACACTGCATTCTCACCACAAGTGATATTCAGATCAGAGGCGTTGATTTGCAACTGGATAATGGATAAACCATCGTCAATCTTTGGATTGATGATCCACAAACACTCACGTGTTGGAGGACCTCCCCAAGGAGCACTGTATGCTTGTCTTGAACTTATACCTTGACCTATATGAAAATACAAATTGAGCTAAAATTCCTTCAAATCGAGATGTTATCTTACCATGGGGTCCTATCAGCATTCCACGCGCCTCACATTGATAATAACACTGCCTTCCATTGCGTGGATCGCCATAATAATTCATCTTACACCGTTCACATTGGTCTCCTTCAGTATTGTCCTTACAATAGCAAACACCAGTAACAATGTCACACTCTCCCTCTGACTTGTCTCCGTGTCCATTGCATTCACACTGTTTACAACCCTGGTCTGTAGTTGCATTACCGTAACTTCCAGCTTTACAAAACTCGCAGAACTCTCCTTCGGTCCATTCCTGGCACTCTTCACAAATTCCCACACCTTGTGGGCAGTTCGAGTGATTGTTGCACCCACAATTCAATGAACAGTTGTCTCCTGTCCATCCAAGATCACATTTGCACTTGTAGTGAGGCTCCCCTTCACAGACACCATGAACACAAATATCATAACATGTTCGCTCGCACTTCAAGCGACCATCGCCAATAAAACCCCGCCTACAGTGACAACTGTATGATCCGTCGGTATTGGTACAGATAGCTTGGGCGTGACAATCATGAAGACCTAGCCCACATTCATCCACATCTGGGCATTGAGCATAAGCCCAACGCGCATGAGATACACCTAGAACTTCAGTGCAGTTGACATGAGGGTTGTTGAAGTCCCCTTTTACACATTGTCCCGATATTGGATTAGATGAATTATAACACCACCCACAGCTCAATGAATTCAAACAGGTAGAACAATTCTGGTGATGTGAACATGATTTACATTGTTCCTGAGGCTTGACATTTGAGATCAACCCATGGTCTTGTGTTGTACTAACTAAAGGAAAGACTTGGTCTAACCATTCCCTGCACAGTCCAAACTGGTATTCACTAGTGTAAACCGAAAAACTGAAACATTGCTGGGTTGCCTCACACCACACACATCTCCCACGTTGTTCCAGGCAACTGCTGCAATTATCTCGTTTATAACAAGGCATTGGGCATTGCTCCAAAGCAACTGCCGAGTCGTTGGTCAGCCCACGTCGTGAGCACCTCGCTTCCTCAATCCACCACTCGCAGAGTCCTGTGTTCACACAATTCTCGCATGAGATGTAATTAGAGCAATTAGAGCACGCGCTCGGCTGCAAAGTTAGATAACGCCATTCTCCATCGGGGGACGTGCAGGATGCGCTTTCATTCAATGCTCTTGACACGCAGGTGCTGCTAGCGTCACACCAGCCGCATTCCGAGTCAGTCAAGCAATGAAGACAATTTGTGTATTGAGAGCATGTGCCATTTGAATAAGGTTCGAGGTATTCAAATGTAAAGACCTAGAGAATAACAATTCAATTGTTAGAACTTTTGAATGATACTTGAGATGCATCATTACATGATAACTTCAAATTAGTTTTCTAGATACTATATTTATATTTTTTGTTCTCAGTATAGAAAATTTGATAGATTTTATTGATCAGTAGTCAGTCATTTGTTTTTGTAACAATGATTTTCAGGTGCCGTCAGTTGTACTAGTTCGACGATGATTATTCGCATTTCACCACGCCGACGTCCTACCGACCGACTTGTCCGCACAATCACGCAAATTACACGAGCATGTCAGCCATGTTGGTGCATGCACTTAATGTAGTCAGTGTTGTGAATGAAACAAAGCGTTGTGACTGCTGCGAATTGACGATGCGTGAAGCAAACGCACGAAAACCAACAAACACGGCCCGAATGCATTGAAATTAAATTTAATGACGGGAACTATTTCTGCCCAATCGTCTCTTATCTTGTTCTACTACGTTATCTACGTTCAATCAAACTTATATTCAGATAATGTCCGCATGGTAATAGTACCAAAGTCACTAACGTATTGCGATACTTTCTATTTTTTGCCATTCGTGGTGCCGCGCGACCTACAAGATCATGCCGCGGGCTTTAATGCAAAATATTGTCCGCTATCCAGTTGAAACCAAACCGATCAGAGTCGTCAACTGCGCGCATTTTATTCGCAACCAATCGATCCGGACCTCGATCATCACGAGACTCTCGATAAACAAGTCGCGTCTCGCATTTTCAACTCTGAATATGGCATCAAAATTGAATTTTAATTTCTTTGAAGTATTGAACAAACAAACAAAAACCCTATGATCAAAAAGCAAATAACTTGCATAATGCATTAACCCATTAACTCATTACACATACTCACTTTCTGCGTCTCCTTGATCTTGTGATGATGCAATTCCATCTTACTCTGCTGGTGTGTGTTGTACGCGCCGATGCTGACACTCTTGCGCGATTCAAAGTCCACGGCGACGCGGTCCGATCCTCGTATCGTTGGCCACGGTTTTGTCTCACAATGAGCTTGCCCTGCACTCACATTTGCCACTGGAGTATTGGCGATTTTCAGAGTTGCATTGCAATGGGATATGCAGACGGTAAGCATCTCATGCCAATCATTAGAGGGCCGAAGAAAGCCAATCAAACGTGCTACCATTTTACCATTTGAGAAGTTGCTTTTTAGAATAGGGTTTGAAGGGCTGTTAAAATCAACCTACAACATAAGAAAACGTTTATTAAGAGAGTTTACAATAAGCAATCGTGACTTAATGTTTGCGACATGCATATTTCATATTCGGTGCAATTATGAAAAATGCAGTAATGAGGAGCGTTGAGCGTCGCTCAAGTCATTTGTGTCACAAATATTTATGCTAGACGTAGTTAACTTCGGCGCGGCATAGATTCCGCGCAGATAACGCAAATAGATGAATCCATAAATACGTAAATTACCGACTTTACTATGCTTTATTACTTTATCATTTGCGCATAATATTCAACAACTAGAAAACATTTATAAAGTATATTGAGAGTTTTATACTTGAATGCGCAATCGTGCCTATACATTTTACAATTTTATTGATAAATTTCACTCGAAAAAGCAAAAATAGCTTTATCTTCAGGTAAACATTAAATTGATGCATGTAAGTCAATAATTACTAATGCTAAGTAGAATTAATTCATGCGTAACGAATCTTAAACTTGTCATTATCATTTCCAAGTAAACAACCCATGGCCCTTATTAAAATAACTCTAGAACTACAAATATATCAATTGGAATTTTTGAATCCCGTCATTGTCTGTAAAAGAGAATTTAAAATTTTTATGCTGCAATTACAGGCCTTATCAGGAATCATAAATCCTAAGAAATTAGAACCGTGTTGTAATTAAGACATAAATATTATATTTTATCTGATATCCAACAATAATGTACTCTTTATGTGCTTACCGTGGTTGCATTGATGATCGACACATAATCCGGTTGTGAAAAATTCACAGGATGATAATACTTGATGAATGTCAATCCGGGACGTTTATCCTCTTCCCGACACTTATCCGCATTATCCACTTCCGTTCCCTGCGAGCCCCACCATCCCTTCACATGACCGGGACTGTCATCCCTTAGACCACACACTCCGTAATTGTCATCTTTATGATGGCATCGAGCATTTTGCACACACCACGTACAATGAGAGAGACCTAATTTTTGCGCAACGGTTTTCGTTTGCCTACTGCTAGAATCAGTCCTGCCATGGATCAAACAAGAGTGGCAATCGCCTAATGCTGGACATACACCTGGACACCGCGTCGTTTGCAAATTAGTGGTACAATTTGCACCGACGGTTCGACCGTAGCAACTCTCGTCAGATGCACACCATCCACATTCAGGATCTGCCAAACATTCCGAATGGTGTTTGTGTCGAGGACATGATGTTTCTGGTTCATAGTCATCTCCATTCCTAGCTGCGATCATTGGTGGGACAGTGTAAGCCAAAAGATCACCATTTACGTTACCATGGTAGCCACCAGCTAGTAACAATGTGTTACCATTTCGAATACTAGCGGCATGAGCAAAAACACCTTGTTGTTTTGGATAAGAGGAGTCTTTGGTTCCCCCTAAAATGTCAGGATTTACCCAGGTGTGACAACCAAGGTGATAGAGATACATTTGGTTGTCATAGCAGATTTCTTCTTTGTTGTGTCTATGACTGTACCCACCGAAGACGACTAGATAGTTGCCGAGGATACTAGCAGTATGAAACGCTCTTTCTCTTGGTACAAATCTATCCCTGAGAAAATCTCTAATGTAGTGAATCTCTGACCAGTGCTTGTTGTCCAGCTGAAACGCGTACATTCTATCTGATAGCTTAGAAAACCTCGCGACACCAGCGACAATCCCACCATAGACCATTATGGAGTTGGTTGCTGGATGGTACACTGCCGAATGGGCCACTACTCTAACGTCTAGTTCTTTACCACCTCGAGGTTTCACCTCAGTCCACTGTTCACTTCCATCTGACACTAGTTTGATCATATAAAGCTTTGCGGAGAACTCCCCGTCAATTGTACTTCCTCCAAAGAGATATACCTCATCGTTTTTTGTCCTTGTTAAACTATGTCGTGTTAATCGAGGAGGTTGAAGGGTTGATTCCTGCGCACGTAACTCCCACTTGTAAATCTGCACGTTAAACAACCACAAATCGTTAGACAACGATCCATTTTCAAGTTTACCACCAAACACTAAAAAACCCTCCAATATCTCACAAGCTGCATGACCATATCGCGGTACAGGATGTTCAGTCACTTCCGGCTGATGACCCATTGGTCGTTTTCTTCGTTCTAAAGTACTGTTGTCATTGATATAAAGAAAACTACGGAAAAATGATGTCCCTGATGTCAACCCCCACTTTTTCTGCCAATCTGGACCTGCGTTGTCAATCAAGGTTGGAATTGAGCTATGATCAACTGGATTCACGTAGGTTTGATCCAGAATAGGCTGTCCTCGTTCGTCCAGCCAGGATGAGTTACGGAAACTGTAGATTTCCAATGAGCTGAGTATTTTGTTCAGATTGTAACCCCCAAATACGTAGAGGCTGTCTGTTTGTTCAACGTAAACGGCACTATGAGCTGCTCGAGGAGTTAAACCTCCCTCAGAGTGGGATAACCAGTGCCACCTGTTACCATTTGGGTCCTTCTCAGTTAAACTACATGCTTGCCCAGAGTACCCCTCTTGGCATACGCATTTTCCAGCTTCGCACCTCCCGTGCCCCAAGTTTGTACCACAATTACCAGGACACACTTCCTTTGAGCAATCCCGACCACCCCACCCACTTTCACAGACGCACTTATGATGATGGCACAGACCATGGTTGGAACAGTTGCTAGGACAGTCCGTAATAGAGAACTCCGCGCGGAATCCGTCTAGTACGTAGTTAGTGTCGCTGTAAAGCAGGATGAGCATGTAACCACTTGATGCAACCACCTGCTGTGGTTCAGTCTTCCCGCTGAAACTTCCTAAAAGCGGTGAGCGAAAAGAATCGCCGTCGTAGACAAACACATAATCGTATGAACACTCTGTACCCATGCTGCGAAAACTTAATGTGATGAACTTCTTCACCGATGGTGCTTTAATGAGCCACTCGCAGTGTGAGTCTTGCGTGTAGTTAGAGCCAAGAGGCCCATCGGTGATGACGCCCCAGGCATCGGCAAAGACCCGCCGCGTGCGATCGCACGGCACCAGGTCCACTGCAGCATTGCCTACCAAGACAAAGAGACAGACAGCAACGCCGAGAAGCGGCGCATGCAGCTGGTGCGGGCGCATCTTCTGCCCCGCAACGCTTTTGTTTTGATCGGGAATGTGCTGCTGAGATAGTTGAATGGGCTGAATTGCTAGACACTAGGCGAAAATCGTCCAGCGGGTCGCACGCACACATTGCGACCGCCACGTGATCGACTGCATCGCTCGAGGTTGTCGAGCACAAGGTGGCCCACCTTTTACCTACGTCGTCGTCGCCGCGACGACGACCGACATTATTTCGCGTTATTTGAGCGAGACTCGACCACACGCCACGCCGCGCACGAAAACACTAATGAATTGTAAACACGAGCGTCAATTTTGACATTGACATTTCTACAACTCCCTCCGACTTTCCTCTTGTTTCGCCCGAAGAATTTCAAGACGCTGGATGTGTTGCCTACTTCAAAGTAAAATTGGTTTGAAAACAAAATAGTCGTCGCGGCAATACAATTTTTTTAACATAAATTTTCCAACAATTTATAATAACAAAATTTAACATCGAATTCCATGTCGTACCAATAATTCAACGCAATACAACCTTGACTCTGTTGCACGTGATGAAACCATAAACTTGGTAAATATAAGCAATCGCCCTTTTCAATGTGAACTCTATATAAATTAGCATCTGCAAATTTCTCGTCATCTACTTTGTTTTTCAGCGGATCATTTGCTAACCACGAAACACTTACTGCATCCCCATTATCATCGTTTTGAAGATCTATTTCATATCCACTTGTCGACACGTTCTTATATTTAGCAATTTTGTATTTCTTGTAAGTTAAGTGAGGTAAATTTGTTGGTGGTATAAGAATAAAATCTTTGAATCCATCTATCACACAGTAAATATTTTCATAGAAGTCTTTATGCACTAAAAAATAAAATATATATGCAAAATTTCATATAATTTCATAAATACAAGACTTACTGCTAGTTATCGCGCGCGAATCACCCATCCAGAAATTTATTGCATCAGGTTTCTTTCCAAACACACTTTGTGTCCAAGAAATATTATGCACATCTTTCCAAAGTTCAGGAAAGTCATCAGTTAAGTTTGAGTCTTGTCTTTGAATGTAGCAAACATAATTTGGCCTTCAATATTCAATTAAAGATACTGATGTTAATTTTTATATATAAATGGTATAAATACTCACTTTGGTTCAGAGATATTTTCAATAAATTCCTCAAAAGTCATTTTAACATCCTCAGGTAGTACAAATAATTCTTCACCATCACCAAATATGTCTGCATTGTGATTTAAATTCAACTCAGATCCATCAACCTCTAAAATTCCATCTGCATATCCATTTGGTGTCACAGCAACTATTACATGCTTTTGTGATAATTTCTTCCTGCATGATATTAATGTAAATAGATTTATTTCATTTATAATTTTGAGTACTTACAATAAATAGTTTATATTCCATTTACTTAAGGCTGGCATCTTATTGTAGGCATTTTTAATTACAACTGGTTGGTTTTTAGAAACATATTCTCTATAAAACATGAGTTGCCACTCTGGATCTTCAGAATTGTATTCTATTATTGGTACTTCACTGTTGAAATGTAAAAAATCTATAAAATTGAATATTGAACAATAAATTATATAAATACTTCACTGCTGAAAGTTTTCAAATGTTTCAAAACAAGTAAGTGAGGTTAATAGATTTTTCACATGTCAAATTAGATTATCGTTAATAAAACTTTGCAAAAATTCGCAAACAAATTGAATCATTTAAACTAAGGTACTTGGCTTAATCGTACCGTTACATTCTTCATTAAATGCTGAAAGGGCTGCTCTTATTTTATCTCCTTCCATTTCTATTGAATCACAAGACTTTCAAGCACCTGTCTCAACTTGACTCACTTTTGACAAAGTGACAATTTTTACATTAACCCTCATTCTACTTACAACATAAAACGACATACGAAAATACAAATCAGCGATTTTCTTTATTAATATTGAAATAATATTATGGTATGTCAGTGATGTTAGCTGTAAGACTAAGCACTAGGTGTGTGAATACAATTGCCAAAAGATGCTACACCTCTCGAGCGGAACTAGAGAAGATAATTAGGGTTAACCATGCAGGGGAATTAAGTGCTGATAGAATCTATGCTGGCCAAATGGCAGTACTAGGTAAAGGCCCAAATGGACCTTTAATTCAACACATGTGGGAGCAGGAGAAAGAGCATCGGGCAAAGTTTGAAGAATTGATCAGAAAACATAGAGTAAGACCAACAGTAATGACACCTATTTGGAATGTTGCTGGCTTCGCTCTTGGGGCAGGTAGTGCCCTATTTGGTAAGCTATAAACAATCTTGTTTTTTATGAACATTACATTTCATTATTATTAATTTTTAGGTGAAAAAGCTGCCATGGCTTGTACTGTAGCTGTAGAAACTGTCATTGTTGAGCATTACAATGACCAATTAAGAACATTGATGGATGATCCCAAAGCTAATAAAGAGTTGTTGGAAACTATTACAAAGTTTAGAGATGAAGAGCAGGAACATCATGATCATGGAATTGACCATGGTGCTGAGCAGGCACCCTTTTACAAAGCATATTCTGAGCTTATTAAAGTTGGTTGTAAAGTAGCTATTGCCATTTCCAAAGTGATTTAGTTTTGGTTAATTTTTTTAGGCTTTAATTTTAATGAAATTGTATTGTGATAATTAATGTACCTAATAAATTAACACTTTTGGTTTTGACCCAAAAAGATATCCGTCTCTTAATATTTATTTTCTGTGTAAGTTTTGGTAAACAATAAATATACAATACTTTCAGATTAAATAGAATATCCAATAGATAAAAACAAAAGAAAAATAATATACTATATGTAGTATCAATAGTATCAGACTATAGTTGACATAAAGCTTAGAGGTACATTTAATTCAAAGAAAAGTTGCTGTTGCAAATGAACCTATTGATTGAACTAATAATTAAAATAATACGAAGTGAGAATATGGAAGAAAAATGATCACTTCCGAGAATATCCAATTATTACACATCGTTCATACTATATATTAATTATTGTTTTGTATTTCTGTCCTCTGTCGTATTTAAATTTTATGCTCCATATAACGTCCGCACTTGCTGCATGCGCAGATATGTGCTTGTCGAGTTTCGTAATACAAATATAGCTAGAAAACTATAGCTGATTCTTTCTCGTCTTCGTTTAATCCCCATCATTTCTTTGCTCTACGTTATTCCTTTTGTTTATGATGCCATTGCAGTCAATGTTAATCGTTATAATAATTTCATTCCGATGCGCACACCTCGCGACAACATTAATGTTTTAAACGGCATTTCCTCGTTCTATAACTTAACCAAGCACTTGAGTATAACGTAATTTAAAAATTAGCAAACTATTTCCATCCCACTTATCCTAGCTTTTCAAATTTCTGATTGGATTATCTTAGAATTGATTATTTTTTCAGGGTGATCATCTAAATTGAAAACATACAGAAAAGTTTTGAAATATGCGAGAAAGTTTAGATGGCCTCCGGCTCAGTTGAAGTTAGCAATTTAAATTAAAGTGCACAAAACATATTAATCTAAACCTATGTATGATTTAATGGAAACTTCCAAACAGGCTCGTGGAACCGAAATGACATTAAACACTAAACATTACTTAACGATTAAACCGCTACGATCTGTAGTTAGTTGATAGTTTCAACATTAAATATACTGTCTTCATCGCTACGTTAGTTTCATTCGATTATAGAAAATACCCGCCGCCTCCTCCGTCCTCACACAAATATAAACATTCAGTATGATTCTCATTCCTGCATGAATCGTGCAGTCAAGTCGCAAGCAAAGTGGGCACCAAGCCCGTAACTCAATTCGCATCTATTTCGTTTAGATTGATTTTCACATTCTATTTCCAAAGTCGACCTCACTTTGCAAGTGCAGTGTCGTACCAGTTAGATAATTGTATTTGAAGCGGCGTATGCCCCTTACAAATTTGTTATACGCTAGGAAGTGAAGTGGCTTAGTACCAACTAACATAGTATCGTGGACGACTCGCAACATTTGGCCAGAATCCTGGCAACAGCATTAGCAACGCATTACAGAATTCATCATCGCTTACGAACTACGGGCGTTATGTTTGTTTAATCAATATTCGTACGCGCGTATTGACGTGTTATATGTGTATTACCTTGTCATCATAAGCTTAGTTTAGGATATTTCGGGCGTGAATAAATACCGATGTCAGCGCCGACAGTTCTTGCAATATCGGTCGAATAAATAATTTAACATAGTTGTGCAAATTATCGCAAACCGCAACATGTATGACAGAGCTAGCAACAAATATTCGTAACGCACTTTTCTATTGTTTTATCATTTCCCTATACCTCACTATATCGCTCAACCACTCCATGCGCTCTCGTCCTCTCCGCTTTACGATAATCATAGTAATTATGTGTTTATAATAGATAAAGTACATTAATGTATCGTTCTACTAGTGTCCGGTGACAGGCCGCAATTCTTTGATCTGCCTAATCAGATATGCTTTTTCGTCGTTGAACTGCTCGTCATCGGCTCGGTCCGTGTGGAACTTCATTAAGAATGCTACCAGCTTATCTTGGTTACGTAATAAAATATCTAATATTGGCTTCGGTTTGTTTGGATTCGCGACGAACACCTACAACATACCAACAGAAGAATTAGTGCCTCGCTGTTAATAAATGCGCACATATTTCGCCATCGGCATTAAGATTGTAAATAGTTTAAAGCGTTAATTGACAATGAATGAATCACTTGAACAGAACGCTGACATTAGTCCTTAGTGCGTTTTATAGTATTGGCATTTTATCAATATATCTCAGTCTCAATCCGAGTGTAATTGAGTAAAATAATCTCTTACCTTGAATACATGGAAAGCTTCGAATTGGATATTCCGAGATCGTTCCTTCAACATATTCATCATCAGTTTCAAATTATCGGGATTGGAAATGTATTTCGTCATAACCTAAAATATAATCGCCAATTACTATCAAATGATAACTTAAAACGTTATCCAAATTGTGCAAAACAGGAAATAACTCACGGTAAAATTATGTCGATCCAATAAGAGCTCCCCAAGTAATTTCAAACTTTGACGGCGGGTAACATAGTTTTCTGAGTTCAGAAGACGCTGGTAATGCGTGAAAACCTTGTCGTAGTTTGTTTCCAAGAAGTCGGCGCATAGCATTTTGTGACGTGTTAAAAGTTCCTAAAAATATTTGATTGTTACATCAGCAGACACCACTGAGAAGATTTTAGTTAAGAAATATGAGAGAAAAATTTACCTTAAATGTCGAAAACGCATCAGATGCAATGTCGAATGTGGAGACTTCAACATAAGTGAAGAAGTTGTAAAAGTCTTCAGAATGTAGCATTATTTTGGCCAGGGCTTCATACCTTGCACATTCTCGTAACATCGTGCCGCAATTTAAAGCAATTTCTTGGTGTTCATATCTAAAACGTTAATAATTGATTCAACATAAAGTTTGAAATATGTCAAAACCTTAATATAGATAGATTTCTAGATAAAAAAGAATCTTTAGCACATGAAAATAATACTAATAAATAAGTACTACTAAAATAATACTAGAAAAAATCATAACATACCCAGTCATAAGTGTAAATAAAATCTCTGGTTTGGTACAAATATATTCCACTGTAGGTGATCTTGTACCAATCTGTCTGCGTAAAATGTTGTTAAACACCTGAGCCACATCCTTCTTACCCTCAAAGTCAATGCGATTGAGGTTCTGAATGAGCAGTAGAAGCAGATTGCTGTTATACAGCTCTTGGGCGAGTTGTGCAACAATAATATCAGTCTGCGGCTCGGCGTCGGATGTCCCATACAGCATGTTCTTGATCAGCACCAGGTTCTTACTCACGTCTTCCTGCGCCTTCTCGGCCTTCTTGTCGCCCTTCTCCAGTGAGTTGACGGACTCCTTAAGCGCCTTCACCACGTCGGCCGGACTCTTCTGCGACTTTCCGAACAGCGGCATGTTTCTGGTGCAATATTTAATAATAAATGTATGAGAGGAGTGCAACTGAGGCTGGAGTCAACTGAGTGACACTGTGTACAAGTATCAAGTAATTTCTAGAGCACTAGGTGTGCTTGAAACAAATTAACGTGTTAAGGTTCGCAGTGTGTAAGCGTCGATTCTTATTACCGTAACATATCACGATCGACAATTAGTCTGTAATTTCTTCCTAAACAGATTATCTGCCATGAATACTTGACAGCAACGCGTGTGACTGTGTGCGACAGCGTATGCCCGCGTGTGCCCGTATGACTATCGCATATCGCCAGACTCGCGCTCGCAAATCAACGAAACGAACCAATGTCATGTCAAAGACAATGACTGTCAAAATACGAGCAACATTTGAATCGTGCAACTTCGTTACTTTTCATAATGTTGTCAAGTGAAATTCAATCATGGCTAAAATATGCTCTATTTGAATTGAAAAAACAAAAAAAGGATGCACATATTCACTAAATATATTTATTATAAATTTTGAAAAACAATTGATTTACTTGAGATATGTGAATAAATTTATTTTGAAATTATGAGGCAACTAGATTACTTGTTGCGCTTTTGTGTGATGTTAGTTGCAAGACATTAGAAAATGCCAATGCGGCCCTTCTCGCTTTGATCGCCGGCATTTGCTGTCAAGGTTAAACTACGCACTTCCGACGGCTGCTCTTCTTGGTTTTGCTGTGGAAGCATTTTTCGTGTTAACAATTTTACGATTTAATTCTGTAACCATCGACTGGTTAAGAAGAGATCAAGGTAAAGTTCTCTTCATTAAGTAATACTTGCAATAAAACATTTGAAAACTTTTACCGCTTGACAAGATTTATAAATCATGCTGCTTTTGCCCTTCTTTGAACCTAAAGTTGCAGTTATAAAATAGTATTACATGAGTAGTATTGATTTATTTTTCTTTTTTTTTATCATTTGCAGATGGTTGATGTAAATGCACTCACTGATGATGAGCTTCGTACCAAACTGGTTGAGTATGGTTTCCCAGTTATGCCAATTACAGGTACCACAAGGAATTTAATGGCAAAGAAGTTGAAGTTATTGATGGAATCCAAGCCAACAAATGAGAGGAGGTATTTGAAACAAGCAACATTTTACTTCATACACTGAATTCAAATGAAGAGTGTTAATAATATTACGCAATTTTATGTAACAGATCTTTAGGTAAATTTTCCAGTGATGAAGAAAGTGATGCAGAGGTTAAAGTTATCAAGAAAGATAAGAACAGGAGAGTTACCATGGCTGTGCCTCCAATGCAACAAGCCAAAGTCCAACTCTCCACAGAAGAGAAGAGTGAAATGGATCCACCTACACAGGTGCCCAAAGAGAAGAAGAAGGGACGTTCGGCAAAGATCATCGTTCAAGTCAAAGATGCCCAGGATACCAATTCTGATTCTGAGCCAGAAATTGAAATTGGTATGTTCAAATTAGTTGTTGCTTTCAAAACTCATTGTTTCTTGTTTGCTTCCAGAAGTTCAAAAGAAGCCTGCTTCAATCAAAGAACCAACTCCTCCTCCAGCTAGGCCAGCAAAGCCACTGGATTCAATTTCATCAAGAGTAACCACAATGAGTACTTCTACATCTCGTTTCACTACATACACAAGCCCAACTACGGATTCGTCCGAAAGATTGGAACAAATGCGGTCCAGATTGAGTCTGGGTGCTACTAGGAAAGGTTACTACAATTCCGAGTCGGCTTTTCCTACTTCCAATTTAAATGGTGAAGATACGCCATTCTTGAGTAACTTTACAAGGAGGTTGTCCCAAATGTCACCTCGTACTGATCTAGGGAGTGGTGATTTTGATAGTGGATCTACTGTATATTCACGCTCAAACTATACTCCTAGCACTGTTAGGTAATAGTTCACATCATTCATTTTCGTCATTAGTTTATGTTTGGTTTTTAATTGTTGCAGGTCTAGGGCTCGTGATTATTCGAAGTCGTCCTATGTCAGCAGCACTGAAGAAGAGCCTAAGAAACCAACCAGTTCCAATGTGTCCTTCATTTTGATTGCTGTGGTAATCTTATTCTTCATCGCTCTCGCTGCTTTGTATTACGGAATGCATAGCGGCGAACAAGTTGGTGCAATTGTTGGCAAAGCTTCCAAATATTTACCTCAAGATAGAGTTTGAAATTCTGAATTTACAGTTATTACAACCTTCCTAATTGAATATTATCTATGAATCATTGTCTAGAGTATGAATTTGTATTTTATATCTTTGTAGATGTATTTCAAGCTATTGATGCCTTATTAGTAATATATTGTTTTGTATCTGAAAAGTAAAACATTATGAAATACAAATAGTTCACATTTTAACCCTTGGTCTTTCAGTGCTAGTTAGAGAACTTGCTTAAGTACAATGCATTACCATTTATCTGATTTTGTGATTCTTGTGATCTACCTGTGAACTATCTGGATTTGCCTTATAATATTTATTTATGTTTCACTCAACAGATCATAAAATATTCTTCATTTAGTTACAGCTTTAAC
Source organism: Diploeciton nevermanni (assembly GCA_027575565.1). Classification (NCBI taxonomy): domain Eukaryota; kingdom Metazoa; phylum Arthropoda; class Insecta; order Coleoptera; family Staphylinidae; genus Diploeciton; species Diploeciton nevermanni. The sequence goes on from JAODIE010000010.1 coordinate 3,501,682, forward strand.
TGATAGTAGTGGTTAAAATATATATGATAGCAATACAAATTGCGTTATGCTTAAGGCTGTGGTGTTTCGCGTAGATATTTCTTTCCAGAAGGCAGTTCAAAAATCTTTGCATCTGGAAACTTTTCGGCTGCTTGTATGGCGTCCACGGTCGGCTGAATCATGACTTGATCGCCTTGCTTCCAATCGGCAGGTGTTGCAATTGAATGCTTATCAGTTAACTGCAGAGAGTCAATCACCCTCAAGATTTCGCTATAGGTTACAACATAATTACCATACATTTACAAGTGTTTGCAAAGAACTTACTCGAAATTACGACCTGTTGTAGCAGGGTACAATAAGGAAAGACGGAATTTCTTGCTTCCATCAATAATAAAAACTGCTCTAGCAGTCATTGGCATGCCTTTGGAATCCTTTTCATCCAAATCAAGCATATTTAGCATAGCAGATAATTCACGGTTTTCATCAGCAATGATTGGATATGGGAATGTCTTATGTGATAATTTTCCATAAGCTTCAATGTCCTTGGTCCAATCCAGATGATTTTGGACACTGTCAAGGGATAAGGCAATAGGTTTGACTCCTCTTCTCTGAAATTCTGGGACAAGTTTTGCAACTCGTGCTAGTTCAGTTGTGCAAACTGGAGTGAAATCTGCTGGGTGGGAAAATAATATTCCCCAGCTATTTAAATAAAGTATCGTAAGTTATGTCTTATAATTTAATTAATCTATTAATAAATGTGCAATGTTTTCAAGTAGTAAATGCAAAAAAGTGTGGTTAACTGACGACAATGTTTTATTTTGTGTAATATTATAAAAAGAAAAATGATCCTTACGAGTCTCCAAGCCAATCATGGAAGTCAATATCGCCGTTGGTAGTCTTTGCATTGAAATTCGGGAAAATGCTTCCTAGTTGCAACATCCTGCCCTGATTTTTCTCCTGCTCAGATTCACGCGCTAAACTTGCCGGTACCTCGGTGCCTTCCCCACCTGTTGGAGCTTCACAGCGCAATAATGGTAATAACAACAATGTAGCGAATATAACAAGGGAATAATTGAAGAGGACAGGAAACCCTTTCCAACCCATGATGATTGTGAATTACGGACTCCCTTTTATATGCGAGCTAATAGCGTTCTAATTTATTTCAGTTTGATTACTTTGGGTCAAGTTCAGGATCAGTTGTATCGGTACTATCGCAATAAGAGGAAGGCAAATATTTGTGAATACTGACTGGCGATTGCAATTTGGTATTTCTGCTTTTATACTCGTGGTGTTAAGTCATGACTAATGCTTCGATAATTAGATTAATACATTCATTTCAATAGGTCATAAAACAATCAAGCATCGTATTAATCGACGAATAAACATTACTCGCATTCCATGTATTCAATAGGCTTGAAATGAATAAGCCGCCAACATAATACGAGCCAAATATTTATCGTACTATGTATACATTCTACGGATGGTATCATGATAATTGCATGAATTATGATAAACAGATAAATTATGTAGTTTGATATTAGGTGAATACTTGAAGTTTTGTCTTTGACTGGTTTCGGCTTGTGCGACATGATTAGTATGTTTTGAGTTCTGTTGGTGTTTTGTTTAGGTAACAATAAGTTACACACGTCAACAAGTTTTCGTTATTTCAGATATTGTATATGGATAAAATGAAAGTGAAGCAGGATGAGCAATGAGACCAATAAGTACTACAGGCAATGCAATGGAAAGAAACTGAATTTAAAAAATGACAATTTTTAAATGTTACGGCTCGCAATCCTTATGGGTACTGTAAAAATCATTATTGGATGAGAGACACACCGATATTTTCCAAAACGATGTCTCGCAGCCAATAAAGACAAATATTATCTTTCAGAGTATTTTGAGGGTTATAGTTATTATGTTGATAAAATTTCATTATAACACCTAGAAGGCAACATGCCTTCAACGTTTTAACAAGTGAATATTAGTAAGTGTTGTAGTGAAATTTTATCAACATAATAAATACTATCATTCTTACATTTTTCCGGTAATAACAATACACCGGATAATGTTGACCGGCTTTCAAAGTGCAATTCCTAATTGATTGTTTTTCGAAAAAGTTTGAAGAAAATTGTAATGTAAGTCAAAACATCTCAATTGACGAAGAAATGATACCGTAGCGTGGACGGTTAAGGTTTACAGTTCGCGGATAATTACGAACTATGGCATATAAGTTACATATTTATTCATATGTAGTTGTTTTTTCTTATATAAATTTTATAATTTTATTTCGCTGGCATTATTCTTATTATACCTGGTTATTAAAAAAATACAGTTTTCTTTTATATTTATTTTAATAATAAACAAAGTTCAATAGGTGGCCCACACAAAAAAATGTATTTGCAAAATGACCTGCCGTCTAAAAAGGGTTGCCGCCCTTGACATAAATCAACATCATGAATAGTACTTATTAGTACGACTAAACGAAAACAACGACACGTGACGTGTTTGTTTCAAAAACAAAAAAAGAAGAAAATACAAACTTAATGTGCAAGGTTTTTGTATCTATTTACTTATCTATATCTTCTAAATTTCATGAAAACAAACGACTTAGCGCTGTTAAGTAGTTTTTACGAGGCGTGCGATCGGCAAAGTGTTAATGTTGATCTAAGATAAGAACAGTCAATTATATATAAGATTTGATAACTTAGCGTTTTGACACTATATTAATACAGTTTTTTAAATATTGATTGTCCACTTCTTATACACTTCTTGAAATGAAGTAAAATATTAGAATACCAGCAGTCGCAATTGTTTTCAAGCCATTTATTTATAATGAAACCATTTTTATTTCTTCCTCATAAAAATTATATCATTAGTAAGATATTAACATACAAGGTTATCCAGACCGAAAGGATTCAAAATTTGTCTAAGAATACGGACAACTGCGTCAATTAAATCTTGTGGAAGACCCAAGCCGGTAAGGTTGATAAGGCAAGGAATAGTTAAAACGTCTCCTTGGGCAAAAGCTGAACCTAACTGTTATTAAGACAAATAAGAAGTATTAATAGACTGTTATAAAAGTTAATCTTTTGCTTACCATTGCAATGACGAGGGCAACAATGAAGAAGAGTGTAACTTTGGTGAATGCCATTTTTAAGTACTTTAAGTAGGGTATTTATTAATAAACTTGAAAGTACTGTTTGTAGTTCTTGTAATTGTTGCTATTGAAGCTAATATGTTTTCGTTGAAATTGTGATCAATATTTATACAAATTTCAGGTCTTGATATTTTAATTAATTCCCAATTTTGCAAGAGATATTTTTACGATTAAGTTTTGATATTGATGAAAATTTCCGAAAATATGTTGTAAGGTAATGAACATTAAATTAGCCAATTGAAGGAATTGCAAATTGCATCAGTTTAATTTTTACGAACAATATTTTTATGTGATAAGAAATAGCATTTCATTATTATGCAAATTCTTAATATATAAATAGTTTCTTCTTGACAAGAGTTGCATGTTAAACTAAAAAATATATATCAAACAAGTATTTCAAAGATTAAATAACACAAATCTGTGAATTTTAAAATGGCTCTCAGTAAAATAACTCTTTTCTGCATTAGTGCTATAATGGCAATCATTTTTACAATGGTAATTATGTAAATTTTTGCAGAACTTATATATTTAACAAAATAAGAAAACACATTCATTTTGATTTAATCTCTAGAACAACATGGTAACCGCCCAAAATGTTGGTGAAAATGGCAACGTCATTAATATCACATGCCTTCTAAGATTGTCGGATATTGGTCTGGATAATGACTTAATGAGAGCTATTGTCGAAGTTTTGAGGCAGATTCTTGATGCAATTGGCCTTGGCAATATCATCTGTTAATTGTGTCTGTAATTCTCGATGTGTGGCAATTAATATCAAATCAATATTGTATCGATACAGAATGAATTATAACTAAACTAATAAAAAGTGTAAAAAATGAGAAGAGATTTTAATCAGCAATAATAGAAGAGAGTGGCATAAGCTTTTTCATTCAGCTTATAATATAATAATAAATCAGCGTCTACACTTTTTCACAAAAATTCACTTTAATAACATAACTTTGGAGCCATTATAGAGAAACAAATTAAATTCAACTAAATATTCTAATAGCAATTATGAAAGTTAAAAACAATAGATTAAATCTCAACCGAAATGTGCTCAAACACCAAAATAGAAATTAACAAAAAAACGATCGACGATTCGAAAATTTTGAAAAAAACCGTTTATATAGCACATCAGGATTAATCCAGAGCCGTTAAGTGTTATTGTAGTGAGAGTGCTGTTGTATAATATCAAGCATTAACTATTCAAATTGCCTAAGTTGAACCGAAAACAATTTTCTAAATTGGGCCGCCTTGACAATAATATCAACAAAATAACTTTTTTCAGTACCACCTCAATAGACTCAGCAAACAAAGCAAGAGGGAAGGATTCCACTAATAACGAATCATGCTGAGATACATAATTGAGTATTTAATAGTAGCTGCTGCAATTAGAAAGTTATTTTATTGTTGTTATCTGTAATAAACCAAACCGCTTTAAGATTGCACAAGTTTTTTATATTTATTTTTCACTGACAGTTATACCAATATATTTCTAAAAATTTAATTAATGGTATCATGTTGAAAGTCCTTTAATTGACTTTCTTTTCTAGTACTTAACTTATATTAACACCTCTTTGGTACTTTGATATAGCGAATGGTATAAAATTGGTTAAAATTAGGGAACTTTTTTCTATATATCAGGGGATTATTAAAATGTAAAAGTGCTTCTTGGGTAATTTGTTTAAGAAAAATGTTCTCTTGCATTTCCGCTCTTTTCTTTCTTCACTAAGAATAACAACAGTAAATTTATAAGAACAAACAGGACCTATCTATCATGGTAGAGTAACTTAAGATGTCTGCACCCGTCTTAACATTCATAAAAAATAAAATTACTATTTAGACTATCAGTTGTATATAGAAAGTGCATTTTTTTGGAATATTTAAAGGGTAAAGTGGATATTGTCTGGAGTTTGCAGAAAAGCAACCATACTTATATCGCTTGAAGGTATCGCTGTATTATCGATTCATTTCTTACGCTTTCTTACCTCGGGACATAAAGGTCTGTTGTTTTATTAATCAACATTGAAATAATTTATTAATTTTACTTTATCTTTTCGAAGAATATTGTTTTTATATGTCGAATGTATTTGTTTAATAAAATGTCAATCCCAAAGGATTAACACTTGACAAATGAGACAGTAAAATCAACACTGCAGTACGTGTGATCCATCAGAGAGTACAATTCAGAGGGTACCGTTTGGGTCAGTGTGTTCTATATTGACAATCAACTCTTACAATAGGTTTTGGGCAATGCATATTATTTTTAAATAATTGGTAAAATAATTAATGAGGAAAATTCTGGTTTTATAATCACGGGAATTTTGATTATTTTTTTTATTAATAATTATAACAAAGCACTCCAATTTGCGTTGCCACTACGCACAAAACACGAAAGTGAATATGATCAATTTTAATCTCAATTTAGACAAAATACAATTGATTTTTGATAAGAAATAAAGTTTAGAGTATTGTTGAGAAAAAACTGCACTATAACTCTTACTTTTTATCTTTAGGTAAGAACGTTTTCGGCATGTTGCCTTCTTACAAAAATTAAGTGTTATAGTGCAATTTTTTAACATAAATAAAGTTTAGTATTGGTCAAAACCGAGTTCACTAAAAAATCTATTTTGGTTATGCTAATAAAAAAAAATTGTTCTTTCTATATTTATTTTTTCTTTGAAAATGGTTTGCCGTACGAAAAAGATTGCCGCCTCTCCTGATTTCAGTCATATAACACTTTTAAAGCGCTTGCCAGATTGCGCAGATTTGAATTGTTTAATGCAATATATAGTAATGTTTCTGAGAATATCTTTAATAATATATATTCTTACTTTATCCACTATCGTAATAAACAACACAGCAACAAGCGAACCGCTTCTACAAAATATGTATAAAATTGCTGCAATATTTGGATCGGTAGTTGTCTCTTAAAAGAAAATGAATTATGTTTATTTAAGTCTTTATTGAATATATTGTGGTTGTTTGAAAATTTTGTGCACTATTCGCCACACTATGGAATAAACATTTTCATTGTTAACAAACAAGGTTTTCAAGACCAATTGGTTCCAGAATTTGTCTAAGAATACGGACAACTGAATCAATCAAATCTTGTGGAAGACCCAAGTCGGTAAGGTTGATCAGGCAAGGAATTGATAAAACGTCTCCTTGGGCAAAAGCAGAATTTATCTGAAATAGTGAGCATAAATTAAATTAGAGCTGAACAAAGTTTCTTATTATTTGTAAACAAATTAACTTACCATTGCAATAATGATAGCAACAATGCAGCAAAGAGGAACCTTAGAAAATGTCATTTTGTAAATATTTAATGTTGATTTACAGTTTGCTAAATGAATTAAAAGAATTGTTCACAATTCTTATGATTGTTGCTGTTGAAGCTGATATTTTCTAGTGAATTGATATCAATATTTATACGATATATAAGTCGTGATATGCAAGTGGAATTGAAATTTAGTAAGAAGCTTATTTTCCATAATTTCATAAATGCTGCTAATGTGAAATAAACACTAACAATTATTATTCATTTCTTTAAGCAATAATGTTATTCATAATTTCATCATTCATGTTTTTATTTAAATTTGTAGATTCCATATTTATTCATTACTTAAGTTAATAAAAATAAGGAAATCCACTTGCAAAATTAACTGAAATGCATTAAATGTTGCAAGTATAATTACTACCAATTCCAACAATTGTATCCAACAAATGTAGTTTATGAAAAACATTTTTTAACTGTTGAAAATGTCTGCTTACATAATTTTCAGATAGATTCTAGATGAACTAAGGATGTGAAAATATAACAATAAAATTATAATTTTAATTAAGCTAAGGTGAAAATACGACGTGTGATCAAAAAGTAAGGTGACTTTTCATTTTTATAAAAAAACAAATATTTATTTATTTATCCAAAATTATGTTATCCCTTTCTAAATAATTCTTCTTTGATACAATGCACTTGTGCTAGTGCATTTTCCAATCGTGAAAACATTTCTGATATGCACTTGACTTTGCCTTAATCTCTTCAATCGTCGCAAATCTTCGTTCTTTCATAGGCCCTTTCAATTTCGGGAAGAAGAAAAGTCCCAATGTGTAAGTCTAGTGAATATGGTGGCTGAGGCATGATAGTAGTATTGGTTTTGGTAGTTTTGGCTAAAAAAGAACTCACTCTATGAATTTTCTTTTCCCGCCTTAGGACGTTTTTTTCTTATTGGTTCACGCCGTATAACCTTAACAAATTTAGCCTGCCATTTTCGGTCTTTTTTTAACGCC